>JAMZEH010000037.1:2355000-2895000 GCA_024699665.1 Ostrea denselamellosa
AAGGTCACCCGTCAGAGACGCTTTATTCTTTAAGCAGACTTTTTTTGTTCTTCACATTATGATTATAAGACCCTATGCCAAAAATAAATGATCTGGCTCACTTTCGTCATGGGCCTGAAGTTTGAAGGCCCGTGTAGGAATATGGAATAACAATATGTAGAGGTCTGTTTCAGTCATACCATTTATTTCAAAATCAGTATAAATAGCCATTAGTTTTGCAATGCGATTTCTTCTAGTGCTTTTTTTAAAATACTTAAAAATTGTTATACCCTTTTTAGAAAGTCAAATTAAAAGGTTAAAGTTTATATATTATTATTCTTTAAACTATATATATATATATATATATATATATATATATATATATATATATATATATATAATTAGTATTTAGTTATCACAGTTTGTTTTGCTACAGTAATTGCAAGAGTCAGAATAATAGTACAATGTATAAATTTTGAAGATAACTTACGTAACTAATATAAAAGCAATATATTTTTAATAAATAATTTATCAAAACAATTTTTGTAACATTAATCTTTACATTATTTGTCTTTATTCCACATTTTTCTATTTCCGATTAGCTGAAATTAGAATTGATTAATCTTGCCAAACTTTAATCAACACAAGTTGTTGTTAATCCCTATAATACTAAAATATTTGTCCAAGTATTTGATCCGACAAGTCGTGCCTAGAGCTCGAGCTATTTACTGCCGTTTGGCGGTTTTAGTGCGGCATTACAAACACATTTGACACCTCGGATTTTAAAAACACAATAAAGTGTTAATTCATACTCCAGTTGAAATACCACCAACCGCTTGACTAAATATTTGAAAAATGAGAATATCAAATTTCTCGTATACATATACAACCACGTAATTATATATATACAAGCTAAATTTTACATATCCAATTACATTTTATTTCGGAAAAAAAAACTGTCTAAGATTAAAAAAAAAAATCATAAATTGAATATGTAAAGGAAGTAAAATAATTATTACAGATAAATGACTTTGGAGAGTGAAATTCTTTCTTTTAACAGGTCACAGATTCGATAAATGCATATCTGGTGTTTTTGATACGTTTCCAGATTGATAGAAAACCATGACCTCATGCTATTAAGACTGAAGTTTAATCACACAGTTAAAGAAATGCTTAAAACATAACAAGAAAAGCTGGCAAACAAGTATACATAATTTATAACATGAAACATGGTGTGTGCAGATCATGCAATCTTTATTCCTTTTTCTGAGAGGGAATCAACCGTTAGGTCCATTTAACTCAAAAGTGCATGTACAAATGGATTGTAGCAGACTTTGATAATTTTATGAAAAGAGAACATCTCTCCTATTATTGCAGAATTAGGAAACGGAATATGCCGAGGTCCAAAGAGTCGTTGAACTTTCTTCTGGTGTCATCTCTTCTCCATGTAGCATCTGAAGTCTTGATCAAGACGGTGCAGTCAGTCACCTCTTGTCTCAATACCACCCTAGAGCAGCTCCTCTCACTCCGTCGTCATGTTATCTTCCATTGCTGGAAAACTAAGAAATGTTGTCAATGTGAGCAGTCATTCGGGAACCCTTTGTCCGTGCTGTCTTCAGCAGAATGGAATCGTATGTTCCAGAAGACCGACGAAGAATGCGAACGTGCATCGCAAGTAGAATGCAGCTGCTGCTATCAGGCTAGAGACAACATTGACACAGATTCCTTTACTATTACCATCTCAAGTTGTATTTTGGAAAACTCGGCGGCTTTGGAAGAAAATGAACTTACGAATGTCCAGCAGATACGATATGTTAACGAGAAACTTGCACAGAACAGAGACGATGCGACACTAACAGAAGATATGTTCACCTCTTTGGCCAATGACCTCTACAAAGCTCTCCACGAAATGAGTAAAAAGCATGGAGATGAATATTATAATGACATCGTAGAGACTATTCATAAACTCGATCGCATTGACCCCGATGACGAGGAAACAAAAAAGATTCTGGAAAGATTCGATAAACATAACCAGGTAGGTGTTGATATTCTTTGCAAATGTAATGCATGTTGTAACTGAAGATTTCTTGTATTAATGATATTGGTTACGGATTAGGCCCCTACGAAAACAGAAGAAGGGAAAGAGAAATCTTTTACATTAGAGTACCAGAGGGTTGATTCTATGAGGTCAGACATCTCTGTGTGTGGCTCTGATGAGGAATTGTCAAGTTGTGAGAAGTTTGGTGATCAAGACCCACTGGTACTGGCTGAGAGTCAGATCCTCAAAAATGCAGAAAACAGCTCAGTAGACTTGGAGGATAGCTATTTCGACGGTGAGTGTATTTAAGGGTAAGGTGGAATAGATACATGCTAAGAATTCTGAAACTGTAGAAGTGGATCCCTGAAGGCAGATGAAGATGACTAACTGTTAGTAATTTGAATTACTATTTTACCCAAACATGTAGAGATATCAACGCTTCGTGAGCATTTGACCCTACGTCGTAAACCGTTCGCAATACCTCAGTCGTAGAACGTTCGCTTCGTAATCGGGAGGTTGTGAGTTCGAGCCCCGCTCGTGCCTCAAACATAAGACGTAAAGATGGGTAGTGATTACTCGCTCGGCATTTAGAAGTGAGAAACAAGAGTCTTTCGGATATAACCTCAAAAACGGAGGTCACCTGTCATGGCAGGTGTTGACACGTTAACGAGCTCTCACTGCTACGGCCCTGAGCGCTAAGCATATGTCTAAATTTGTGGTACTTCACCTACAGCTGGTGACGTCTAAATATGAGCGAAAAATTCTCGACGGGTTGTAAAACAAACCAACCTCTGGCGTAACTTTTCCTTAGTTAAGCGATCCGCATCAGAAATGCCTGTTGCTGGTCTTTCCGGATGATATTGTGGGTTTTCGTGCCACAAGAAGGCTATTTGGTCCGGATTGTCCAGCAGAAATCAGATGCATGTCACCTATGCAAGACTACTTAATAAATGAAAAATTCTCGAAGAGACGTAATTTTCAAGCAATCTCACAATTAAAACTTGTAGAGCTTTCTAATATTTCCGCAGACGAAGAAGATGAAGAGAACGAATACGGGAACCTCCTTAAGAGAATGAAAGAGAAATTCAACTATCTAAGTGAAAAATGTCTGGCTGTTGGGAGCGAACTTACAAATGTCCGTCGACGAATGACAATCTCTTGGCCAGTTCCCGAAACCAAATCACAACCAGAGGAAGTTTTGCGACAAGAGGTTAGAATGTATTCCTTTACATTGAATTTAAACTATGTAGTACATCAAATTTACTTTCAAAGGCGACTGCTCATATAGGTTTTCAAAACCTTTCAAACAATGTTGACATTGTGTTAACTGATAGGACCACCTTTATAAATGTCTTTGTTTGCCTTATCCTGAAGTCCCGTGGGGGATTCGAGATAGGGTAAATCCTCAATATCCCTTACTTGTCGTAAGAGTCGACTAAATGTGGCGATCCTTCGGATGAAACCGTAAAAACTGAGGCCTAGTGTCAAAGTGGGTGTTGCACGATAAAGATCCCTCCTTCCTGAACGGCCGTAAGCACCGAGCATAGGCTTAAATTTTGTAGCAATGGTGACGTCTCCAGATGTGTAAAAATTTCTCTCTTGACGTTAAACAATATATAACCAACTTCCACTTTACTTTGTATTAAAGAGGACACGTTCGTGAAATGTATAATAATTCTTCCTTTCCTTAACTGAAATTCATATGAAAACTCAGTGACCCTTTGACTTGCAAAATCGATAGGGTCATCTCCTAGCCGTGACGAACCTGATATGTATTTTGGTGACCATCAGATAAAAGGTCTTTTAATTATCGGCCAGACATTGTTGTATATATTGTAAGTATTATGAGCTTTTCACCTACAAATCATTACGAGCCATCACCTTCATCTTGTAACATCAGTAGTCATTTTTAGTCATGAGCAACCTGTTGGTGAAGTTTGATGACTTTTTGACGAGTTTTTTAGTTATTCGTCTTGCTATTTGTATGCTAGAAAGCACTGTGACTACTGACCTTTTTAAAAATGTGTATTACGTTTGACGTCAGGTGAAGGGTTCTTAAGACATTGAATAGACATTATTACGTTTCACACAAGGGGCCTCCGTGGCCGAGTGGTTAGATTGATTGATTGATTATATATCGTTTAACGTCCCGCTCGAGAATCTTTCACTCATGTGGAGACGTCACCATTGCTGGTGAAGGGCTGCAAATTTAGGCCTATGCTCGGCTCTTATGGCCTTTGAGCGGGGAGGGATCTTTTACGTGCCACACCTGCTGTGACACGGGACCTCGGTTTTTGCGGTCTCATCCGAAGGACCGCCCCATTTAGTCGCCTTTTACGACAAGCAAGGGGTACTGAGAATCTATTCTAACATCCCGGATCCCCACGGGGTTAGAGCATCGCGCTCAAAATCACAAGGCCTCTCACCTCTAGTCGGCGCGGGTTCGAATATCGCTCGCGCCGATATATGTGAGAAAGTTTGCCAGTCTACTTTCGGAAGGTCGGTGGTCTCTTCCCGATTACATTGTATCTGGGTTCTCTCCTCCACCAATATAAACTGGACGCCACCAGATAACTGAAAAATTGTTGAGTGTGGCGGAAAACAACATTCAATCTATTAATCGTTTCATACAGTTACCATTGATCCCATCACCTCAAAAATGAGGTGTCCTCCACTTCTCATGGCTAAACTGTGCATTAGGTTTGGTGTCCGTTACTGAAAGGGTTCCCAGATATTGAGAGGAAAACAGTACGCCTGATAGATACAAATGTTTTATTCAAAGGGGATATAAATCTTATTAGGTAGATCAATTTAAGGAGACTTTCAGTTAGCATTCAAGTGTTAATTCAAATGGGCTTTAAATTGTAATAAACAAATCACGCAAAGGTGTGAGAATGTCCTTCGAGTCGTGGTATTATCTTTCAGTCGGTCAGATAAGGGCAAATAACTTATTCATTTTGACCTTAAGTATATTCTTATTTTGCCATAAAATAGTCATCCATCATCAATATTTTCTAGTTGAGAGAAATTGAGATGATGAGAAAATTCATCGACAACGATTTAGATGATGTACGCACAGTTTATCTACCGTATGAAGATTTCCATTCTACCAGCAGTCCTGAAGCATTCTTGGATGATCCATACAAAAAAGTATGTACCTTCGTAGAAGTTAACTCATTCATAAGTTAAAAGGAAACTACAACGTTCATGTGAACAACAATGAACACACAATTTTGTCACTGCAGTAGTAGCTCTGTTTCTCAGTTTGTGGACACCGGTCACAGTAGCTCAGTGTTAGAGCGTTTGCTTTGTGACCGGGAGATCATGAGTTGAGTCCCGCCAGTGCCATGGCCGCGTCAAACATGGGTAGTGATTGCTCCTTCGCCAAACCTTCGGCATTTAAAAAAAATGAGATTCACGGGTCTTTCGGATATGATCTCTAAAACGGAGATCCTGTGTCGTGGCACTGTTACAACCGTAAGTGCTAAGCATAGGTCTAAATTTGTAGTATTTCACCTACAATTGTTGAAGTCTCCATATGAGTGAAAAAGTCTTGACGGGACGTAAAACAACTAACCAGTTGGTAGACCAATCGTTTCCTGTGTGGAAGATTTTCAGTTCAAGGTCAGGAGTCACTGATATTTATTGCATCTGTTTCTTTGCCAAGCGCTTAGCATAAGACGAAAAAGACACGAGTCATTCAGAGGACCGTTCAGAGTAGCTCAGTGGTTAAAAAAATTGTTTTGTGGCCGGTAGGTCATAGGTTTGAGTCCCAATGTTATTTTGGCCTCACCAAATCTAAGATATATAGCAGGCAGTCCCTGCCCTTTGCCAAAGGCTCAACATTTAGAATTAAAAATTGCAGGTCTTTGAAGAACGAAATTTTAAAACGTAGGTCTCGTGTCGCAGCAGGAGTTATGATAAAGAAACCACAGCGTTGACCGCTGGTACTTAACTTACAGTTAGTAACGTCTCAATATGAATGAAAAAAATATCGATGGGAAGCAAAAGAAATCATTCACAGGAAACCTATAAATACGTTCTGTGTTACTGAAGGCATTGGTCCGATAAAGAACTCTCATGAGCTCGAGTACATATACTCTGCAAAAAAAGAAACGCATAGCCCTTTTGAAATTTTAAAAATGCAAATTATGTATTTTACCAGGTAAACTGAAATGGTCAATTGAGTAATTGATTTTTTACAGGTAAGTATGAAACTTTAAAGGTCTGTTCATTTGATTTGGCTCTCTGCCAAATTAGCTCGGCGACTCTCTAAAATTGCACATCACCTCTATCGCCATGGAATTTGGCTTACGTTTTTCACGAGAACTTTGTGCTTAATTCAACCACTATATTAAAGCGTATAAAAGGACGAAGTTTGAAGCTTGAATTCATCATAACGTTAAAATGCTGCCATGCCAAGGTTGGACCCTGCTACTCGAAATATCGTCATTGGCCGTCTCCAGGCCGGAGTATCCCAAAGTGAGATTGCACGAACTGAAAACGTAAATCAGAGCACAATTTCTCGGCTGTGGAACAGATTCCAGCAGACTGGCTCTACTAATGACCGACCGAGGAGTGGGCGACCTCGCATTACGACTCCTGGACAAGATCGCTACATCCGGGTCTTTCATCTACGGAATCGAACCGTTGCTGCAACAGCTACTGCAGTCGGAATACCTGGATTGAGAAGAATCAGCTCGCAGACAGTCCGCAACCGACTTCGACAATATGGCATTAGACCCAGAAGACCGTATTTTGGAGCAGTTTTGACACCGTTACACAGACGAGAAAGAGTCCGATGGTGCAACAGATTGAGGGGATGGACATTCCGCAACTGGCGTAGAATCTGGTTCAGCGATGAGTCCCGTTTTCTGCTACAGAAACGTGATGGAAGAATCCGTGTATACCGGCGCAGGAATGAACGTTTCTCTTCCTCGTGTGTCCAAGAAGTGGATAGCTTCGGTGGAGGTAGCGTCATGATGTGGGCGGCGATCTCTAATGACCGTAAAACAGAACTGGTACATGTCCCGGGCAATTTAACGGCTCAAAGGTACAGAGACGAAATTCTCCAACCTCACCTTATGCGCGTATTTGACCGACAGAGGGAGTTATTCCAACATGACAATGCTAGGCCTCACACAGCCCGCTTAACAATTGACTACCTTCAGCAGAACAACATTAATGTGCTACCATGGCCTTCCAAATCACCGGATTTGAATCCGATTGAACACTTATGGGACCAACTAGATAAACGTGTGCGCCTGCGCCAACCTCCGCCTCAGACCCTTGATCAGCGCCGTCAAATGTTACAACAGGAATGGCGAACAATTCCACGCAATAACGTAAGAACATTGATTGACTCTATGACAAGGAGATGCAGAACTGTGTTGGCAGCTCGAGGTGGTCATACACGGTACTAATTTAAACGTGACAGGAAGTGTTCTTAACTGTGATGATCTGACTTTTTTTTCACCAATATCTAAGGTTTGGACTGTAATTTTTTTCAATTGAAACAATTCTAGTGAATATCTACATTTTTTATTGTAAAATTATAATCCAAAATACATCTACTAAAATCTTAAAAAATCCATTATGCGTTTCTTTTTTTGCAGAGTATAGTTTAAGTTTAAATCTATGACATTTAACATGAAATATGGCTGTAATGTTAAACAACAAGCATTCACTCTTCATTGACAATATCTACGTGGTCTTTGGAAACCAAATCTTTTAACAGTCTGGGCACGAATTGTTATCCGGTTTTAATATCATTACGAGTCAAAATTTATTTAAAAACTTCTACAGGAGAAAACAATTTCTTGGTGTGGCATACTACTCAACATCTAGAGATATCAACGACATCTTATCTATTACCAATGTTCATTTTCATACATATGTTGATTCGAGATGTCCCTGTGAACTCGAAATAAAAGGCACCACAGAGTCTTAACTATTGGCTTCATATTTGGATATCATATTTAACATGGATGTTGGAGGCAAACTGGCAACTCAACTCTATGACAATCGGGATGACTTCAGCATCTCCATCGTAAACTTTCCATATTTATGTTGCAAATATTCCATTATCACTTGTACGTGATGTTTATGTCTCTCAACTGATTCGATATCCTGCATATGATTTTTAAATCGAGGCAATCTACTGACAAATAAGTTGATGAAGGGTTTCAAAAGTCTTGTTTGAAATCAGCATTTCACAAATCTGTGGTCGTTATAATGACCTTATTTGCAAATACAGCATGTCGTGAGGTCGAGTGCTGTCTAACATGATTCATACCAATTGTTAGACCGTTCTTTACATACTGATTTTGACAACGGATTACTCCATTTACCTGATCAAGATAAAGGGCTCACGGCGGGCGTAACCGGTCAACAGAGAATGCTTACTCCTCCTAGACACCTGATCCAACCTCTGGTGTGTCCAGAGGTCCGTTGTTTGCCCTACTCTTAATGTTTGTATAGTATATATGCGATAGAACACTGTTTCCTATCTTCACTTAGCTTTACTAGTTTAACACGTATTCTTACGATATGAAATATTGTACATGATTCTGTCATTGAGAAAGATTTGAAGAAATGTAACACCAAGGATATGCTCAAAAACCTCAGCACCATTAGAAGCATTTTCAAAGGAAGTTCATGGTCATAGTCGTGTTAAGTACATCGTCATAGTTTCCTATTTGCAACGAGGTTGTGTCAATCGACATGTAGCTCTGTGACATTATTATTATGTTTACACAGCCAAGACCAACCTATTCCATTCCGGAGAGAGTTGTACGTCCACCTCGTCCAACATTTGAGTCTTACACTCGCATACAAAGTATCAACAAACAACTATCACAGAGTCTTTCGTCAATCGGCAACACGTTCAAGAGAAATCTTCGTGCGGCGAACACCTTGAGACTGGACCCTATTCCCCGGAAGTATGACCAGGGAATCTTGGAAACATCATCAACTGGTGACGTTAATTCAAAACCCAGTCCTCTGGTGAGTTCCATTTCCCGTTATGGAAATGAAGTTGAAGATGTACCATCTATTCAGAAAGACTTCGATCCTGTAGGAAGGACTATCAATGCTGCACCAGTGACGTTTAAGATAGACTACTCCAAATATGAGAAATGCATAAAAGATTCGGAAAAAGTTCTGGAATACTCTCCAGAAATAGGAAAAGGTATGGGCAAACATCTGATTTGGTATAAAATATAAAAGTACATGTGTATTGAAGTAAAGAAATTGATATTGCATGTAACATTGTCTTCTCAGATGTTGCAAGTATTCTTTGCGAAAGACAACATGGACATTTCCTTCGTATGTATGAACAGCAATCAAATGATCTCGTGAGAAAATGTGAAAATCTGAGGCAAGATATTCAACAGCTAAAGTCCAGATTCGACAGCTGTGAACAGTTACTGTCTGAAAACTTATATCACATCGTAAGATAATTTCAATACCTAGTTCAGTTTGCATAATGTATTTACAAATACCTATCTCGGAGAAATTGTCTGATTTGATAGCAAAAATTTCCTTGAGATATCTATATTTCATAGATGCCAAAACAATGTGTGAAAGAAGATACTGTGGATTATGAAGGGAAATACACTCCTGTGAAAACATCGTCAAATGAGAGATCCATGTCGCCTATTCCAAGGATGAAATTCAAGTCTTCCACACCTAGATTGACCAATAATAACTCTACTCTGGGCACGCCGTGGAATGAATATACTCTCAATTTGGAAATACCTTCTGAAGACTCAGATGATGAAGGTAATATGGAAATGATAATGGAAATGATATATATGAACAAGTATTCCCCGTTAACATATCGACAGTTCATGCGTGTCTACTTTACAGAATCTGCACTGGAGAAAAGACACGGCGACTCTCTAAGAAAATTGCATGCTGAGTGCGAAAGTCTGCGTGAGAGATGCACTCAGTCTAAAAGAGATCTACACGAGGCACGCATACAAATTAACAATTCTTCACCTCAACACTTTCTTGAAAATTCTCGTTACGAATCCAGGATCGAAGAGGACGTAAGTTTTTCTCTTTACTGAAACCACTACAGTTTTATCATTTTATGCACGTTCTGATTGATCTATGTGATTTTCCGATTTCAGCTAGACGAACCTGACAACGAATTAAGTGATATTAAGTGGAAGCATGATATTTTAAACGAGTCTTTTGATTCAGCATACCATACAGTGGCTAGTGGACGGTCCACAGGGTATAGCACAAGGAGTCGTCCTAACTCCTCTCGATCTCGGTACACGGAAAGTGTTACACCATCTGTTACCCTGTCCACTCCTAGGTTACTTGGAGAAGAAATGTCTCCGGCATACACACCTAGGTCCCTGTACTCACAAGGATATGAAAGTGACGACGAGTTTCCAGTAGAAGACAACTACACTCCATACAAGAGCAAATTGTCAAGTCGCCCTAAAAAGAAATCGTCGATTCTGGTATGTTTGACAAATGAGAGCAACTGTCCGTGCAAAACTGTGTTAAATTAAAGAATGTTTAGTAAAGTAAATGTTAAACATAACATTTCTGTTTCAGATAAAGTCAAGATTACCAAATACCCAAGATTATTCCAGCAAAATCAAATATGTGGAGGACACAGAAGATGGTTTACAATTTTTTTTTTTTACTCCACACAATTTTGAATTTTTAAATCTTTTTTAAAAAACCAATTCCGTATTATCTCTAAATTTCAGTTGAACTTGAAATGGAAAAACAACATGGATATTTCTTGGAAAAATGCAAATCGAACTTTTTGGCTATCAGTGCTAAAAGTTTAGCGCTAAAACAGGAAATCCGCCGCATGCGCATGGATTTGGCATTACCCTCGTCCAAAAAGCAAGAACCAAAGGTTTGTTATAAAATTTGTATTTGATACTTGTGTTATGAAAGTTCTCTTTTTCGATTAAAATGGCTGGTATATATTCTCAATGGAAACAGTATAGTTTAGTTGCGATTACTTTTGTAGTTGTCTCCAGTGCCTGAGCGGCGTTTGAATATGCACTACAATCTAAGGGTACCCAAACTTGATATTGATTTGGACACGTGGACTGAAAAGGTTTATCATAGCTTTACACAATTCAAAACATATCCCTTCAATAAATATGCTGAACATTACAAATTTTTTCGTTTCTTCGTAAGGTCTCGCCATACAAGACAACTGAAAAATACGCCGACAAATCGGATTCTGATGAGGATGACAATGATGAATCCAGCATCACTTCTTTTGAAAAAGGTATCTCTACCTATCAAATAATACATGTATCTTGATTTATTAAATTTTCAACAGCGATATACTATAATCCGCTGAATAAAAATGGTATTTTCATGGTGTGAAAATAAAATATTATTGTGACGTCATGTTGTGTATTACGATTTGAAATAGACATGTTCTAAAACAAAAAAACAAAAACAAAAAAAATGTAATAAATAGAAAATTCAATGCGTTGCAGTTGGATATGAAATTTATTTCACTCGTAAGAGAGGATCTTTGTTTTGTTTCTTTTTTATTTTCACCAGTGCTTTGCACTCCTGAAAACTGTCTTGCTCGTGAAATAAATTCCAAAAACTACCAACCATTAAAGATTCTCTATATACATTAACTGATTGTTTTTCATTTGTCAACCAAATGTTTAAAATATTTCCAGAGTTATCAGTAGCAGAACAAACTTATGGAAACTTTCTATCAAACATGAAATCCAACTTTGACACCTTAAACGAAAGAAGCATGCGCACAAAACAAGAGATAAGGGCCCTTCGCCAAAGTCTGCGCAATCCATTGATGAACAATAGAGCAACTTGTGGTGGCCAAGTAAGTTGTTGGCTCACCCGAGCTGAAATCTCAAGTGAGCTTTTCTGATCACCCGTTGTCTGTCAGTCTGTAAACGTTTCACATTTTCGATTTCTTCTCCAGTACTACAATTTCATAAAGCATTCTTGGGTAAAGGGGATCTAAGTTTGTTCAAATGAAGGTCCATGTCCCTTCAAAGGGGAGATAATCACGAAAATGCAAAAGTAGGGTCGGTCATTGAAAATCTTCTTAAGAACCACTGGCTCAGACAAGTTCAAATTTACATGAAATCTTGACATAATGCAGATTCAAGTTTGTTAAAATCAAGGCCCGGGGTGGGGGGATGGTGAGGCCACAATAGAGAATCAAATTTTAATATGTAAATATATAGGGGAAATCTTTAAAAACTCTTCTCAAGAACTACTGGGCCAGAAAAGTTCAAATTTATATGAATGCTTCCTGACATAATGCTGATTCAAGCAATAGGGGATCAAAGTTTTACATGCAAATAAATAGCGGAAATCTCTAAAAGTCTTCCTTCTCAAGAACCACTTGATTGGAAAAGTTCAAATTTACATGAAAGCCTCCTGACAGTGCAGATTTCAAATCTGTTAAAATCAAGGCCCCCGAGGGTAGGGCGAAGCCACAATAGGGGGGTCAAAGTTTTTCATGGAAATATACAGGAAAAAACCACTGGGCCAAAAAAGTAGAAATTTACAAGAAAATTTCCCGACATAGAACTAGATTCAAATTTATGCACATCATGGTCCTCAGAGGTAGGGTGGGGCCACAATAGGGGATCAAATTTCATACTTGATAAATAGGAAAAATCTATAAAAATATCTCGTGAACTATTCAAACTAGGTTGATTAAATGATTTACATTCAGTTGAGAATTTTTCACTCAAATTGTATGTCACCAACTGTAGTTGAAGTACCATAACTTTAAATTTATGCTTAGCGCTCAGGGCCGTAGCAGTGAGGGTTCTTTAATGTGCCAACACCTGCCGCGACACAGGACCTCCCTTTCAAAGGTCATACCCGAAAGACCCGTGATTATCACTTCTAAATTTATAAATATGAATATGATATTTTGTATATACATTCTTTACGGAAAGACCTTTCATCAAATCTGACCTATTCAACTATTTAACTTAAGGCAGATCTTTCATATGTTGTATATATATTTGTTATGGTATGACCTTTCATTTTATTCTATGACCTTCTACTCAATTTAACCTACATTTAAGAAAACATAACCCATTAAATACACCTGGAATTATATTAGGTAGACCTTTCATATTTTGTATATAGATTCTTTATGACAAGACCTTGTACACATTTGATCTTGGAGTTTGACCTTTTAAAACACCCCTGACCTATTCAGTATCTTTTGGACTATTTAAGGTAGAACTTTCATATTTTGTACATAGATCCATTATAGCAAGACCTTATTATTTCATCAAGTTTGATTTTGAGATATGACCTTGTGATACAATCGTATATAATCTTGTGACATTGACCTACTTTAAAAAACCCCGACCTCATTAATATCTCATGAACTATTTAAGAAAGAACTTTCATACTTTGTAGATATAGATTCTTTATGGCAAGCTATTGTACTTTGGTGTTTGACCTTGATCTGGAAGTTTGACATACTTTCATTAAAATCTGACCTATTCAATAACTCCTGAACTATCTAAGATAAAGTTTCATATTTTGTGTATAGATTTCTTTTGGCAAGGTCTTTCATTCATACTATGACCTTGGTCTCATCCAGACCAGCAAGATTGTATTATTCACATTGGTTTTGAGGCATCTGTCATGTGAATTCATTTTCAGTTATGTTGTGATCTTTTGGGGCTAAGTTGGAGCCACAATATGGAGTCAAACTTTTTCTATGGGAATATAGATTAATAAAAAAAATCTTTTAAAAATCACAACAGGGCTAAGGTGACTCAGGTGAGCAATGTGGCCTAAGGGCCCCTTGTTGAAAAAGATATTATATGGTTCTAGGCACTTTCAAAAATTGTTGAATTACTAGTATTCCAAAAAAAAAATCACAGCAAGAAAAACTGCAGTTTATGCAAGATTTGTCTGAAACAGCAGATTATGCAATACATTTAAAAAAAAAAAAAAAAAAAGGTGTACATATAGACATCAAATGTGTAATACTTCAATATTTGAGGTACAGTAGGGGGACAAAAGTGTTGAGAAAAAAATGGCGTCACGTTACCTTATCAAAATATCGCGCATAATAAATCTGTTTATTTACTGTTTATTGTTCGAGTTATGGAAATTCCCTTGAAATATAAATAGGTTAGCATGTGTGACGTAGAACATTACGTGTAATTCATCGTCTGCTCATAGTTTTGTTTACATAATATCTCGATAACAAAATGGAGGCAAATCGACAAGAAATGTCAACACCCTTGAAACAAGTGATCGTGGAATTGTTTTTGAACGGAGAAAAGGCATCAGATATTGCAAGCAGTGTCAACAGATCTCTAGCTTCAGTGTATCGTGTTATTCGGAAGTTTCAGAGTACGGGATCTACGGAAAATTTACCAAGATCAGGTCGGCCTCGTTCTATTGACGATCGGGAGTATCGGAGGCTTCAGAGGATTGTAAACAAGGATCGTCGGGCTCCTCTTAGGGACATTACTGCTGAATTTAATGACAGAAGAGCAACATCAGTGTCTCAGAAAACTATTAAACGCCGATTGAAAGCTAGTGGTTTCTCAAGGGGTGTATACAGGAAAAAAGTTGTGATAAAGAGTGTCAACAGAAAGAAACGTTTATCATGGTGTAGAGGGAAGAGGCGATGGGATGTACAAAATCAGTGGTCGAAAGTTATATTCAGTGACGAGTCTCAGATATGTGTTGGTGAGAACAACCGAGTGTATGTGTGGAAAAAAGCCGGTGAAGGTTGGAGACCCGACTTAGTACCGCGACAAAATGGCCGAAAGTTCAGCATCATGGTTTGGGGTTGCTTATGTTTTCATGGCGTGGGGACATTATGTTGAGTGGAAGGAAATATAAATTCTGAAAAATACATTGACATATTAGATACAAACCTCTGGCCTGTGATAGTGCGTCATTTTCCCAACGGAAGCTACCTTTTTCAGGATGACAATGCCCCCGTACATCGATCTCGTAGGACCCAGGAATTCATTGCCAGAAATCGAATTAAAGGCATGAGCTGGCCTGCACAGTCTCCAGACTTAAACATTATCGAAAATGTTTGGCTATATATTAAACGGAAACTTCAATCACAGATGCACAATATAAATTCCGCAGATGAACTTTTTCAACACACGCTGAGGATATGGCAGGACATTAACTTAAATTATGTGAGAAATCTTTATAATTCTGTTCCCAGGAGAATACAGCAAGTAATTCGATTGAAGGGACACTTAACTAAGTACTGAGGTAAGTTATTTTATTTTATCTAAGTAAACCAACTGTCAAGAAGGTTTTCCGTATGAGTTATCTCGCTTGCATTGGTAACGTGACGCCATTTTTTTTCTCAACACTTTTGTCCCCCTACTGTAAATATACATTTCCTTACAATATCAAAAATATAAAACTGTGATATTTTATGCTCATTTTACTCCCCAGAACAACAATGGTAAGTAGTAAGGTTTTAATGACGATTCCACAAGGGCATTGGAAATATGATCTTGTTATACAGTCTGCAATGTATTGGGTTCACTACAAAAATCAGCTCGTTGGTGTTTATTTTCAGCTTTTCTCATTACCTGTGTTGTATCATTGACCTGGTATATGGTTGGAATTTCGATTCAGTTTCCATGGTTAATTGCTAACAAAACCTATGCCATCATTCTCTTGACTGCATATTTTTAAAAAAAAAAAAAAATTGCAACAGATATTTCAGCTGTGTTTGTATTCACCTTCTAGGTATATTGCCAGTCCTACTTCAACATGCCAATGGAATTACACAGTTACTGAAACCTCTCGACTTACATGACAAGCTGAATGAGCTTGTGAAGATTGAAAATGGTGTGAAATGAATGACATATGACCCCAAAAATGATAACCTTTAATTGAATGGCATCAGTTTAAATTTTGTTTGCTTGGAATCTGTTCCTTTTAATATAAGTCTTGCTCTAAAGACATTTAGAGGGTGTAATCAATATTGTATATATATTTGTTGTTTGCGTTTACATGCGAGGCTTGGTGATGGGTTTTCAAAATTGTTTTTTCCACATCCCTCTGCTATTTTCGTAAATCATGTGGAAAAATTTTTCGATACAATCCAAACTCCAAAGGTCTCATCATGACCATTAATCTAAAATTGGCCGATTCCTTGTCTACTCATGACAATTACATTACCTGAATTTTGACCACAAGGATTTTTGGTACCAAAATAATTATTTTTTAAAATTAATCACTTGCATGCTTTGATTAGGTAGATTGTAGAATTTCAAATAAAGGTTATGAAAAATCAAATCTTGGCTTTTATTCTTATGTAATTCTTGCTTTGTTTTCTACAATGGCAAAAAAGTCCACCAGAAAAGAGAGAAAAAATGCAGTTGGATGGAGTCTTTAATCATTCAAAAAAATGCATTTACATATACATACATTAAAACAGATTACACATGATCTAACAACGACACACTTGTAAAATCATTCATACATCTTTGCCATGCATTATAAAATGTCAAGCTATGTAGTGGGTTTGTGTTGTGCACATGCTCAGTACAGTTTGTTATGAGTCTGATCATACACCTCCTCACTCCCCTCTTCGTTCAATATCTTGGGTTTGAAACCCTGTATAGGATTTGGAGGCTTGGCCTCGCTCTTGGTCTGTCCTGCCAGACTCCCACTGAGAGCAATCTGCTTCTCCAGGTCAGGAATGATATCCTGATGGGAAGGGAGTGAACTCTTATCAACCAGTATATATTTGCCACTTCTTCCACCTGCTGTGTGAACACATTTGGCCATATCTTGTGGTCGCATTCTGTGCTGGATTACAAGGTATGACTGTCCTTCCAGCTGACGGATGTCGTGTCGAAGATTTCTACACTTGGCCATGTTTCTTACTTCCTTGCTTTCACACAAAGGCATTCCTTATAAAATAATAAAGAACATATTGCACACTACCTGGATATCCAAAAATAATATATTACATATATTCCTTTATACAAACGTAATTAATTTGTACTCGAATCAAGTTCACTTGTTCCAAATATTAGCAATTTCTGATCACTAATTGTAATTATTCAACACGGGGAAACTACATGTACAGTATCTTATTTGACATACTTTCATACAAAAGTAATACATTATAAAACTTACTTGATTGTATGTTGCAATGAACAACTGCTGCTCTCTAATTACTGATAATGAATGTGGTCTAACCCAATGTGACTTTTTAACTCGTTCTCCCACCCAAATGTAAAATAAATCATACCTGGACCAAATATTAGTTCCTCTAGGGTGAACTGTTCTCTATATTCATTGATGATTTCTTCGCACACTTTGAGGACCCATTTATTGGCGTCCTCTGGAATGGGAATGTCATTTCCTTCTGGGTCAACGGAGGGTTTGAGTTCTGGGTCACTGTCATCACCTTGTTTCTCTTTCAAAGTGTTGGATTTACCAAGAATATTGCTGTAAGCAATCCACAGTTTACTGTCATCTCGTCTAGTTACCTTTAAATTAAAAAAAAAACAGAGCACCATAAATCAGAGCATTCCCTCACAAATGTACATATTTATAAATGCAACACAGAACCTAAAACCTTTCATCTTGGCATTACACATACATTCAACTCGCACACTCCAATTACATTACTATGTCCCTCCAAAAACTCTATTACAAGAGGAAATCAATAAAATAAAAGACTTGAATGATTCCAACCTTAATAACATCCTGAGTCTCATACAGCTTGAACAAGGCATCAGCAGCTGCCAGATTCCTGGCATTGTTCTTGCTCATGGCCTTGGCTTCCCCAATCAGTTTCTTTTGTAGTGAAATTTCACACCTTACAGTATAATATAAAATATCATTGTAAAACTTGCTCAAGAATCTCCCTGTCATTGAATACTACAGATGTTAACCACTGAAAGAAGGAACACTGGTATTTGGTTAAATGATGATATCAATGTGTCAGTACTTTCCTCTATATTTTTACAATAAAAAATTGATTTTCAAATAGTAGCAGTTTTGAAAGCCAATATGGAAGTGTACTTGGACATTCAGTGGTGGATTACTCTCAAAAATATTTTCCTCAAGTGACCTCATACATGTATAAAGTGTAGTACGTGAAAATGTGTAAATTTGCTATGTAGATTTCCATTTCAAACTCTGGATGTCTCCAACACACACAAGATGCAAACTTACTTGAACATGTTTCCTTCCTGACTGGTGTTCCATTGCAGCAGCATGCCATTTGAAGTGGCTGAGTAAGTCAGAATACAGAATGCCTGTCGCTTCCTGTCCAGTGTCCACTCTTCGTGCTCTAGGATAACTAGTGCGTCCACTGTCTTTGCGGGATCTTCATAGTCCTGGTTGTGTCTTTTAAGTCCTGCCAGGTTGGAGTCTCCCTGAGGTTTCTGAGCTCCTATAATATGCAGAAAAATGTCCACAAATTTGTGATGCATTATGTATGGCCCTCAAATTGAAGTGCGTAACATGAAAAAAAAAAAAATATAAAATTAAAAAAAAAAAAATATATATATATATATATATAATATCATAAAACGATCTTTAGCGATAGAAAGAACAAGCCACACTATCCAAGTGTTTTTGTACACACAATTCATTAAAATATTATGTACCTTTAACATGGACATCAATGATTGATGGATCATCATTGTCATTGGTCAGTCTTTTATGATCCTTGACAACATGTTCTCCTGTGGTGGTGATAAGCACTTCCCAGGCATTGTTATAGGCATCAATCTGAGCTTCTTTCCTCTTCTCTCCCTCTCCTGATGCAATCAGGAACTTCTCCAGATATAGATCACAGGCAACTTTGGAGGCCTCTCCCTCATCGTCTGCCTGAAGTCTTCTGTAAATACAGGTCTTAGTCAGACCAAGGTTTGTTGCACAGGCATCCACTGTGTTAATGTTGTTTTCCTTGTACACAGCATCCTTCAGACGTTGGATCATTTTGTCCATTTTCTCTGTAACAGACATTTTCTTGCCATCGATGACCATAGGCATTCCTGATCCATTGGCCTCTTCTTCATTTTTGGACTCCTCTTCTACATCAACCCCCATCATTACTTCCTGCAGTGGCTTATTAGTCAGGTTTTTGAAGGCCTCCTCATATGTGTGTACTTTAGCATCCTTTTTCCTGTGGCCTTTGCCTACAGCAATTACAATGTCTCCCACTGTCAAGATCCCATGGAAGAAAAATCTACAATACAGATGAAGCACAAATTTAAAACAAATGTTTGATAAACATTAACAATATCTATTCTCTGATTATACTTTAGTGTACTGATATTAAATTTCTACACTGATACCCTTTTTTATGGCTACAATAGATTATCTAAACTAAATTTCCAAAAAATTGCATTGCTAGAGTACAAGCTACACCTGTCTGGAACTACCTGTACATGATGATATCTATGCTTGCATACTCCAAGATCTATCAGCAGATCAGGTTTGATGTAGCTAGGCTTTACAGTGTACACAATATTATCTAGACATGACTTTAATTATGTAGTCATGAAATCCAAAATGAGGTCATGTGACCTACTCATGGCACACCTTCCTCCAAAGATGCATCAACTCACCAAGTTGCATGGTGCTAGGCCTCATAATTTCAAGATATGGTCCGAACAAGATTTAAATATGCATAGCCTAAACATTCCAAAATGATGCCACAGTGACATACTTATGGATTGTAACACCTCAACTTCATTTTAATATATATTGCCATAAAATTCCAGAAAGAGGCCATAATGATCTATTTTTGAACCCCCCCCCCCCCAACTCCTCCCTCAAAATTTCAGATGCATCAGCTGACTAGGTTTGATATCCTAGACACAATGCAACACATGTAACCCAAGCACAAAAAACAAACAGACAAATGAGAAGCCCATTTCATTTCAAAACACAAGTGTATTAAAATTCTGTAATGAATTATGATTCATGTGTTATCCAAGATGTATTCTATACCTTCCAGTGGGCAGTCTTGATGCCTTGAAGTCATATTTATGGCTGAGAGCACAGTGAGAGGCACTCATGGCCTGCTCCATACATGAAATCTTGTTCTCAGGCAAGGTAGTTGTTGTCTTTAGGTACTCGATCAGACAAATGAAGCCATCCTGATTTGTCCTAATTGTCATGGCCTGTTCTGTCTGTTTCTGCAGAATTGTGTCTGCTTGTTTCGAAACATCCTTTTCTGTGTCTAGTGTAGAGGCTAATTCTTTCCTAAAACAGAATGAGAGCATTATCAATATCTTAATACTGAAAACATGTACCTATATTCTGACATCTACTTTCTTAATCGATAAGAAAGTAAACATTATAAAAATAATAATTCCTTTATGTAAACTTACCTGATTGCCTCAGCTCCAGGATCAGTAAGACTGAATATTTCTGCAACAGTTTTGGTCTTGAGTACATCTAGTGCTTTCTGGTAAGTTTCATGCTTGACTTCTTTCTTGTTTGCTCCTACACTGCGAGCCAGGAATATTCCACCCAGGATCAGCCTGCCAGTGAACATCCACTTACCAGAGATTCTCATCAGTTCTTCCACCTAAAGTTACAGATTGGTTATGAGTCATGCAAATACTTGGAATTTTGTACATTCATAAAAATAATTCACAAAACAAGCATTGTACTGTACTAGGATGAAAACAAAAATCTTTGCAAAAAAGAAAAAAAATTGCAAATTGAAACTCTTCAAAGTCTGAATGCCACTTCTTCATGCCACAGATGTATTCCCCATCAATTATCACATCACATGCCTCATGCAGTCATTTTTTTACCCTTCTTCAAATTGCTCAAAATCATCAATCATCCTCATTTTGAATAATTACACAATGCTTCCTGCGAGCATGATTTCTTAAAATGGCAAACTGAAGGTCACTCCAGTAATACGTCAGTGAATCTTTTCGCACCATCAAAATTTAGTGGTGTCCCCTTGCAAAAATTGCAATTATTTCTCAACTTAAGATTGTTTTTGTCAAAAACAAATGTCTCCCCCACTGCCTAAATTGAAAATGCTCCAAATTAAGCCCTCTCTCCCTTAATGTACTGCAAAATATGGAGGAGAAAACATGATCAGGAACAAAAACATCATGAACTGTACTTTGTGCACCGAGGGAAAAGATGGAGAAAAAATTCACTATTGATGTAACCAATGTCATTGTTGTATATAATACAAAAATAATGATTGTTACGCCTAAGTACCAGTAGGAAAGTGACCATACCCTTGCACATTAAAAAAGCTATAGAACACTCCTCTTTAATCAATTGTTAATTGCAGGAAAATATTGGATCCCTGGGTCAGAACAATGAGAACATCATTTAATGATATAAAGTATTGTACAAAATTTCAAAGATACCTGATAAACCATGTAGGAGAAGTGTTCATTACCTATTTTACACCCTCTACCCCTCTTATATCCACTATAATTTTAAGGATAACGATTGGATCCTCCTGTCCCTAAAATATCCACATCTACAAATGGCATTGAAGTTTTGTACAGAGTTTCAAGTCTATCCCATAAGCCATATAGGAGAAGTGTTCCTAAGCTATTTTTAACATCCTCCACCCCTCTTAGACCCACTATAACTTTTAGGAAATCCTTGGATCCTCATGTCTCGACAATATGCACATCTGCAAATGGCAATGAAGCACTGTACAAAGTTTTAAATTAATCGGATAAGCCATAGGAGAGGAGAATTGTTCACAAGATTTTGTGACAGACAGATGGACAGACAAACAAAAAGTACCAAAACAATGTCTCCCCCTGGAAGAGAGAGGACATAATAAGAAATTTATTTTTCTCAATTGAAATCTAGACAATTATGTCTACTAACCTCATACTGTGTTTTCAGATTGAGTTTACTTCCTGTTATGGCATTCTCTATTGTTTGTATAGCATTCACTTTCATTGGTTCTCCTTGGACATACAGAGCAAACCTATGAATTTTCTCTGCAGTGGACATGTTAGCTGTGTCAAATTGTTGTGTTGCTACCTGGAGTAAAGATGAAAAAGAGATATGTGTGTTAATTTTGTGCTTAAAAAATTGCTGAAAACGAACACAATATTGGTCTATTCACAATGTTAAAAAATTAATTTTCAATAAAAGAGACACATCATACTACACTGAAACCTGTCTAATCCCACATGCACTGGGAGACAATTTTTTGTCATAATACACAGTGCATTGGAATAAACAGTGTAGAAAACCATGATCAAATGAAATTGATAATGAAAATAAGGGTCACACTGCCCAGTGACACAAACTGTACATGTGTCAGATTAGACAGCTTTCACTGTATAAATCATTTTATTATAATTTAACTCTATTTATCAAGTTCTACTAATGCAGCTTGAACCATACTTTTGACAGGCTGTGAACTGGAGCCATAGTTCCACCAAACTGCCCCCCTGGTCCATTTCCTCTGCCCCGCCCTCTGACCTTCTTGTTACCACTAAAAACTTTATTTGGAGGTAGTCCTGGCTTTTTATGAATATTACCTGCAAAAAATGTGTACCATTCTAAAATATTCATTATCTCCAACATAGATATGCAGCATAGAGCTGAACTAAAAGTCCTTAAAAGTCATCAGATTTTTTTGTTGTTGAAAGAATGATAATTCTGTACCTCTGAAGTTTCCACCCCGTCCTCGGACTCCACCACTATCCTGGAAGCCACCTCCCCAATGAGGCTGCTCAAAATTACTTCCCCTTCCTCGATTGCCACCCCGTGCTCCTCCTCCTACACCTCTGTTCTGAAACCCACCATGTCCCCTTTGACCCAGTCCTCCTCCCCTAAACTGACCACCACCTCCTCCTCTACCTGAAGAAACCAAAGGTGCCAAAGTCACCTAATCTTCACCAGAACCAAGTGTTTGCTTTCAAATTTGATTCCAGCCCATCCATGGAATCAAATGATCCCACAAAAATGGGTTGTAATTCAAATACATGTATATAGTATACAACTCCAAAGTTTAAAGTTGATGCACCAAGTCAAAATTTGAATGATAAATACCTAATTCTTGACCCCAACCTACCCAGGATTTTTTACATTAATTGGTTATTCAGTGATATAACAGAGAGTATATTAGTTTGCAGATGCAGCTCCAATAGTCAATTTCCTGGGGTAAAGTGATGTACAGTAATCACCTACTGCCCTATGTTATAATTCCACTCCCACATACCACAACAACAAAAAATCCTCTGAATTCCTGTTTTCCTTACTGTGTTAAATCCCATTATGCCATCCCCACATATTGCCATCCATCAACATAATATTTTTAAGGTGCGACCATTGAGATGAGCAAAGACCATTAACATCTTACAACACGACTTAAAACATTTGATCCACCTATTCATTTAATGCAGGAAATATAATGTAGGTGATGTGAACTGTGTATTGTGATGTCATATATGTATCTAGCTTCACTTATCTTACTTTCAAATCAAGTAATTATGAACAGCAACAAAACATACAAAGGTATGAGAAGACTTGTTCAGTTATAAATATATGCTACTCTGTACTTATCTTCAGATTTCTATAATTATAGCTAAACATACACACAATGACAGTTCGCTTGTTCAAACTGTTGACAGTAGATGATCCATCAGTCATAGAAAGAGATGAATAATCAAAAGTAAATAATGTTGAAAAAAAAATTGTAAATTTGTGACCAAGAAATGAATTTCATTTATCCCATTCTTGCTGAAAATATTAAACGGAGTATTGATTTAATTCACCTAACTTTGACCTCATGGCTGAGGCCATTGAAGTAGTGGCAGAACTATAGCTCTCTGGGAAAATATTGGAATCACCAGTTCATTTTCATATTCATACTCTCGGTCTATGTGAACTATTATCCCCACAAAAAGTTTTAGCGAAATATTTTGGATGAAATCATTCTGATTCAGTTGTATGATAATTATTCAAAGAGGTTTGAATATCTAACTAAACTCATGGTTTTCATTAGTCTGTCCCTCATGCCCATGTATTGTAAGGGTCTGGACCAAACTTGGCTTTTGTAGCATATTCTATACTCATGAACTTATTCTTATGCTACCTTTAGAAAAATTATGTTTTTTTTAGTTTTATCAAATATTCATGTTTATAGCATTTGCAGACCAAATATATAACTCATATCGAATATACATGTATTATGAATAGATACAAATTGCAACTGGGTTTGAATTGACCAACAACCTAACACAGCTACGTCAACAAACAAAATCATTAAAAGTTGTGAGTTTTTGAGTCAAATGGGGCTTTAATGAATATTTGAAGGCATGTTTGGATACAAGTGTAATGGGAAAACTGTTAGGAATTTTATGAGACAGCAATGCAAGAATACAGCAGTATAAAGTCCCAACATTGCACATCCCCAGAAAAATTTTCAAAATAAAATGCAAAATCATGCATTTCTTGTAAATTTCGAGACAAATAAATGAAAATCTGATGACCAAAAAAAAAAAAAAAAAATGTAGAAAGGAACTTTTAATTTTATTGTAATGTTCTAATTTTTTAGTAGTCAACTGGACTACTTATAAATGATATAAGGTAGTCTGAACAAAATTTACAAGCCTTGGGCTAGTTAGTGTCAAACCCTGCAATGAGTACATTATATGCCAGTGACATATTAAGTCCATTAAAATAATTTATTTAATGTGTTTTGGAAAAAAATCATTGACACTTTCTTCTTCTTCATATAATCAGTTGTGTCTGTAACAATTATGAAAACAAGGTTACATGTATATTTTCATGCATTATTGGTAATATTTGTATTTTTGGCTAAACCACAAAATCTGAAAAGATACTGAAAGATGATTTATAAAGTATACATTCACCATAGTTTGCATGAATGTTTTGTCTAAGCCAGAAAATCTGAAAAAAAATACTGAAAAATTATTGAAAAGGTATCAATACAACTTAGTTTGTGTAAATTTCAGGCTGAGTATGGTTTCAGAAAAAGTTTAATAGGACTTGAATCTTATGTTAATGTAATTAGTTTTCACTCATTTTTAGGAGAGGCAATTCTTTAATGCCCATAACTTTAACAATGACAAAAAATATTACACAATTTTCACATACAGTGTATTTGTATTTGGGTCCCCTATACTATGATTTTTACAAAATGTTAGGAAAATTCACTGACAAATAATTTTTTCATGCCACTGTCCTGTCTATCTCTTGAAAGTTTTACTCAGAATCTTCTTCCATGGAGATAAACAGAAAATCCTAGCTTACCTTGACCTCGTTTATTTTGGCCGCGGCCTCCTCTTCCACCACCTCGACCTAACCCTCTTCCTCCCCTGCCATACTGTTCATTCTGTGTAATAGGAGTCTGATACACACCTGCAGTAAAATTGAATTCTACTATGGTACTAAGAAAACGTGTTTCTTATCCATTCTTAAATTTTCAAGGATAGTTTAAAATTTCATTCACCATAAAAAGAATCTTTTCCCAGGTAGTTTCAAACAGAATTGTAATGCTGTCATCCAAAGATACTGTATATGCAGAATTTTTCACAAGGATTTAATTTTAGCAGTATTAGCAAGATGATGAGATCACTAAAATTGAATGCCGCTAACAATTTATTCACATAGGAGATAATAGTTATCTTTCCTGGAACTAAAAAGTCATTAAAATTAGCTCTCGCTAAATATATATATATACCCATTTCTATTGAAAAATTGTTAAATTTACATCTCGCTAAAAATTCTACTTAAACAGTAATCAATTCAAATGCACTGCTTCCTTGTAAAGAATTAATAAGAGATATCACTGGGTTTTTTCTGTCTTATAAAGATCCTTTTTTACTGAGAGTAAGGGTACGAGTTAAGTTTATTCAATCAAAACTTGCCCCCATGCTGTTTTCTTCCTTTTCCTTCCAATGGTATGTCTTCTGTAAAGTTTTCTGAAAACTGGTCAATGGAGGCTGTGAAAGAAGAGGGTAGTCCCATGGAACTCATCATGTTATCATCAGTAGGTGGGGATTGATGATGAGCTCCCCGTGATTGACCATAGCTACCATCATAACTAGGCCATGGTCCTCCATATCCATAGTCATCTTGACTGATAAATTCAAATTTCAACATATTAAATCCTGTCACCAAAAACAAAAAACTAATATGTCAATTCATTACATGTGTGTGTGTGTGTGTGTGTGTGTGTGTGTGTATGTGTGTGTATGTGTGTGTGTGTGTGTGTATGTGTGTGTGTGTGTGTGTATGTGTGTGTGTGTGTGTGTGTATATATATATAAAGGGTGTTAAGAAAGTTCATTCCATGATTTACAGCATGCCTAAAATTATTTATAAACAACTCATATACAAGTTTATATGTTTTTAATAACCAGACAGTCCACCTTTGTTTTTCAATACATTTTTAATTCTATTTGGCATTGAATGAATCAAAGAAATCAAATGTTTCTGAGGTATCTCCCTCCATGCACGGTGAAGTCGGCGTCGTAATTGGCACATTGTCATTGGGCGCGGATCCTTGTAGGCCTCGCTGTCCAGAATACTCCATAGATTTTCGATGCAATTTAGGTCTGGGGAATTGTCTGGCCATTCTACTTTGGTAATAAAGTTTGGTAGATTATTTTCACACCAATTCTGTGTTAGCAGGGCAGTGTGAGGGGTCGCTCCATCTTGAACAAATGTGGCGTGTCCTGGATATTGAAGTAACTTTCGTTCGTCGATCCTACCACTATTTTTCTGTCGATTTAGAGCAGGTTTTAGTTCTTTTTGAAGGATATTGTTCACATAATAATCAGCATTAATAGTTTTGCCGGCTGGAACAATGTGAAGTTTGGATAATCCCTGTACTCCCATCGCACCCCATACCATGACTTTAGCGCTCGACTTGACGCAGCTTACATCTGGAACCTCATCTGACTGGGACCCCCATACAACATCGTCCTGTCGGTTCGGAACATGAAACAAATATTTCGTAGATTCATCACTAAAGATGTAGTTTTCCCAGTCTTCAGCCGTCAAATGCTTGTGATCACGAGCAAATTTCAATCTCTTTTGCCTCTGTGTTTTCGTCAATAGTTGATTTCTCGGTCTTTTAAATGCCTTCCATTTTTTTAACTTTTCGCAAATAATTAAAAACAGTTACATGACTCACATTAAAGCCTGAGTTCTTAAGTTCCTTGCTGCATTTCCTTGTTGATTTTCCTTGTTTGTATTTTAGGTTTTCCACTTTTCTCTTCACTACCCCACTATCTTCGAAGGCGGGCGGATCTCGGTTGATCGGATAGTTGTTTATTTTGCTCTCGCCTTCACCTCCACTTTGTTACCCATCGCTCACTTTTACATAGCTGCTTAGCCACATCCTTCACACTTATTCCTGCATCTAATAAAGCCAAAGCTTGAGCTCGTTCATTAATTGTATCAACACTTGTACAGGACGTCTGCTTTTTCACTGAACTCGGCATATTTATTTCATGACATAATAGACACTTTGTTTACATCACACTATAGTAACAAAAGAGAGTGCACATAGGGAAGGATAACTGCTGATATAATGAAAAAAAAGTCTATAGAGTTACCAGTAAAAATTTGAAACAAAAACATGTCGTTTTTCTATTTAATTTTTCAAATTTACAAACGGAACGAACTTTCTTAACACCCTTTATATATATATAAATATATATATATATGTATGTATATATATTCACTACAGAAACAAATACTTAAATCAAACATACCCATACCCATATTCAGTCTTTATGTAAGAATTAGGTGGGGGCCCAAAGCTGCCGCCATTGTTGTCTGTGGAGAATCCAGTCTCCGAATAGCTTCTTTTCTTCCCAGTCCCCAATGTATTTCCTTCTGTGGAACCTGCTCCCCAGTTTGATATCCCAGAATTCCACATTTCCATTTGTACTGACTATAATCAATCAGTTTCAATGAAAATTTTACACAAAGAAAAATACATTCACTAGCTGCTTTCACTAACATGTAATACACATGAAATTCTACTTCATTATTCAAGAGTGAATTATGAGAAATTTACACTGCAAAAAATCTTCTTTTCTTTATCTTTTAACACGAGAAAGATTTCTAAACATGACAACACAAATTCACAACATGATTTGATCCAACATCTTACCTTCTGCCTTGATTATTCATTGTAATAAGTCTGCTGATGTACTTTCAAATCCAGGAAATTCTCACTGCTATCCAGAGACCCAAAATTTGAATAAGGTTACTGAATTAGATCAGAATGCATTTGTCATTTTTCCATGTTTATTGGCCAATTAATACACATTAGTTGTTCTGTGGATTGTCTCGTTTCAAAACCCATAACAACCAATGTGCAAATCTTAGTTTCAAGCTTTGAGACTTTCCCTGAAGATAAGACGAGTCACAAGCAGTTGCAGTGACTTCACTAACTTACCTGCATGGCAGTCAACAGCAGATTTGGGACTTCTCCCTTGTATCCAGTAATAATTTTGTTCCAATCACACAAGATACAAATGTGCTAACACATGAATGCAAACATGTGACCAGCACATTACCTCTTCCAGCTTTTACAAACCAGTTCAGAAATATCTCTATAACAACCAAAATACTAATATGTCTTTTAGGTACAACATAAGAATGCAAATGTGAAAGAAATCAAATCTTAATCTTTCACTATATGATTCTCTGTTTTGTTTTTTTTGTGTGTGTGTGGAAAACATACTGTATTAAAAGCCTTCCAAAGGGTTTCAAATTGAGTTGTCAACGAGATATTTCATGTACACAAGTCAAGTAGAGACACCAATGATCTGCTGCTGGAATACTTAATGAATATCTACTTTCGACCACAGATACCCATTTAAGCATTCCACGACTATATTGACTGAATCCAAGGCCATGACATGATAGCATTGCTAAATGGAATTCATTGCTTCAATGTCAAGACCCAGCATGCATTCGACTGAACCAGAGGAAATGATATCCAATAACACTATGCAGATTCTTCTAGGAGTCGGACATAGAAATGTGTTGGTTGATTTACTCTGGTGCAGTTTATACCTTCAGCAAGCACTTGAAGGAGTTGTCATAGGAATCATTAACAGGTCCTCTTTGTCTGCATAACCTGTGATGCAACATATTGAACATTAACTATATAATTTTTCACAGTCACTGCTATGCAAAAGTGTACTGAAAAAATTAAAGTAATTTGTGCAATACAAAATTTTCTCAATTCATTGTACATCCACATATTTTGAGATGTGGATAAAGATGAATTTTAAAAAATATAGAATATATATATTATAATTATACTCAGCTCCCACTTTCAGCAAGTCAATCTAAATGGCATAAAAATACCTAAAAAGTTATTAAAAATTAAACAAAAAATTCTAAACACAGACCCCATTAAACAATACAGAATAATGAAAATTAGCCTCCTTTAGACTATGTATTTAATAGGTGGATCTGCATATCAAAAAGAACATTTGTTAATAGACATCTACTTTGATAAAAAAAAAATATATATCACCAAGTCTTATATGTCTTAAACCTTTTTTCTGTAAAGTGACAATACAGCTCATTTTGCACAAAAAAATCATCAACTGACAATTTTTCCCAGAGCTTTCTTAAATTTTGTTACATAATTGAATGTATGAACTTTGTGAAAATTGAACTTTGTGAAAATAACATATATTTCTAAAGTTGGCAATTTTTGTTTAAATGCCAAAATTAATATTTTATGACCGCCCCTCCTAAAAACATTTGGTCTCCTCCTTTCGGTCTTCAGTCGCGTGCACATAGATGGTAAACAGTGCAGCATGTCGTCCAGTGAAAGAAAATGTACAGTGGTTGGACCAGAATTTCGACAGAAAAGGAGTAAAAATAGAAAAGATACAACTGATACGTGAACTAAAATTGATGGGAATCAGCAAGACTGTTTGATAAACCAAGAACTGGGCGACTCATATACAGGGCTCTAAAAGTAAGTGCTATTTTTATCTGAACATGTCACATGTTAGTTTAAAATATTATTATTTGGTCAATAGTGACATGGAAGGGTTACCATTAGAAGAATAATTTTTTAATAATCCCACACTTGAAAAGTGAGTGTGGACCCCTTATGGGGCATGTAAATAAGTTTATACACAACATATTTGCTGTCACTCTAAATCATGTGATGTAAAATTGCATTTTAAAGTCAGAGACTGATGCATTCAAATTGTTCAAAATTGCTAGTATCAATATGATTTTTATTATTTTATCGCTACATGTTTCAAAAAACACTTCAAGTTGATCACAATGTTGAACATAAGCTACAGCGTCTCTTTAAAAAGAATACATGCATGAATGAAATATGAAAATTTCACACCTCTACTAACAAAGGCTGTTTTTGTTCATCCCAATACTTAGAAAAAATTATTTAAATGACACAAGCCACCAGTTAAACTTCTGTTTCATTCTTCTAACTGTAGATTAGGACATATCCATAGGTACTACAAATTTTGTCCGTGTACAAAGATCAATACAAATCTTATAGAATGTAAAAATATATTTGCCTGATATTAAGAGTTTTTATGGTCTGTTTTTCTTTATTAGTGATATACAGCAAGTATGGAGAGTTACTATATACCACTAATAAAAAAAATCCCCAAAAACCAAACACCACAAACACTATAGGATTCTTCAATATCAGGAGATAAACAATTCCTTCATGGGAATCCTAATTTAAACAGAAAATGTAAAGTCCATTTTTATTTTAGGATTTTCATACCAAGACATTAACAGTGACAGAGAGTTTGTTTATCAGTCAAATCATTTTTTGAAGGGAACTATTGTGTCATCTAAGTGCATATTAATTGTTAGAACCAGCCAAATCTAAAAAGTAAATTTTCAGACATGAACTTTGAACTTCAAGATTTGGTTAAGGCGTCAGTCCAGATATCCTGCCGAGCAGAATCTCAGCCAAGATTAATACTTGATATGTATAATGATTTATTTCTATTTCCATATTTAATCACAAAACAACAAAAATTAATCCCAAAAAATTCTTTTTAGTGCAACATTTTTTTTTCAAAATGAAGCAATACATGTCTAAGAAATATTAACAAGATTTGGTTTGGCTGTGATCTTTTGGCATCAAATTAATAACAGTAGCCAAGTTAAATTTTACCAAATACACCATGCTACTGAATCATTGTCTAGTATGACATAGAATACTTGATAAAATGGTTGGTTAGAAAAACAAACCTAAATAAATTCTACACTTTATCTAGGCCTATATTTGTGCCTGAGTTTTCTGAAAGCTTGTCAAAATGACTTTAAAAAAAACCCAAAAAATAACTAGTTAATTTTTAGTCCAATTTTTCACTCTTTCTCTCTCGTAACTTCAGAAAATTTGACCTGATAAAAAACATAGAATTCATTTGATAGCATTGGGCCTAAAAACAAAATCCTGTGTTTCCAGTAACAGCGTCAAAATTAGGGTTGGTAATATATTTTTTGAAAAATATATCTGAACTTTCTGAAACATTTCACACTGTGAAAAATTTCCATGGCCTTCCTCAGTGATGTCTGTCAAATTTTGACATTGCTCCATTCATTTAAGCACATTTTTCCCTTCAGATCTGTGTGCTCAATTACATTTTGTAATTTTAATTGCAAATACTGAGATAATTGGAGAATCCTCTTTTGCAGATCTACTTTCCAAAGATGCAAGGATGCAGTTATCAGATGACTACTTTGACTCTGATTGGTATTATGGGTATTTGTGTGCTGACATAATTCGAAAGTACTCGAATGAAGTGATTGTGTCCTAAATCAAAGTGATACTTGATTTGTTAGCATTAGGGTTGTTCAAACAGCAATAACATATCAGTTATGATCAATATGTAGAATAATCATCCGAATACTGAATTCTCACATCTTGGAGGGTAGACCCATGTAATTAAGTTGAAAGAGGTATACAGAAAACCAGCAACAACAGCTAGTATCGCTGAATTCCCACATTTCAATATGGAGTCCGCTCTGAATCACCCCTGCACATGTTACATTATCATAGCAATGGTTAAAGTTGGAGATATCTCAAAATAATATTGAGGTGGCAATGGCCATGCCATTTATTTAGCGTAACTTTTTAACCTCCACATCAGAGATATTAAATCTGATGTCGAAAAACCCAAAATTCCGGAGAAGAAAAATTCTCTCCAAACACATTAAAAAAATAAGGGTCGGGGGCTCATAAATAGAAAACACGGAATTTTTTTTCCTTAGGCCTTATAGCATACCGGCCACAGGCGCTTGTTTCATAAACTTTGCAATATATATATATATATATATATATATATATATAATGTTATTATATAGTATAGCTTGCGAGGTTTGTGAAATAAGCACCTGTGATACCGGCACTAAATATCAACCGTTAGTCCTCGAGGGTAAATCGTTAAAAAAAAAAGAAGACCTATTTGACTGCAAGTTAGCTAATCAAAATCAATATGAATAGCAAACTATGATGTTAAACATATATTTTTTACGGAGTTCTAAACCTAACAAAGTGAATAAAAAGGCTTAAATTATAAATATTTACACTGATCGGCTTTTTTCAAGGCAGGAAATTGTATTGTGCACATGCGCAAGATGATTATCGAACCCGATGGCAATAGTATTTCTGTGGAGATCCCCATACAGTTTACAGTTCTCATAAGGTGACCTGTACGGAAGCCCATATAGGACCTATCAAAAAATATTTTTGAATTTGTTATAACGAATTCTTGAATTTGTTAAAACGAATTTAAATCGTTATAACGAATTGTTGAATCCGTTATAACGAATTTAATTTGTTATAACAAATTTTAGGAATTCGTTATAACGAATTTAATCTGTTATAACAAATTCGCTGAATTCGTTATTTCAAATTTTGAAATCTGTTTTAACAAATTAAATTTGAAATAACGAATTCTTGAATTCGTTATTTCAAAGATTGAATTCGTATTTTCGGTTTTTTAAAATCTGTTATAACGTATTTTCATCCAATTCGTGATAACAAATTAAAGAGTGTCAAAATTTCAATGTTATAAATCCGTTATCACGGACTGTGATCTGTGATAACAAATAAATAAATTTGTTATAACAAATTATAAAATTGTTATTTCAATCTCCAATGCAATCTGATGAAAATACGTTATAACAGATTTTAAAAAACCGAAAATACGAATTCAATCTTTGAAATAACGAATTCAAGAATTCGTTATTTCAAATTTAATTTGTTAAAACAGATTTCAAAATTTGAAATAACGAATTCAGCGAATTTGTTATAACAGATTAAATTCGTTATAACGAATTCCAGGAATTCGTTATAACGAATTTAAATCGTTATAACGGATTCAACAATTCGTTATAACGATTTAAATTCGTTTTAACAAATTCAAGAATTCGTTATATCAAATTCAAAAATATTTTTTAATATGTCCTAAATGGGCTTCCGTAGACCTGAACTGGATACATACAATATCATATTATCAAACACACTTATACATGTCACTTACATTATAATAAGAGAGATCGTTCATAAATTATAATAGCTCAGGTCACCTGGTCTGCATACATTTGCATAACTATATATATATATGTGTGTGTGTGTGCGTCACTCAAACAGTCTGGTAAGCTAAGTAATTAACATAATGTTGTACAACATCGCCTCGATTGCTTTAATTTACGCCGCCGATTTACGAAAACTGAGAGAAACAGTTAAACTGTGTTGATCAGAAATATGGATAATCGATACTTTACATTTCTAAACCAGAGTTTAAACCATCTAATCTGTAATATCTCACAAGTCTAAACTATATCTAACAAAGAAAACATTTATTGTCAGGTGTTTAATGTTAATTTAATAGATTACAGAGTAAAATTAAATTTGAAAACTCCATTTCACAAATTTAGGGATTGAAATTGTCGTAAATTATAAATAAAGTTGTAAACAACATTTAACACACACACACACACACACACACACACACACACACACACACACACACACACACATATATATATATATACACACACACACACACACACATACACATACATATATGTGTGTGTGTGTGTGTGTGTGTGTGTGTGTGTGTGTGTGTGTGTGTGTGTATTTAACTGTTTAGTTATCCAAAATGATAAAAAAAATGTTCCCATCTTTTTCCATCAGGTAATAATCTCTTGGATTCAAAGTCTATCATCCCTATAGTGATTCCCTCCCGATTGTATATGGATATGTTGAAGATATCTTTAATTATATAGTTGCTCTCACTAAATGAATCATTGCGTGTATCAAATGAATTAATGATACCATTAATTCAATTAAAGAGAGCAGTAATTCAATTACTGCGCGTATCAATTGGATTAATGATGTCATCAATTCAGTTGAAGAGAGCAGTAATTCAATTACTGCGCGTATCAATTGGATTAATGATATCATCAATTCAGTTGAAGATAACAATAATTCAATTATTGCGCGCATTAATTAAGTTATTGCTCTCTTCAACTGAATTGTAGCGCGCATCAGTTAAATTATTGATTTGAATTGCTGAATCATCAATTCATTAGTAAAGAGCAACAAACAATTATAGCGCGCATCAATTCATCTAAATTAAGTTATGTTATACATGTACATGACAGATATTTTGTTTCAAAAACAAAATGTTTTCAGTGTTTTAAAGATCATTTTTCCATTTCAAGTTGAATCGAAAGCTTTTCGTAAATCTATGAGTACTCCACAATAATATATATATATATATATATATATATATATATATATATATATATATATATAGTGACGGAACACACCCCTTACCTGCGGGCAGGACACCCTTTTCTCTCGCTCTCTACTTCTTTCCACCCCTGCCCCCTCAGCCTTCACAAAGGGGGGGGGGGGGGTCACCGTTCTCTGCACAGCTGTCCCCTTTCTTTTCCTCTCTACTTCCTTACCCTCCCCCGTTCTCTACTTCTCTCTTTAACTCAGTCACTGGCTGTATACTCACAATTCTTACTATAACCAAGATTCCACAAAAGTCAACAAATTCACACAGTTTCCCTCAGTTGTTCTCAGCTTGGAGATTAACAGAATTTCCCACAATTTTTGTAGGAATGTCTAAAAACTTTATATTCCTGACCAGAAATTACACTCATTTCTCAAGTTTACCATTTAATAATGCTGTACTCTCAATGATAACAAATATGAACAACAATAAAGTCTTAGATCAGTCTCAGTCACTAGTCAACTCTTTCAATAACTCTTATGTTAGAATGTAAAAACTTGCTAATATTTCTCTGTCTTCTACTGAATCTAATGAAATGAAGGACCCTGTCCATAAAAAGTCAAAACTTTGTATTGATTCAGGTGATACCCCGGAAATCACCGTGGACTCACAAAATGAAAAGACGGATATTAAATCTGATGACAATGAATTTATTAAGACAACAGAACATGATAAAGATTAAATATCTTTTAACGATTCGGATTTTTCTGATCTTTTTTTTTTTTTAATTCTTTATTTTTGTATTTTTCATACATATGCATACAACATACTCGTTCACCCTACATTCATACTGTGCACCTTATGCAATTAGCATTTCAGTTTTCAATAATAGCATAATGATGATAATATAATAATGATAATACACGTAAATGAAAGATCATAAAAAATATAACTTTATACCATGTTAAATAGGTTTTTCAACAAACTACTTGTCAAAAATGTTATCATATAATGCCCATTTACTAAGAATTTTAGATTTGCTATGAAAAACTTTTGCACAAAATTTTTCAATATTTCTATACTATTTGAACAAGTTAATAGCCTCTAAACTTTTAGGCTTCTGACCTTGGGCTTTTGCATAGTATATATGCTTTTTTGCTAAAAGAATAAGAAAATTTTCTAAACAACTGCCGTCAACATTTCCAAGTAATACAATTCGTTTTGAAATCTTGTAATCATTTTCAATCATTTTCTGATCTTAGTAAAATTGTAACAGTTGCGATAAAGTTGAACACAGTGTCCTCAGCTGAAAAGATAAGTTATATTCAGAATCAACCCTTGCCAGACGATGTCGCCAAGTTAAAAACAGGTTGTGCCCAAACAACGAATGCGGGTGAACTCAAAAAGACTTCATCATTTCAATCTTCTTGGATGAATTAGTTTTCATGGTTGACCTTCAGCAAACTGTTAAATGGCGGTCTGTGTAAGTTTTGTGTCGTGTTCCCTCAGTCTGATGTCCGACATCAAAATACATTTGTTACGCAACCTTTTACTGCGTATAAGAAAGTCCTTGGAAAAACTTCGGCCCTTTTAAAGCATCAAAATTCAGAACACACAAGAGTGTCATATCTGTTTATCACACAACCAAGATGACATACGAAGTGCCATCTTTGTCTCTTCCGTATAAACTCAATCAGCAAAATCAGGCACAGTATCAGCACAACATAAAGTTGCTGAGAAAATAGTAGATGCGATCATTCTTTGTGGGAAACAGAATATTCCTCTCCGAGGACACAGAGATGATACCACAAGTGATTCCGCAAATAAAGGCAATTTCCTGGCAATATTACAGCTGTTGGCAAAGCATGATGAGTAGCTCAGGTCTCATTTACAAAAGGCCAAAAAGAATGCCTTATATACCAGCAAAACCTTTCAGAATGAGGTTATCCAACTCATTGGAAATCATAACACAGGTAAAATGTTGAAGGGTTTACAAGGGATGGGGTTTTATTCCATCATAGCCGATGAGGTAACTGACAAGTAAGCTAACAAAGAAGTCTTTTGTCTCATATTTCTAGATATTAAAGAACACCCTCCCATCATTAAGGAGGAATTTCTTGACTTTGCAAATATAGGCAGAACTATTGGGGAAGCAATTGCTGATAAACTTATTGAAATCTTCCGCTTGCTTGCAATTCCGAACGAGAACATGCGAGGGCAAGTGTACGATGGTGCAGCAGCAATGACATCAGAAAACAGGGGTGTCAGTGACGATTCAAGTCTCTAAACCAATTAGCTTTGTATACACACTGTCGGAGTCATGTATTGAATCTGAGCATCGCTTCAGCCTGCAAATTACCCATTGTGAGGAATATGATAGATGTCCTTAATTCAGTGTTTATTTTCTTTGACAGTTCCCCTAAACGACAAGGGTTTCTTGAGACTATTATAGAAAATGATGAGCCTGTAGATTTTTCCAGAAAGAAAGTAGTTGTACTCTGCAAGACTAGGTGGGTTGAGCATCATATCTGCTTTGATGCGTTCTACACTATGTATAAGTTCGTCATCAAATGTCTGCACACATTCTCAATAAAAACCTTGATGAAAGTACCAGTGAAGACTGGTCTTGGGATAGACAAACTAAAGTGATCGCACAGGGTCTTTTAGCTTCGATGACGTCCTTCTCTGCGTTGATAACATTTGTGTTTGTAAGGTATGTCCTAGACTTTTTCCTCAGTGAATTAAATACGAGGTTTCAGAAAGAAGATCTGGCGGCACATTTGATATGCTCTTTGTTGCCTGTCATTGTGACAAATATTTCACACGAGGAATTGTCCAAACTTGCCTCCAAACTTGCCTTTGGGGGAACGACCTGCCTCGTCTTTCTGTAAAGGACTTGGAGAAAGTACTCAGCGATTGGAGACGTTATTATGTTAACATGAGCAAAGAAACATCAGACAAGTTGTGCAATCTGCTCAATCTTTTCAACTCTGTAGATGGGGACGTTTTCCCGAACGCGAAAATTCTTCTTCACATTGGATGTGTTTTACCTATCACCGCATCAAGAGTTACATGCGCAGTACTATGCAAGAGGACAGACCGACTGGGCTTGCACTAATGCATCGTCACCATTCATTAGAAATTGACCAAAAGGAAATTGTACAATCATTTATCAGGCAAGGAAAACGAAGATTATTTCAGTCAAGTCTCTTTAGCTAAATAACACTTCCTACCAGAAAACATTAATACATGACAAAAGGGTCGCCCGCGTGGTGCAGTGGTTATATAGAACGTTTCCTTCGAGAGCTGGAAAATAAAGGGTTGAACATTATATCACGGGTTAGATTTTGTGAAAAGTTATATATATATCTTCCATTCTGATATATAAAGCACTCATTATTTTTTGCCTTTTTAAAGTCGATTAACTGCAATAACCAGTATTTGCAGTCGGTATTTCATTGTGGGGCTGGTAGATCGAAAATCGGATAGACTGGTGAAATGGCGAGTTCTTTACAGTTTTACAGAAGAGGGTTTCATAATTGAAAGTTTGATCTAAATAAATGTTAACATAAGTAAGTCGCATGTCAACATACAAGTGGAGATAATTTGAATCTAGATCGCAAATAGGATGCCGCATATTGATAAAACTAATTTCCTCCAAGAAAAAAAAAAACCCCAAAACCCCCCAAAACTTGGGTGTCTTGCATGTTAACGTGGATATGCTGTATGTTGACAAAATTCTCTTGTCGACATACTTTCGAGATAGAAGAGAGAAGTATGCCACGTACCGTAAAGACTTTTGCGTCAGATTGGGATTCAAAAACTTATTCAAAAGGAAGAACAAGAAGAAGAAATAAAACCAAAGAATAGACCCGATCTGTTTAAATATATTTTGTTGTCAGGATAAGTCATAAATATCCAGTCTCGAACCTCTAAAGATATATAATTTATAGCCCCCTTCTTAAAGTTTTTATACTTGATAAATGCGTATCATCAAAACTTGTTTAAACACGTATTGAGGAAAAAACCCGGGGGTGGGGGGGGGGGGTGTTTGTTTTGTTTGTGGGGGTTTTTTTTTGTTTTGTTTTTTATTTTGTTTGGTTTTTGTTTTTTTTAAAGTAGCTTTGTACGTGTTTAACTCTCGATGTATAAATCATGCGACCAAACGTTTAGCTTTCGATGGTACGCATTTTATTTAATTGTGTATTTGAGAATAAAAGGAAATAATTAGATATCTTGTAAAATAAAAAGGAAGAAATCTAGGTACAGTGATCGAGTTCCTGTACACTCATATGTACTAGCTGATACAGAATAATGTCAAACATTCTCTCACAGTCACAGTTAAACTGAGATTAATAAATAGGTGACTTACGCCTACTACTATAGATTTAAAGCTCGCAAAAGGGCAAATTTTGTGACGAGATTGAACAATAAAACACGTAGCAAAATGCCGACGGATGCTTTTTACAGTTTTAACAATCCATTATTTGGAAAATTTGCCTTCTACTCCGGTATCGTCATTGGAAAAACTTTATTGATGAGTGCACTCACATCCCGGTCAAGGCTGGCCAACAAGGTGAGCGGTACTCATAGAGCAGCTTTATCTTGCACGTCAACCATTGTTGTCTTCTTTTTGTAATCAGATCTGTCCACCAGATCCCGAATTTTCTAATTGTTTTAAGACACATCTTGTAATGCTTATAGACATACTGTCAGTCGTAATGAGCCTCGTGGGGCCTTCACCGGCAATGGTGACGTCTCCATATGAGTGAAATAATATACAATCAATCAATTAACTGTCTTAATGAAACAAACCGGAAAATGAAAGTAGAAAATGCTGCGATCAGTTTATTTGCACAATCTTTTAAGACTTCTGACATGCAACTTTTCAAGCATTATTTTCACTCTTTTTAGTTTTAAGAACTTATGCTCAATTCTTTAGTAAACCTTGTTACAATAAAATATGTTCAGATGTAGAGCACGAGGCCCATGGGCTGTAACAGTCATCTGTCGTAACAATTGTGACCAATTTATCTTCAATCATGACAACTTAATCTACATCTTTGAAAGCATATCAATCAAATTAAAAAAAAAGAATTAAGAAATTATATATATATATATATATATATATATATATATATAATAGCTTTTCAGATTATTTTTTGTTTTTTGGTCCCAGTGGTGATTCGGGTTGGGGCGGTCTTCGGAAGAGACCGCAAAAACCGAGGCCCCATGTCACAGCAGGTGTGGCACGATAAAGATCCCTCCCTGCTCAAAAGCCCTTAGCACCAAGCAAGGCCTAAATTTTGCAGCCCTTCACCGACAATGGTGATGTATCCATATGAGTGAAAAATTCTTGGGCGGGACGTTAAACAAAATATAATCAATCAATCAAATTTTTTTTCAGAATTCAAACAGGACTACAAAAGTACCATAAATCTAATAAAAATCAATCAATTTAAGATATTTTGAAGTTAACTGAATATTGTATATATCAGATTTTTATTATAAGTAGGTCAAACATCAAGGTCAAAAGATCAACCACCACTGCATCACATACAAGGTCTTTCCATAAAGAATGTATATACAAAATATGAAAGTTCTAGCTTAAATGGTTCAAGAGATAATTTCAAAGCTTTTTTCCTATATATCGATCAGCATATAACACTTTGAACCCATATTGTAGCCCCACCTTACTTCCAGAGGCCAATATTTGCACAAACTAGGATTTAGTCACATCAGAAAGCTTTCATTTAACTTTGAACTTTTCTGACCCAGTGAATTTTAAAAAGATTTTTAAAGATAATATGATCCCTTATTGTGGTCCCACCCTATCCCCGGGGACCACAATGTTAACAATCTTGAATCTGCATTATGTCAGGAAGCTGCCATGTAAATTGAACTTTTCTGGTTCAGTGGTTCTTAAATTGATTGTTTAAATATTGTTTAACGTCCCACTCGAGAATCTTTCACTCATATGGAGATGTCACCATTGCCAGTGAAGGGCTGCAAATTTAAGCCTATGCTCGGCGCTTATGGCCTTTTAGCAGGGAGGGATCTTTTATGTACCACACCTGCTGTGACACAGTGCCTCGGTTTTTGCAGTCTCATCTGAAGGAATGGTTCTTGAGAAGAAGGTTTTTAAATGACTCCACCCTGTATTTGCATTTTCGTGATTATCTCCCCTTTGAAGAGGGCTTGGCCCATCATTTGAAAAACTTGAATCCCCTTCATTTAAGGATGCTTTTTGACAAGTTTGGTTGAAATTAATCCAGTGTGGTGATCCAGAAAGTTGGATCACACTCTGTGAATTTTACAGTATTAAGACATGGATGGGTAATATAATAAATTGATATATTTTTTCCCTCCAAAAATACTACATGTCTGTACTGGATACTAGTTTTAGACTATTATCTTCAAATACAATATATGACATTTTCACAGTCAGAAAACATACCAGGAGTTGAAGTAAATGGCTATCAATCACTCCTCTCAAAGTTAGACCAGTATCAGACACATTACAATGACAAAAAGTTGCACATTTTTCCAATTTGTTTGGGCAAAATTTCCTAAATGCATCTATAAATTGAAAAAATATTGTACAAGGTAAACTGGCATGGAAAATTAAATAGAGTCAAACACTAAATATAAACATAAATGTTAAAATGTTTATTTTATTATTCTTTTTGTTTTATGTTTTAAATTTTATATTGGTGGAAAAACTAGTAAACTTAATTTTCCCAATTTATCAAAACATAACGATGATTTTCCCAGTTAAAAAGGAAACCAGTCCTAATGTACCAAAAAAAGTGCAGTGATGGCCCCAAAGGAGGTGTAGTTTTCAAACTTTAAAGGGATTTTAATCTGAAAGGCAACTTTCATAGTTAACTGTTTACTTTTACTTCCACAGATATTTGCTAATCCTGAGGACGCTGCAAAGTTTGGTGGTAAAGGAACTATAGTAATTAGTGCAGACCAGAGAGTTGAGAGAATTCGCAGGTGAGCACAATTTAATATGTAGTGAAGACAAATTCTATAGTGAGATCTATGGAACACCAACTTAACATATATTCTAAAAATGAAAGACATCTGAATTATTGCAAATTGCAACTATTCATAATAAATTAAAGATATCTTCCAATAATTCAAAATTATTGGCAGTGCACATTAATAAAAGATACCAGTGTATTTAATTTTGAGTTAATTTGCATCATTAATTATATTAATGCACTCAATAATTGAATTAAAGATGTTGTCAATTCATTTGTTGAATCAAAGCATGCAACATTTAATATGTGCAATAGTTTTGAATTGCTCATTGAATAGATTAATGTGTGCATTAAATTAAAATGGATCCTTAATTTTTTTAAATAAATTTTTCAATTTTATCGCTGCAAATTTTTATTCGTAATTCATGCTAGTACCAAAGTACTTAGCAACTGGGTTGGTAAATACCCTCAGGGACTAACAGTCCACCAACAGAGGCATCCTAGTTTTCTGATAGGCTGAAATCCAAAAAACTAGAAAAAATACAATATGTTCACCTGGACATTCTAGTGAATATTCAACAGCTCAAGACATCACAGCTTACTACAAGATGTACTAAACTTTAGTAAGGCTATAATGTAAAAGCTAATCAAGCAAAGATAGCACTATTATGATGATGTGTAGTCCCTGAAATCATATAATTTCAATCATGTGATCTGTGTCTTGTCTATATACTTATGTGACAAGCATTACACAGTATTTATAATCCATGGCATAATTATGCATGTTGAATTCTTGATTTGTTAAAAAAAATACTATCCTTTAATTCAGTCTTTTATTTTCTTTCAGATGCCATCAGAATGACATTGAGAATGTTTTTCCCTTCGTGTTGATAGGTTTGTTGTACCTGGTTACTGACCCTGATCCATGGTTGGCCACTCTGCTGTTCCGGACCTTTGCTCTATCTCGCTGCCTTCACACTGTATGTTATTTGGTGCCACTTCCTCAACCGTCACGTGCCATGACGTGTTTGATTGGCTGGTGTGTGACTGCTTTCATGACAGTTACTGTTATCCGTGCTGGAGGAATTTAAAATTGAAAAGAATTATATCCATATGTAAAGACAATCTCTGCATTGATATAATAATTTTATATGGGGGAAATGAAAATCGTTTGTGATAAAGGAGCATTTACTTGCAGATGTACTATTCTTGATGATTAAAGGCTACACGTTTCGAAGAAATATTGGAAGGAAACATTTTTTAATTTCTTATCTTAATTGCCTCCCAAATTGTTAGAAGTCACGTGCAATCAACATATTACGATTAACTATGTCCTAAATGATGAATGCCGATTCGTTTTGTACTGAATGTCACTCTTTTCTAGCTAACAGTTAAGGGATCCATACTGAGTAGAAGCTAGTCTATTTCACTCAGTTGAGACCTCCATAATCAGTTAGAAATATGATCCAGTTTGTTTCTTAGATGCTCAGGAGGAAAGGGTTTTAAATATTTAATGCATTTTAAATTACAATCTGAATTATAGCCTCCATCCTGTGACTTCATTCCCTGATCCAGTGGCCATGAATTACTCACTTTTCATAGAGGCTTCCATGCTAAAAGTAACAATGACACAATTACTTGTTTCTAATTTAAATTATGCAGAAGTAAAGAATTTTTCTCCTTGTAAATGCAATTCATACAATCCCCATCTTAGGAGTCTGAACCTCTGGTCCAAAGGTCTTAAAATTCACAATTTTGGTTGAGGAAACTTGTTTGCTTCCTAGATGTTCAGTAGAGAAGACTTTGGGAAAAAAAGAAGCATTTTCACTACATGTATACAATCTGTTTAGCCTGGATCCTAAACCCCCCCTGATTTTCACAATTTTTGAAGAACTGGCATCTTTTAACTAATATACATTTGACTTGATTGTTAGCTGTTCAAAAGTCAAGAAACTGTTAAAGCAATAATGCATTTTCACTATATGACCCCCATAATCCCTGACACATGGGTAATGAAATTCACAATTTTATGACTATGCACTTTGTCTGCATGATGTCCTGGGCCCAGTTGTACAAATGCTGGCTATAACCAACAGTTAAATTGTCATTAGCTCGTACATTTATATAGTGATAACTAGACATTACTGTCAGTTAAACTTAACTTTCGTGCAGATGGGTCCAGAAATATAAATTTCAAAGATTCCATGATTTTTTTCTGATCACCTGTTGTCTGTCTGTAAACTTCACACATTTTCAACTTCTCTAGAACCACTGAACGAATTTTAACCAAATTAATACAGGGCATTTTTGGGTTAAAAGAATTCAAAAATGTTCAAATGAAAGGCCATACCCCCTTCCAAGGGGAGATAATCTACAAAAAGTCAAAATTAATGTGAAACTTTCCTGATGTAGTGTATAGATTCTAGATTATTCAAATGATGACCCCAGGAGATGAGCATAATTTTACATATAAATATGAAATAATTTTTTAAAATTATCTCAAGATAAGCAAGACCATGATTAATCATCAATATTAAAATGTCTTCAGAGCCAAGTAACTCAGCCTTGACACAGATGAGTCCCAACAAAAGACCCATGAGCCACATTGCTCACCTGAGTCACCTTGGTCCTGCTCTTATGATTTGTTTCAATATTTATTCCAATGAAAAATTCAATATGACTGAATCTTGAAAAGAATGTTTCATTCAACAGCCTGTGTATTCAAATATAAAATGTTCGTTTTGTTGCCCCACCTTAATCTCAGTGGTCCCTGAATTGAACAAATTTTTAATATATGTGGCCCCACCCTACTCCCAGAAGCATCATGACTTGAACGATCTTAAATCTACATTGTCTGGGGATGGTTTCATATTATGACTACCCTGCTGTTATTGAGATGAAGATTCTGAAAGATGTTTTCCTATATATTCCCATGTAAAATTTTAATCCCCTATTGTGGTCCCACCCTACACCTCAGTAGTCACAATTTGAACAACTTGAATCTGCACTACCTGGGGCACTTACATATTAAAATGACTGATCCTGGCCCTGCTGTTCTTAAGACACACACACACAGATATATATATATTGTGTGTGTGTGTGTGTGTGCATGTAAACCCGATTTGAACAAACTTGAATCTACACTATGTCACGAAGCGTTCATGTACATTTCAATTTTTCTGGTCCAGTAGTTCTTGAGGTTTTACATGTACCTAGCTATTTTTGCCTTTTTTTTGATTGTCTCTCCTTCGAATGGGGCAATGCCCTTCATCAGAAAAAAAAAGAATCCCCTTTGCACAAGGATGATTTGTGCCAAGTTTGATTGATAGTGTGTTGTTTTCTGCCACATTCAACAATTTTTTCAGTTATCTGGTGGTGTCCAGTTTTTTCATTGTGGTAGAAGAACCCAGATACAATGTACCCGGAAAGAGGCCATCGACCAAATTTGATTAAGTTGGCATAATGATTTTGGAGAAAAAGATAAAACTGTGAAAAGTTAACGGACAGACAGATAACAGACAAGCTTGTAGCTCTGGTGAACAAAAATAGGGATCTAAAGTAAAAAGGATAACTCTAAATTAAAGTCCATCACCTCTGCTTGGACAATAGAAAAGCACCAGTGCAAAAATACAGGTCAATTTACTATATAATTCCCTAACGGTAGCCTTTCTGGTGATTGAAAGAGCTGTTGTTGACCTGCTGAAATAAACTGAACATGCTCATCATTGCATACAAAGTTCTTTGTGGTTATCTATAGTCCGTCATAACCGAAAAGTGAGTAAAATCATCCATATGAAAATCTCAAGGTTACTCAGTTTACCAAGTTAGATGAATCGGACAATAAGCGTGAAAAATTCTCATCTGGGATGTAAAACAACATACAAACAACCAAATGAATTACATTGAATATATTTCATTTATTCACATAATAATGTACAAATCAACAAAATGAAAAGCACTCTCAGCAGATTTTATGTATAGCTGTACACTGGCTGCTGTGGATTTATCTGCAGTGCAGACAAGATAACTGTTACTTTCATAATGAACATGTGTATGCATGTAAATTTTTTTTTATTGAAAATTGTGATTAACTTTTGCCTTTATCATTTCATATTGAAATGTAATCCATTTTTTATCCTTAAATCAAAATACATTTTGTATTTCTTTACATGTGATCATAGGACATTCCATATATGAAACAATTCTTTAATAGCATTTCCAATGTATTTATTATTTTATACAGTTTTTAATTATGTAACAATCCATATGTAGATATGTCTTAGCAGTTATAACAAATCTAACCATTTAATAGCAGTTTTGAAAGCAACTCTCTATCAGTTCAGAAAAATTCACTGGATTTATTTTGACCACAATAATTGCTAGAGAACAGATAATGCTAAAATAAGTGTTACAAGTTCTACTGGAAAGCATTTATGCGAATAAGTAATTTGCATTACCACTGCTATTATCCCATTCTTCAGAGAACTTTAAATGTTAAACAACTGCTACAATATATACATGAACATAACAGCAATATCATAGTTTAAACGGACTTCCTGAAAGACTACCAATAGGGTTCCAAAGTACAAATGTATGTGTTCATAGGACAGTCTGTTTTCTTGTTTAACCTTGTGGTGCACTAATAGTAATAGACACATATGTCTTTGACAACTGATGTTTCACATCTGCCTCAAGCACTTGGAGTCTTATGTTCGATGATTTTTTGAATTATGGTCCGTGGTGTGAACATAAGGTTGTCTTCTAAATAATCTGCTTCTACAAGTATAACAAGCAAAACATTCAAGCACTGTATTTCATTTACAATATACATTGTACTTTTCAAGAATTTATTTTTACTCACAATTTTTTATAATAGATTTGCAACTATAATCTATGAGGCATAACTTTTACAAAAAAGGTAGACAAAGAAGGTGGACCAAATGCCCACAGAGGGACGATTCAGATTGCATAAAAATATTGTCTCAAATTGGCATAAGTTTATCAATTAACAACTTTTTACATATCATGATGTTGCATTTAACATCTTTTAAAATGTCCATGTTCCAATAAAAGCATAAGAAACAAATGAATATAATACTTTTTGGCATTTTTTTTTAATTGCTGGACAGAAAGAGTTAAATAAAACTTGTCCATTTTTTGCAATCCAAAAACAATGCAATCAAGACCCATTAAATATAAAATATAAACTTTTTCCATATAAATCAGATCTCTTCCATTGAACAAATTTCAAGTCCACGTAGCACATAAATTATTTATTCTCATGCCTAGAATCTAAAAGAACTCATAGTGAAGATGAATAGAGCAATTGTAAAAATTCCTTCGTGTATAAGTGTTGATGGTAGGAAGCTTGTTATGGAAAATTTTTAAAAAATATTTTTCAATCTTTTTAAGTTTTATTGGGTGAATTACAGTGTATAATTTTTTTTATAGGATATATTTTCTAAAATATTTCTAGGATAAAATATATTTATTTATTTTTTCTCTTACATTTCATTTAATTAAAACTGTATCAAGACATTGGTATCCTTCGTAATATGTGGATACAGAACACTGCCAACAGTGTGGTTGGGAATGTTAAAATAAATCAGGCACTTGCACGGTGGAGTGTTGCACCCACATCTGCAGCATATGGCATCTCGGATACTCTTGCCATCAATGCACTTATATAATGTACATTTCTAAGTGAAATACCAGCCTATGTATATAACATAGAAATGAGTACAGTTATTCTCATTTCACTAAATCAAACAGTAGGCCTTGATTCATTCTGCTACAATATTAATGCTACAGGTAGACCTGCAATAAGTTTGTTAGCATGCATCTTGCAAAACAGAGTTTGCCATGTCACCAAGTTTGCTTGCATGTGTGACTTGTAAATATGTTTGTAGTTGACAATGCATGTGATGAAATTTTTGTATGAAAGAAAATCATTATCACTCACTGAGTTTTTCACACTTTTCCTTCACAATTTTGTTGCATATGGTCTGGATCTTCTGAACTGTTGAAACTGTCTTTGCTAATTTTTCCACCTGGAAAAATAAATGAAATTGAATCTTTGAGAATTTTGAACATCATGTCTATCATACATTTTGTAAACACTTACAAAAATGAAGCAATGACATTAAAAGAAGTTTATTGTCAAATCATAGTCTTCCTTAAACTTTTCCAGAAGAACATTTCAAGGTATCAGATACATAACAGACATTAATAGCTGAGTTTTTAAATTGTTTAAATAAACGGTATACATTAAAATGAAGTAGTTGTAAATCTGTAGACTGATATTTCATATCATTTAATTCTATATAAATGTCGTAGAGAGTTTATTATCATTAACTGAAAATCATTATTAAGTTATCTCCCCTAGCACAAAATTTTATTAGATTTGCTTGGTGACTTACAGATCTCTTTATAATTTATGATAAGCAATTGTTTTGTGCATCTATTTCGTATTCACCAAGGGCTTTCTTGAAAAATTGTCATTTATCTTAAATGCAAAAAACATGTATTTCCCATGGAATTCAATATTAAATTCGGAAATACTGTTACACATTATTCAAACTCCCTTGGTAAATCAATTTGTTTGTTGTTGCCCTTTAATATAAAACATGGAGTTTTGTTAAATTAGGTAATACTGTCATACATTTTTCAAACTCTCTTAGTAAACCATTTTCTGTGTCTATGCCCTTTAACCAGGTGTTTGATATTTTGGCTTCCTTGATTTTTTTTGGGGGGAGGGGGTGAGTTGGGAGTGAGTTAACTGCATGTAACTATGTATTTGATACTGTAATCAGAATCAGATACTATTAGGCCACTTGATAGAAATTCTACATTTTACGTCAAGTTCACTTTTCTAAAGTTACGTCAGAGGAAGTGAAAAATTGATCAATAATTTTTCTAAATCATCTATCTATTGTATATTCAACTACCAAGCTAACATAACATGAAAAGTAGTTTGTTTATTCTAACCAAAACCCACCAAGAAAAATAACCCTAAGATTTTGACCTGCTAATCTGTATCAACTGGCTACTGACATCAACCTCTTTCAAAAATGTGAACAATGTTAAAGAAATATTTACTTCTGTCTTTCCAACTTCCAATTTGCCATAAGTTTTAAAAATTCATATGCATGATTGATGGAAAATATATTCTGGTCAGACTTGGAAGATATTTAATACTGTGGCTTCATTATTTTTGTTGTACACTAATATTTGTTGTTTCTGTGGTTAATGAAGTGGTTAACTAAGCACCCCTACCCCCAGAATGAACAACATATCTAGTATCTTTCCATGAAATTAAATATCCACTAAACTGTATATTTTCCCAAATCCACTGATGGGCACTGGCAAAACAGAACGTGTATCAAACATTGATTTTTTTTTTGCACTAATTGCAAACAAATCAATTACTTTTCATCATGCAACATACAGTATTACTTACATATATAAAACTAATGTACCTTTGCCAGCAGGAAAATGCATCACAAATAGTTTCACTTTAATGATTTGAGTTAAAAACCAGATAAATGAAGAAGCTGAAAAATCAAACATACTGTGCTGTTGACTTCAAGGACCGTTCCTTTCAATGTGTTGTTTAAGCTAGCATTAAGAGGTTCTGGTAAATAAGCAGCAGCAAGAGTTTCATCAACCATTACTTCCCTCCATGTTAGCGGTGGTAGTTCCTCTGGTTTCCTGTTGGCCAAATATGTGTGACTTATAATAAGACAATTTACTAGACAATATTCAACAGGTTAAGTAGTTACTTCCCTTGATATCAATATAATAAAACAGGCAGTGTGTTTATTTATTTGCCTTCCAAGCACAGTAAGTAGATAAATACCATTATACTAGATTTAAAAGATATATACTTAATATAGTGTTTGTTGAAAATTGCTCCTTTTGCTCATAAAAAATTACTGGTACATATAAAGGCACTGTACATTTCAGAAATCTTGAAAAATTGTTTACAGGAGAAATTTTCATTACAAAGTATGCCAGACTCTGCTGAATATTATTCATTACATATACATGTTTATTTATATCCCAAATGAAGAAGCATATTTACAGTGCTTCGGAGTCAGCTATGGCTTTATTGGATTCCTTCAGTAGCTTCTCCCATTGCTGTATCTCTTCCTCCACTCTAAAATACACAAAATCAATTTATTTACACTTACCTGCCAGACATTTTACCTGTCATCTTCAGCGAGAAATTCTAACATCAGCAAATTTATTTCCCAGCAATTTATACAAAGAATTGCAATTCTCATGAATAATTCTATATGTGCAAAAAACAAATTCTGAGAGAATAAGGTGGGATTTCAGATCAGTTTGAAATCCAGATCAAATGCATGAGAATTTTGATGCACGGTTGAAAGCATGTTTACATCCTTTACAGATTGTAAAATCATTTGACTTGTTCACCTACCTTGTATTATAGTTCATTAAGGTTTCTATGATTTCATCCAATTCTAAATTACTGGGGTTCTCTGCCAGAATTCTGAAAATGAAAGATGGAGAAAAATAATAATAATTTAAAACTGGACAGCGATACAAAAATAAAAAGAAAGTTATATACACACAATTCTTGATAAATCATACACAGAAAGAAGATGTGATATGTAACAGTTTCTAATAAAATTCTATCTGGATGTCATATCTACATATAGGAAAATGTTGACTGTAAGCATGTTATATTTGGTGGTGTATTTTGTTTAATGCCTTTGGCAAAAAAAGACCTTCCACAAAATCAAGTACACAGCAAAATGCTTATTGTTGTGGATCAACTTATGTTTGAAGATGGCTTGGTCCTACATGTGAACTTGCATCCTCTTCACCAAATGATGCTTTGTACTTTGATTGGTCATGTTGTTCTTGACAAGAGGTTAAAAATGTGAAAAATATGACATATTCACAGCCTTCAACCAGAAAACCTAACTTGAGCTTCTAGCTCAAGTGAGCTCAAGTGAGCTGAATGATGAAATTGTCCTGGTAATTAGCCTGTATGAACAAAGATATATAAAGAACCTTAAAATGATACTGTTATCCATTCATCTGTATGCACATATTGATAAATATAATCAAAGTAAATTATTCATTATGGTTTGTGTATTAATAACTTCAATAATCAGATAATATAATTTTCAGTCTAGAGAGAAGTGGCAATAACTGAACTGATCCTCATATTCTGTAGGCAAACAACCCTATTAAAAAGACTTGCAACATTGGATACAGTCACTCTATTGCACTGAAATCTTCATATTTTGCACAACATTTCATAACCTTTATCACAAAATACACGTAACATGATGCAACTTGCAGGTAACGATGCAAAAATCATCAAAAAAGAAAAACAACAAAAAATATAAAATAAGATAAAGTAAAACAAAACAAAATAAAAAGAAATTGGTACTTAGCCTACAATAAAATGTTTAATTATTTTCAGTATTCAACACCCAGTGATTCCTGTGCCTACCTGTCATTGTTACAAGCTTGTTTAAAACTTCCATTTTCCTCTAACTCAGAAATTGTCCTTAAACCTTGCTCCAACACTGTAAGAAGAGGAAAGTAGAACATGCAAATTGCACTGTGTACTGAAATCATGATCAAAAAAGAGCAATTTTTTTTGTAAATGTGGCTTATATTTCATTAAAATGTCTGTTCCGTCTTTTCACAGATATTAGCAATTCAGTAAGGTTATGCTTTAAAACACAAACGTATTAAGTGTTGACAAAGTCTGTCCTTTCCCCTTCAAATTCAAAGCTTATGATGCAAAATCCTAAACGGCATTTAAATTTCCAGTTTCATGAAATGATTTGAGAGATATATAAGTATATGTATGATTAAACTCAATAGGACAGATTGATGACTGACAACACTAAATAATAAATATTACAGATGCATGCCACTGTATTACACAGTCCTGAACAAGGAACTAGATCTCCTGTGTATGGTAAGATATATTATCTTATAATATGATCTGATAACTGATGTATCCCACCAAATTTTACCAAGAATTCCCAATTACATCAATCTAACTAAAATCAGACTTCTTAGATCCGTGCCGTATACTCTTCATATACAGCGTGGATCTAAGTGGAACTGATTACATACATATTACATATGTACAACAATCTCCTTGAATTTGTACCACTGGCATAATAACAATGTTAGCATAAAACCAGTTTACCTTCACATATATAAGTAAAAATTGACTAGAAGTGATACTCCAATCAAATGAGAGGCTCTCAACAGCCTGAATAGCTCTGGTGGCCTAATAATTATCCTACCCTTGGTGAACAAATCAGATGTTTAAAACACAGAAAACTACTGAATTTACAATAACAACGGTACATATTTTGTCTTACATGCTTTCTTCATATCTTGAAGTCCTTCTAAGTTAGGGTTTTCTTCTTCTAATTTCTGTAGTGTATACTACAACATAAAAAAAGAACAATCATATATTTGATTTAGTTTAGTCAGAAGTGTAAAGAGAAGACACATTGATAAAAGTTAACCTTTAGCATTCACTTGCCTCCAAGCTGAGTCTATGTAATGCAGCTAGACGCTCTTCATCTGTTTTATCGGTACTTATCATCTTGAATAACTCTATAAAAAAAAAGAAAGAATCCCTGAATGCTGATATCAACAATTTACTAGCACATAGACAGTATGTAATAATGACTAACAGCTGCCATCGAACACCTGAACCAGAAATCCATGACTATATATCTGATGCTCTACTACTGATTGGTAAATCCTGGTGTTGACCCATGCTAATAGGAATGTTGGTACAATATCACTCATACTACACCCCTACTTTCAAAGAGTCAGTGACACACCAAGATTCTGAACAGATCTTTATCTGAACACAGGCTTCAAAACAACAGTCAAGCTGTTGCAATGTTCAGCTGTGGATATCAAACTTAACCCCTCCCCCCAGATACCCCTTCATTATTACAAGTACAACATTTTACAAAAAGGCTAATCACCATCCCATTCATATAGCATCACAAGCACATAAAACATAATGAAAAGTTTAATGGAAAGGAAGACTTAATTGGTATATAACAGTGCCTATTGAAAAAATAGTTATTCTGCCAATTACTATAAACTAATTTCAATAGTGACCACATTAATTTGGGCAACTCAGCTTATCAACATATGTAAACATGTGTAAACAAAGTTTATATGTACTCAGCTGCACAATCATAAACAAAATTTCAGTGGCTCCATGTAAAATGATTTCATTAAACTCTGCAATAATAAGATAACACAACCAGATAGATGCAGTGTTACTGTTTTCATTCAAGTACATTCAACATTCAACCTTTGTTTTGTCTCAAAGTCATATACTATGATAAACAAGCATATTTTGACTGAGGAGTAGACCTAAATATTGCAAAGTTCCTCACAATACACATGTTTCACATATATAACAATACTGATGGTTGATATAACATGTATTATGATACAATTATCAATAATAAAATTCTTGTTTTCCTTTTCAAAAGCAAAACAAAAATGATGTAAAAGATGAAAGGAAGAAGAAGTCCATTAAAATTGGCAGAGATCTCCCAAAGTTACATCTCCTAGATTATCTTAATTTCATCCTACAGTCTTGTAGTCTCTTACACAATGCAGTGTGCTGCATAAAATAACCCTAATATAAAGACAACAAATATGTGATGTTAGGGTCTTCGTTTTGAAGTCATAATACAAATGAAGCAGTGGCAGATCTAAATTAGAAGTTGAAGGGTGAGTTTATCATACACATAACAATGAAAATCAACCTTTCCACTTCTGCTTATATTATGACATAACTGAGAAATTCACAATTGTACATCTGTCTATGAAAATTTTTGACATGAAATGGTCATGAACAACTTGATTAATTATAGGCTTATGAATGGATTTCATTGTATCATTACAACAAAATAAAGGGGTCAAATGTAGAAATTTATTTACTATTATGTAAATGCTGAAATATTTATTTTGTTACATTAAAATGTTACTACTGCATGGGATTATTTCAATAAATTTTCAAAATAATTACCACCTTGCTATTAAATAGATGTTTGGATGATTTTTAATCCTATTGTGCGATTTTCAGTACAGTACAGATTTCCCCCCATTTTCTTTCAATTCAGATATCTTAATTCCATTGGTAAGGGTATGTCATGCAGACATATCTATGGGGAAATGGAGGGTCCAAACTCATTGCCCCCAGGCTAGGTAGGAATAAATATATCTGCCTGTTTTTATGCACTTTTTAGTTGTAACATACTAATTTGTTACTCCATAGATCATTTACAAATGCATGTGGTAGAACTCACTTCCCTGAGGAAGTTTCTAAATCCACTCATGTACATGTAGCTGCACTCCCTCTAACATCAACATATTAGAGTCTGCTTGGATGAAATATTTCAAATAAGTGCATTACAAACCTGGATTCAATTCTGCAGTATGAATTTTAAGTGCCCTTACACACTGGTTTTGTGCAGCCTATACAAGTGGTCCTGCCATTCCTCTACATGGTGCTTTAATCTAAAACTTCTGTCAATAACAGTAATTAAGTATCCCCTGACAACATGCTACATCAAGTCAGGAATCCAAACCAATTATACAACTAATAAGTGGTTTGTCTTAAAATCAGTAAGGCTCCATGGTACAATTCACACACCCATACACGATATTTCATAATTAGCGACTGAATTATAAATAAATTACCTCCGCATGATTTGATTTCTGTCTTTTCAAACTGTAGATGGATTCTACTACCCGCTAAACTTGATCTTCTCTTGCTTTTTCTTCTGTCCGACATGGCAAATGTTAAAAAAGTTAAACTTACAGAAATTTAATGAATTATTGCTCCGAGTACAATTTGAATTTCATGTTTCAAATTATGTATCATTTCTACGTTCAAAATGAGAGCCAAAACAATGAACTGGTTCACTTATCTTAGGCAATTTAGAGAAGAGAACCAATTTAAAGAGGCCGGTGTAAAAATAGACAGGTTGTTCCGCTCAATCTGTAACAACATTGTATCACTTTCAAACTATTTATCAATTTAATATATCTATATTTGTATCAGTTTTGAAAACTTTATACGTAAAGTCTTTTTAATGATTTTTTTTCCCCAATGAGAAATATATTGTGGTCGAATCAAAGATGGAACGAATTCTCTGATATATAATTCTCTAATCTTGGTCGGTGTTACGTTTTAAAGTTTTTCGCAATATTTGTCTGAATGTGTCATCCAGTGATATTGGTATTTTACTATTTATCCTCTTGTGTGGGTTTTTAACTTACTTTTTATATCTTCACGGGAAAAAACCCGGTATCTTTAACAATTAGTTTTATGTATCTACCCCACATAACCATCTTTTGAGTAGTTGTTCTGTCACTTGTAGGCTTTATTACTAATCATATCCATTGACCGTTCTCTTTTTATGGTGATTGTATCGTGCATAAGTTTGGTATCAACTAAAGAGTTTTAGTTTTCCAGTTTGTGGATCGAAATTCAAATTGCATGACTTTGGTTTACCATATAATATTTATTAACGATGTTAATGTGGCTAATCATTGGTAGAGTTTATAATGATATAATTTCAACATCCCGGAAATTATGCAGTATTTAAAACAAATCAGATACTATAAGGTACGCCAATGTCAAAACAATTGCAATGTATATGCAAGTCTCAAGCTTGAAGCATGAAATTGGCAATATTATATTTAATATAACTGAATGCTGAGCAAGCTCTACTTCCAATATTTTGTAGATATTCCTTCCTTGCTTTTATATTTCTTATCTTATTAAGATAATATGTATGTTGAACAGAGCAATGCATGAAGTGGTTATTGGCATGCCCCAAGTGATAATCATAATTCATTGAAGTATGGTATATATTCTTACTTGAATATACATACATAATATATTAATACACACACACACACACACACACACATATATATATATATATATATATATATATATATATATATGAAATTCCTCTGGTGCTAAATGGCCAGTAATACCCGAATATTAAGGAGGGGGGGGATATTTGAGGAAAACTATATATTGATCATATGTTGAAAGTAATAAAGGTTGGGTCCAGTATATTATGCCATGAACATTTTTTGAATCAAACAGAAATATTTTGTTTACTCAGTTATATACAATGCTATGATCCACCTTCTGAAATTCATTTAAAGCGGCAAATATATAATGGCTGTTGACATAACTAGCACATTGTGACATCATTTTTAGCTTTAACGGTACAAAACAAGCTATTTGCTTGTATAATTATCAACAACTTTAAATGGGTAAATTTTCTCTTGCTGAATTTGTCTTTTTCCATTCTTGCTGTGCTACCTTAAGAGCCTTGCTTTGTGGGTAAGCCTTTGGCCTGTCTGAGATTTGCTCAGTATAAAAGTAGGGGTAAGAATCAGAGGAATTTAAGAGCATCTTTCTAATTTTAAGTTTTATTATATATATGCAAATTATGTTGTATCCATATTCAGGTCATGTGAAAACTGTGATGGCCAGAAGAACTTGACTGTGTGGGATCAAGAGACGTATCTCAGTTGTTAAGTTAACTACAAATTCAGGTATATATATAAAAAAAGCAGTTTTTAAAATTGTTACAACTCTCTATACAATATATCCACTGTCAGTTTTAAGCAATGAAATATCATATGAAGAGTTTCTATGACTTACTTTTGATTTTGACCTTAAAAAAAATTACCATGATAACCAAGTCACAGATGTAGTTTCCAGATGATATATGTCAAATTGATGTAAACTTTAGAAGTGAAACATCACATAAAAGGGCCCTCGTACTAACAGATTACTCCTACGGTTTTAAATAACAATTTTAAATTTTGCTTAATTGGTAAAGCATTCTAGTACACATTATTCAGAAATTAGAAATCATAAGATTTTTATTGATTTTATTGTTTAAGCTCCCAATAGTAAAATTTATTGAAAAGTTGTACGTATCTTTAAAAACTTTAATGTGGCAGCTTTCTATGGCTGCAGATGGAGAGTCAATTTGAACAAAAAATACTACTTCTCTCTTGATAATCAATAATGTTGTGTTTAAGATATTCTACAAATATGATTTGAATTGGAAGGTATAGATTTAGCATAATTTATACAATGATCAACAAGAATGGTCAACTAATCAAAATGAATCCTGTAAATTACCAAAATAAAACAATACATATATATGCAACTGCACCATTAAGGTACATGTACTTATGTGTGTTGTTGACAAAAAAAGTCAAGTGATGAACATTTAGGAGAGAACTGAATTTGGATCACAGTTTTTTAAAGGGAAGTTGTTTAGTTTAGCTGATGTTAAATTTCTGACCAATTTTGATCAAAATATTTTTATTCTTTATTCGTTTTATTTTTAGGTAACATGGCAGATTTAGACAGACCAATCACTCAAGTTGCCATAGTATCAGATGCTTCCAGATGCCCTCCTGGATATACATTGGTAAACTTTATCTACACACACATCTGTCAGTTGCACTAGTACACTGATGGTTGAACACATACTGATGTGATCCATTTACTTGCTCAGGAGGCATCTTTTGAATAAAAATATCTCTTATTTGACATAAATCTCTGATCCAGAAATAAAATTCCCACCATACAGCTGAGTAACAGACTTTATGTTGTTATTGAATATCTTAAAATTCTAAGATTTTTCATCTCTCTCTTTCTCTCTCTCATTTTATTTGCACACAAAATTATTCACCATTAAAGTAATTGTTACTTTCTACTTCAGAATCTGTTTCTAAGTATTTTTTTCATACATTGTACAAGTATTTGAGGTTAACTAGTAACTAACTGTGTAATCAGATTGAACTATGTTGTGGATACCAATGCTCTAAAATTTTGATGTTATATGAATTAATGATTTTTTTGGTTCTCTTCTAAAAACTATAACTAAATGGGAAAATTGAGTAGATTGTTTAGAATTTAAAAAAAAAAGTGGATAGTCTTTTTCAAGTTACTTTAGATCTGCTGACAATTGGGTTGGAACTATTTTCCATAAATGCGAATCAATAAATAACCAGTCTATCCCATTTCCAATAGACTGAGACAGTCACAATTTTTTTGCCTTGTTTCAATACATGTTTCATACCTAACCTGGGTACAAAATTACACCCACATCGAGTCATTCTTTAATAAGATATTAAATGATATTAAATGTCAAACATGGCTAGTGATGCAAAGGAATGCTTTTCATCTAAAGTTGAGTACCGTGCTGCAATTTGGTATTTGTATTTAAAAGATAACACAGGCAAGGAAATACACGGGCGAGTTAGCCGATGTTTATGGGTCTTCTGCACCATCTTATGCTCTGGTTAAATTCAGGGTAGGGGAATTCAAACCCATTAGATGTCTTCAGAAGATGAAGCCAGGTCTGGATGCCACCGACGAAGAAATGTGTAACAAAGTTCATCATCTGGTATACTCTGATAGGCAAATTCAGGTGGAAGAAATAGTGCAGGCATTAGGCATTTCACATGGTAGTGTTTCAACATTCTTACATGATCATTTAAAATGTGGAAACAAACAGCCCTTTGGGTTCCCAAATCCCTTAGCGATGAGCAAATGACAACCAGAGCATCAGTATGCAGCGCCTTGTTGAAGGGTATTAGGTCAATAGATGATTTTCTTTTGCATCTGGTGACTGTTATGAGCCAGAGAATAAAGCTCAGAGTCATCAGTGGGTAGGACCGGAGTCCCCGAGGCCAAAGAAGTTCAAGATGCAACCATCTGTTGGCAAGGTGATGTCCACAGTATTGTGGAAAAACGTTGAGGTAAACTCTCCAAAGGTGTGTTGCTGCAACAGGGCAACACAAGAGTCCATACTTGTAAAGTTGCAATGGATGCTGTAGAACAAAATGGGTATGAATTAATTTCACATCCTGCCTATTCGCCTGACCTAGCTCCTAGCAACTTCTTCCTATTCTCAAACTTGAAAAGGATATCCGTGGACATCATTTCCGGGCTGATGAAGAAGTCCTTATGGCAGTTGAGGAGTGAGTAATTGGAAAGGACCCTGACTTTTTCAGTTCTGAGCTGATGGCACTTGAACACCGTTGGTCTAAGTGCATCACACCAGAGGGCAATTGCATCGAAAAAGAAAAGGTGGATCTCAACCGGAAATAAGTTAGGCTGGTTACTTATTGACTCGCCCTTGTAATTTACAATGATAAGAATTCAACAAACTTGTTTATATGTATATGTTGAGTAACAACATGAACTGTCCATTGTAAGTGATGTGACAGCTCAAAGAGATAATTTAAAATTAGTTAAATCATGTATGTTTCTAACTTTCATTGACTCTCAGTGATCTAAGCAAATAACTGTTAAGTTATTATGCAGTAATATATATCATTCATTTGTGAAATAAATCTAATCATTGACCGAATTGGTAGCTCAAATGATCACTTATTGATCATTGTTTCATTGCAAGGTATATAAAGTAATTTTCAATGAAGAATCTTCTTTTACCAGCTGATTATAGCTAACACTTATTTCATTTTATCATGTGATGTAAATGAAAGAAATATTTTTAGGATTCTGAGGTGTTTTCTCTGTTTTTGCTTAGAATTTTATCATTCATATGTATGTAATACATCTTTTGACGGTGTGCTGATTTCTTTTAGATTGATCGCACTTACGATCGACGTGATGATGCTGATTTATGGCGAGATGGTTTATTTGGAAGAAGAGTGTATCGTTTTCTCTGTGTGGAAAAAATGCCCCCTGCACCAGTAATTATTTTGATCATTATTTTATTATTTTTAGATTTTATATTTGATATACATAGTTATGAAAACAATACATGTGTATACATCTCTCTTTTTTTATTATATGTGTCCTTTATGAATATCCCATTGCAGATATAAATACTGACCATACTGTTCTCTTATATGTACATATATATAATCATACATGTTTTGTAAAAATTCATCTTTCTACATTGTATGTATAGAACCAGAATTTTAATGTCAGTATTAAATCAATGTTGATTTATAAAATATTTTGATGAAGGCCTATTTACACATTCTCAAAATGTATATCATATTTGCAGACAGTGCAGTGCAATGCATTATAAGTAATTTATTACATTTTACTGATTTTCTACAATATCGAAGAGTCAATCTCAGTCAAACAGGTTGTTAATATTGTAATATCTTCACTAGGGGAGAGATGTGTTAGTGGACGTGACTGTGATTGGAGAAAGAGAAGCCATTCCACCAGGATTTACCTGTGTAGATTTCACAAGTGATACACGTGAGTTACACTCACTTTTTAACACTGTGTACAAAATAGTGTTGTTTACATTCTATGACGAATCACTGACTCATACATTCTGTTCATTTCTGGATGGAAAAATATTCACTCACTTAAATCTTTATGTATGATGTTTATGTATTTCTATAACTGTCCATACCAGAATACACTTCATATTGATTTAAGGAATGAAGTTCACTTTGACTATACGATATAATCTAACTTGTGCAGTTTATGCTTTATAATGCACTTCACAGATCATAAAAAAGCATAACCTGCACCAAGTTAGATTATATCATATAACATACAGTAGGTCCAAATTAGCTTATTCCTTATAATTTAATGGAAAAAGACAAACCTAGATTTAACAAGTATTAGTTTATATTTAAATGTAAACAAACAGTAATAAACAGAAATTGTCAACTGTGTCAACTGTGAAGGAAGCCGTCTTGGTTCTTCGCATAATCAGAGCATGTACTTGAAAATGTAAGGTGGAGTTTGCAACAAATCTTGGGTAACTTAGGATGTGTAGGTTACATATGTAGGCCTTTGTTTACTTCACAGTACATTATCAACTTTGAAGTTGCCTCAACAGAAAGTTTAGATCTGACATCACACAAAATACGTTATGTACCAGAAAATGCTATATGATTTGTGATTTTTTATTTTAAAAAAGATTTCAATACATTATAACTTACCATAGCGTGCAGCATTGTCACCAATTAAATCTGACACAGTAAACTATGTAAGCAATTCATAGGTAGTGATCAACATGTCAATTGATGTGACATGACGTCATCTGGTACATTTTGCAAGACATGATGCATTTTATGTTTTGTTAGGTGGATCAAGCAATTCCCTTAAGTGAAAATATATATTATAATGAAACAGCAAAATTTGCAAATAGTTGATATACTAATTATTTCACAAATGATGTCGCTATATCGGAGTTTGTAGTGAATTTTTACCATTAGTGTTTTGTGTAACATTACTTGTAAACAAAATATGTAAGTTTTGTTTGAAATCATGAAAAAGTTTTGTCTAACAAAAAGTTTATTGTGCATATTTAATTTCATTGATTTTCAATTTCATCAAAGGCCTAAGTACATGACAATACTGCAGTGTAAAAAAAAAATGATTTTAAAGATAAATTCAACAAAATGATTCCAGAATTTCTTAAACACTATGATGTCCATTCCTTGTGTCTGGTAAACAAGATTTAAATAGAGGACAATGATCTGCTTTGTGTACAAGCTAATGATATCCTGTATGTTTAAAACCAAAGTGTGGAAATTGTTTATGTTAGAAACATACTATTAACCTCTATACCTTTAATACAAGAAATGTCATTTTTAAATTTTACAGGTGAAAAAGCTGTAAAAAAGAAGATGCTATGTGTCCGTTATATGTCAAGTGACTTAACCAATGATGCTATATGTGAACTTATTTTGTTAACAAAAGGTGTTAGGCGACCCCCAAATGGATACACACTCGTGGGGTAAGGGTTCAAATAATTCAATAACTGTGGATTGAGGTTCATGCAGTTCATAAATGCTTAAGTACAGTTGTGACAACAAATAATTGATTTTTACCAAAATAAATCATTCCATGAAAGATAAAACATAATTATGCTTGTTTAACACTGAAATACACATGTATGGTATAATGTTTGCACACACTGATAAGAATTCATTTATGCACATCTTTATTAAAGGCTATCTTTTATCTAAAATCAGATTGGCTGATTTGGTCTTGCAGATTGCTTTGTAATTTTTTAACTGTGGTCGACGCTCCCTTTTATTATATTTAGAACTTGATTCAAATGAAAACCAGGAATCGTTTCCTTTTGTTGAAAGAATCTCTACACTTTAATATTGATGATAATAAGATGGAACATTCTTATTTGGCAAAAAGAAAAATGGAATGGCAATTCATTTATAATTTAGTGAATCAAGCTTATTCACAGAGTACAAGTGTTTTCTGAATACAGTAGATAAACAGTGCTGAATTTCTGTGTGAACCTGAAGAATCAGCCATGTTTGCAATAATGTATCTCATCCATAAACTGTTGTGTGCAATGTTAAACTAAAATACAGGTAAAATTGTGATAAGGTAAAAGTGATACATTACACACGTATAAAATGATACACATACACCAGAAAACATTTTGTGTTGTTAATCACCTTCACAAATTTTTAAGAAAACTTTTTGAATACCTGTGGATGTCATTTCCTTGATGCAGTATAATTTCTTTATAAATGCCATTCAGAGTAGCTGATATGAAATGGAATTCTTTTTTTTACATGTATAAGTGACATTTTGTTTGACCCTTGTTTTGTCATGATTAGATTAATGAGTATCTGATTGTGCAGTGCTTGACTTGTTTTTACTGTAGTGGATAAGTAATAGTGAGTCTTCTGACCAAAGGTTTAAAAGTTCTAATTGGGAATTGATAAAATCATCTATTAGAACATCATCATTTGTATTAATTACATGTGAATTTGATTTTAGTCAAATAATTGTTTTACATCCACTAATACATCGGATGGTAGAACTATTTCTTGTATCAAAGGGTTAATTTATACTATAGAAGTCGGGTAATCTTAAACCTAACCTTCACTTTGAAATTCTGAATGAACTTATTAGAGAGCTGAATTACATGGGGCTGTGCTATAAGATGTCCAGTTTCCGTAAGCCAGGAGTTCAGATGGATTCCCATCAGGGTCACTCAAACGATTCCACGTTCCACACACAGGGCTACTCCACACAATCCACACCAATGAACATGTGAGTATGTGATGAAACATAATATTTGCTATCATCTCAGATAAGTGCTTAGTAAGATTCTGTGTAATGAAAGATCCAACTAAAAACACAGTTAAAGAAACCAACTGAAGTCATAATGATTCAACTGGAAAAAGTACTGTTCAGATATTGAATCTTGTTATGTTTATATTCATCACATTTAGAAAATATGGACTATGGTAAAGTATTAATAATGCAAACAGAACTTTCATCCACAAGAACTTTGATATTTTAAACCATTTAGTTATTACATATATTGGGATAGGTGTGATAATTCAATATGAATGTCAGTGTAGTAAGACCCCCTTTGGAACTGGAATTAGTCACAGTTTATGTACTAATCGTGGTTAGAGAAATCTCATAGTATCCTTAATGTTGATCAAAGGCCTTTCGACAATTTCTGTAGTAGTATTACATATTGAGTGATTGTGTATAGTAGATCTGCCTTTTACAGTCATATGAAATGAAATTGCTTTCATTTCTTCTGTGTTATTCAACAAAGCACAGAATGTATTGCTGTTCATGATGCTTTTTAATGGGAATTGCAGGTCCTCTTTAGCATCTAATTTACCCTACAACCCAAGTCCATACAGGAAGAATGGTCCTTTGGAAAGGGGAACTAGCTTCACAGAGACTGCAAATACTCTACAAGGTATGCACATGTACAATCATAAATTATGCTTTTTTTTAAATGTTGTGTCATATGCACATAAAAGTCCTTAATTTATTTGATTTATTTTTATGTTCTTGAACAGGTTATGTTGTACTTAATAGAAAAATTTTTGGAAGATATTTACATTTTTTATATTTTTACATATTTTGTTGTTATTGTTGTTTTAATGTAATGAATTTGATTTTAAAATTAAAGTCTGTCACTGCACGTGTAATTAATTTTTGTTCTGTAGGGATCCATACAGTATCAGGTTATTGTAAACCACCAGCTGAGTCTCTTTCTGGTTGTAGCATGGCTTAATCATGCCTTTTTTGCTAAAAACCATCTTTTGTCTCTCATAATATTAATAATACATAAAAAATTTTGAAAAACTCACCACACTATAATACATTGATTTAATAATATATATAGATATTAAAAAACTTACAAAGCTATGATACATTGATTTACATGTATATATAAAAAAGATTCTATGAATAGAAATTTATTGCTAATTTTTTTTTTAAAAAAAGGGGTGGGTGGGTGTTGGGTAATAATGATTATGGTAAAATACATTTCATTTTCATGTGTAATTTTATTAGCTTATCAGCTAATTAACACTTTAGATTGATCTAGACATTTTCATTCACTCTTTCTATAGAACCACTTCATTACACCATAATATGTATACATTAGAATTTCACTCACAGTAAACTAGAAAATATTGGAAGTGTTCTGAAGAATGGAATCTGCTATGAATTAACAACAAATGATGTCACAGGAATATTTTCTGTTATCTAAATTCATCAGATCCACGTAGATTGATCTCGTCATACTATGATGCCTTTTGTTTTTTTCATTTTATTTCTGTCTTAATTCTATACTTTAGTTTACAGCTGTATGTAGTAGTGATTTTTTTTTTTTTTACTTTGCTTTGTGTATCTGAATATTTGCTCTATTATTTTGAATTGTGAATTAAATGAGCCATGTATTGTAAATAAGTAAAACGTTTTACTGACAGGCACGTGTAACAACATAGTCCTGATAAAATGTTTTATATTGTTTATAAATACGTGTACAGTGTGTTATAAAAGTTTATCTCTAAATATTTTGTTCATGTAGTATTCTTACACATGACATTGTGCATCAAACTTTAGTGAAAAAAAGTGTAATCTTTTGCCATTAGAACTGCAGGCGAAATGCATTGCTTTATTTGGGCGAGGATTTGTGATATGGCTAGTAATGCTTATTTAGATGAGATAATACTGACTGTAGTATGAGCTATGTGCACTGTAAGCAAACATAATTTAAATTTAACCATTTAATGATGAATATTGATTATAATTTTAGCAGTAAGGGCTTATGTACACTGTAATTGATAATCTGGTATCTTGGTCTTTCAGCTTTGCAAGGTTTGCCATTTGAACTGAATCGCAAGGTGTTCAGCGAAGACTTAAATGTAAGTGACACTGAAATATTGTTGTTGAGTCTCTGACTTTTCAAAAAGGCATTAGCTGCCAAAGTTATATTTCTAGAATGATATTGAAATGACAAAAACTGCTTTACAGTACATAAAATTTACCACTATGATGTCAAAATTCTCTCATTTTGCAATTTTGTTGTAATTTTGACATAAGAATTTCTTTAGGTTAGAAACGATGGCCAAAACATTATTGCATGGAAGTAAATAAATAACTCATTGCAGAGAAGTTTTGCATATTTTTCATCACATTGTAAATTATCTTTAAAACCTTCATATTTGTTTTCAGGTTGCTATTCCCCAGATTCCATACAAATCTATAATGGATATAGAAAATCAGGTATCTACATACACAGAGTCTTGTATATTGTTGTTTTGTACTGATAATATATAAAAGGGTTTGAACACAAGTTCTCACATTTCTTTAAATGTCTCGCTGTACATTTAGCAGCATATCTGGAGTGTTACAGTATTTATTTTCTTTCTTTCCCTCCATAGTATGCATCTTTCTGTTTTATGTACACAACTTTATTCTAAGCTGTAACTGTAGAGAGTTGAAAGTTGAGTTCAAGACTATGTGTCTGATAGAGGTCAAAGTCGTTTAACAAGGTCCAAGGCAAAATATGCCACATTTGAAACTGACCCTGGTCAGAGGCATATGTTTCCCAGACACATCTTTTTGGATTTTGAAATAATTGATATATACTTTGCAGTATAGTTATGACTTCTCGGTGGAAAGATCTGCTGCAGCCAGGGTGCCTTAGGACCTATGGACTTGTTTCTCAGCATTATGCATCAGATTGTTGAAAGGAATTCAACTGGATTGGATTTGTTAGATATTTCATGCAGCATAACCTGTGGACATGTTGAACAAAGAGATATCAAGCCTGCCTAAGCAAAATTGTTTTGATGATGATTTGAAAGTTTTCATATTTTCAATTGGTGGTTTTCATACCAAGATAAAAGAAGTACATGTAAAATACTACAAATGTCTTCTTTTCAGTGTATACATCCCTGTTCTGTAGTAAGCCAGTTTAAGATTTATAATGTGCATGTGTCATGACATATTTGACATTTATTGCACAGAAATATGTACAGTATCAATTTAATCTTGAAACATTGTTGACTACACTCTCTTACTTCCACTACATAGTACAGTTATAGTTTTATAATGTGTCCTTTGAGGAATACAGAATAATTGATATATGCACATTTGTGATGATTTTTTTTTTGGCATCACCTGTTGATTAATATTGTGATTTTTTTTTAAATTATATTTTCAAAATAATTCCTGCTTTTTGTATATTTTAGAATAAAACCTGATTGAAGTAAATTTTGCGTATAATGACACGTGTACATTTGTTTGATGCATGTATCATAGTAAATTAAATTTCCTCGTAAACTTGGCTTCTTCGCATACAAACTTCATAAATAATGATCAGTTTATTTTCACCAGAGACCCCTGGACTCCAGTAAATGAGCTGTAGGCTGTATATGTAGTTACAATACAAGAATGCAATGCAGATAGTGTATCAAGACTAATTACATGTATTTATATAACATCTGATTATTACAAGTATGTATATTGTATCTTAATTTTAGTATGTGATACCATGTGGTCATGTCTAATGATTCCAGGATGAACTCTCTCCACATGCTGATTTAAATTCATTGCTCATATAGGCATGGTTGTTTTTTTGGTTTTTTTCACAACACAGAAAATAATGCAACTGACAAAATGTGTAGATGTACAAGTTAATTCTGATAATCTTATAAGAACACAATTTGAGTCTATATCTCATAACTTCCTGATGCAAGGGGTTGGAGGGGTAATTGTAAATATGTTAATCAGCCATTTGATCATTTAGATGCTTCAACAATTGATTTTACTACCTGTTTATCTACATGTAGGAACCTTGCTAGTGTGGACTTATATAAAGCTGACATATTGCTACACACTGTTTTTTAAATTGGTTATATTTGTGTCATTATTGTTTGATGGATGAATATCTGTGATAGAGTGTGATTGATGATTTTATATTGTGCAATGCTCAAAATTAGTAAGACAATTATACACAAAAATATACATGTACTGTAAAAGACAACATGCTGACACTTGTGTTGTAGAGGCTTCTACAGAGTTATGATGTATTTTTTTTTTTCTTCTTTTTTGCTATTGGTTTCCAATTTTATCACTTCTTATACATGTAATTATTATAAATGTGCATGATGGACATATTGGTAAAATAAACATGTTTTTACAATTGTGGTATTTGTATCTTAACAGAAGTTTGCATATAGAAACCAAATAAATACGGGTATATTAATTAATAAAAATAAGCAGTGACCTTTCAACATCACTATAAAACTCCATATCTGTTAAAAAAAAGATGAATGGCATATAGGAATATAAGAAATATATGTCTAGTTTTGTGGTATGGGGAATATTTAAAATGTGGAAGCATGGGGCAATTTCTTATTGTGGTATTATTACTCATTTCCGTTGAGGTTTGATCTGCGCCTGTGAATTCTGATCGCAAATTTACGAATCATTTTTACATGATGAGAACGAGTAAAAGTAGTTAACTCCATACTTGCACTAGCTATTATGGGTTCAAAATAAAAAACTATAAGCTTCCCCGTAATTGATACTAATAATCAAAGAAAGTGTGTATACCTTGATTTTGTAGACTGATACTTTTGATTATATATAATACTCGGCTGATTGATAAGGACTGTGGGCCTATTTTATATATATATATATTACTCAAAGTTTGATAAGGATCATATTTTTCAGCACTTGTAAAACTTTCAACAAAGGTGAATGACAACCAACACAGAGTGATTTATGTTCAGAAATGTTTACTTCAAGAAATTGTGACAGAAAAATTTGGCAAACATGACATTTCATCGCATACTCCTAAGGTAAAGGGAGAGTACCCTGAAAAGCATGGTAATTTCATGATCACGGAATTGTTTAAACTCTGCACATTCCATTTCACACTGCACAAACAAGTGTCAATAGCGGGTATGGCCTCCGTTAGCTCCAATGACAGCTTGGCAACGTCGTCTCATGCTTCCAACGAGGTTTTGAATGGACGCAAGAGAGATATTGTTCCATTCTTGGATCAGAACATTTTCAAGTTCCTGGAGGGTGGCTGGTTGTACAGGACGACGTGAAATCGCTACCTGAAGCATATTCCAGACATGCTCGATAGGGTTGAGGTCTGGAGAACGAGCTGGCCAGTCCATACGAACAATTGTCTCACGTTCCAGGTACTCGTCCACCACCCTAGCACGATGTGGACGTGCATTATCGTCCATGAGGATGAAGTCAGGACCAACAGCACCAGCATATGGTCTCGCGTACACATCCAGGACTTCATCCCTGTAAAGCACTCCGGTCATCGTGCCTCGCCTTAGGACATGGAAATCAGTTTGTCCAGCTCGACTGATTCCTCCCCAAATCATCAACGACCCACCACCATATCTGTCATGTTCAGCAACATTAGCGTCCTGATATCGTTCTCCTGCCCTTCTCCACACTCGTGCACGACGATCTGTGAAGTCAACACAAAACCTCGACTCGTCTGTGAAAAGTACAGGGGCCCAATCAGCAACCCTCCAATTCACATGAGCCCTGGCCCAATTCAAACGATCTTGTCTGTGTCGCTGAGTAAGAGGGATGCGAATACAGGCTCTCCGGGAACGAAGACCACCTTCGTGAAGACGATTACGCACAGTTTGTGTGGAAATGTTAACTCCAGTTGCATTCAGAAGATCATTTCTAAGCGCAGTCGCCGTTGCAAACCGATGACGTCGTGCTGAAATCAAGAGAAAACGGTCATCTTGCTGCGTGGTGGACCTTTCTCTGCCGCCTCCATGTCGATGAGAAGCTGAACCATGAGCTTGATACCGGTTCCAAGCTCTGCAAACAACGCTCTGACTGACATCCCAATAGCTCTGCAACGTGACGTTGTCTTGCACCATTTTCGAGCATTCCTATGCATCTGGCCAATTCTTCAATAGTCAAACGACGTCTTTGACGTTGTGGAGGCATGTTCATAAAGTAACAGTGACTTAAACGAGGTCAGATGTAAAGACAATGGCCAAATTCAAATCAACGACAAGCACTCAGAAATGTGAATAATGTGGGTACCATGCTTCACGTGCTACTCATGATCACTGCAGCATGCATTTCCCTACCTAACCTGTGTTTTGAGGCTCAAGAGGGGTCAGTCCAACACTATGATGAAATTTGCGTGTCTTATCAATTCATATATTGATTTTATAATGTAAGAACTATATGATCCTTATCAAACTTTGAGTAGTATATATATCTGATTTCAGTTTTTATAAAAAAAATGTAAGCTTTTTCCAGTATAAAAAATAGTTTATCAATTTTTTTTAAGATTAAACTTTGTGGAATAAAATTCCTTCAGAAATACATGTACATGTGCACAAAGTAGATTTGCAAACACCTTGACATTACATGAGGGATCAAGGTCGTGCACTATGATTATGATTTTCTAGATATCCATTTATATAATAATGTACTTGTAACTTAAAAAAAAAATTACACAAATATATCTATATTTCCTATAGATTTTTTTATACCTATATATAAATATATTGCCAACTACAAAATGCTGCACATTCCAGTGGAGCATTCTATCTTGCTATTGTGTACCCTCACCCCCAAGGGTGGGTGGGTGTTGGATTACTACTATTTTTACCATATCTTGCGTAAGAATATGAAGAAATCGTGTTGTAATCAACGGAATGGATGGTCATTGTAACGGAATTTGATTATGTTAGCAGTAAATCTGCTCTAACTGTCCTTCACTGAATCTTGTGCTCTGTGCACAATGACGGTGTTTAGCACCACCCACCGTATAGAATTTCCCCTGGGTCCGATTTAAATATTTATAATATAAAATTGTCTTCCTGTAAACAAGATATTTAAAACGTCGTACGCCTGTGGTTCTACCCTTTAAACCAAACCAGGAAGATAATTGGGTCTGTGTGCTATTTACATGCATGCATGCTGCTAAATATTGGGGGTATATTCAGTGTTATTCAGATGTAAAATTGTCTGGAATATAATGGTGTCGCACCAAAAAGGTTTCGTTTATTCTATAATATTCACCCCTGATTCTTACCGTTTACTGTCCAATTAAATTCGAAATTATTGGACAGTTTCTGCTTAATAATGGACAGATTCCAACTTATTGGACAGTTATATTATTCCAATATGTTAGAGAATGAATGTGCCATCTCGTCAATGTTGAAATTTGCAAGTTAGTAAATACTACCGTAGCAGGGAGTTGGCGTTTTGAGAGAATTGCAGATACAATAGCTCAAGTCATTAAGTATGGATTATGTATTTTACAGTCGATCGTATACGTAAGGACTGAAGAAAGGCGAGAATGAGCCCCTTTTCAAACTGGTGTACACAAGTGTGATTGCCAACATTTTGTACATATATCTTTATTTGTAATCATTATAAAAGAAAAAAAAATCACATGCATATTATATTCCTGAGAAAAATTATTTGTCACCAGTTAGATTTGAGCATGGAGAGCTCAGTCAGACCCCGAACCCCCCTCCCCCACTCCGCCCTCGGCCGTGTGTGTCATGTGTTGCATTACATGTACTAGGATAAATGTCACAATTCAGTTAACTTTATAGTGCGTTAACAATCGCGAATCCAGCTTTTTTTCATGGGGGGGGGGGGGGGGGGGGGGGGTTCCAAAAGGCAGAGGATCTGGGACCCGGTTATAGGGTAAGCGGTACGGTAGTTTTTATATTATATTATGACCTTGAATTTTGAAATCATCCCCAGTGAGCAAATAAACTCGACTGGGAGAGTTGATAAAGCTATATCAAACGCGATGCTAGGGTAAAAGATGACTATGTTTTCTTTCAGTTGGAAATTCCAGGGGGGGGGGGGGGGCAGACTCACATATCCCTGATCCCCCTTTAGATCCACGCTTGGTTAAATTAAAAACAACGTTATAAATGCATAAAATTGGGTCTATCAATGCACCTTTAAAATAGGTTTTACAACGTGAAGTACAACAGTTGTCAGGGGCCTATTTCGGCGTATGCTCGTATTCCATGCGTCCACACACATTACAAAACAATTTAAGTTGCTGTCCTTTAAAAAAAAAATAGGGGGGGGGGCACTACAATACATGGACCATAGGCATGTGTTTTTAGCATAAACTAATATTCCAGTGTAAAATAAAACCAACCCCGTGGGGATCCGGGTTAGAATAGATCCTCAGTATCCCTTGCTTGTCGTAAGAGGCGACTAAACGGGGCGGTCCTTCGGATGAGACCGCATAAACCGAGATCTCGTGTCGCAGCAGGTGTGGCACGTTAGAGATCCCTCCCGGCTCAAAATCCAAAAAGCGCCGAGCATAGGCCTAAATTTTGCAGCCCTCCATCGGCAATGGTGACGTCTCCATATGAGTGTAAGATTCTCGAGAGGGACGTTATACAATATACAATCAATCAATAAAAACTTATTTTAAAAAGATAGTTTGAAAAATCTTGAAACATGTAAATATTCACTGTTATAGGCCTAAATTTTAGAGATGTACTGATATATGGGTTTAATGAGTGCATACATAAGCTGACTTTTCATCATAGCATCCGCTTTAAACTCGCTTATATATTTTCTGCATGAACCTTAGGGCCCACGCAATAAATAAAATAAAAATTAAAAAGAAGAAAATTAAGGGATTTTCCAATTACATGTCGATTTTGTTTCGAGGAAAGGACGGCGGAAGTCCTATTTTCCCGTTTGATTGTTGATCAGTGTTCTAAATTATATCAAGAAAATAAATAAATGAATAAAAATGCATGCATTTTCTTCAAGTTTTGCAATATGTTAGCACCACAATTTTTAAGGATAAGCTTAGCATAGAAATATAAACTTCATGTTAAAATGTCAAGAATCCACCAGTTTTCCGGGATTCCCACCAGGGCTTCGTCATGGGCCCCCATATGCACTCCTGCTTTTGTTGGGGAGTCCACATGTCCCTAATATATGTACGCACCTGGCTGATCCACGCACTTTGAAGTAGACTCTGAGAGTATGACTGTTACAATGCGTTATATTCAAAATGGGTGCCTTTTCTGATATATCTATGTTCAAAAATTTTTTTTTTATTAGAATCATTTCTCATAGTGAAGACTAAAGAGGAATTTTAGTTTTTCTAAAATTCATTTCTCGTGGTAAGGACTAAAAGATAAGACTATCAAAAATTTAAGTGACGATCTTATTATTTAAATATTATTTATCATTTCTTGTCGTACAGTACAAAGAGAATTTGGTCTAAATAATATTGTTGCTAGCGATTTATATCTCTGCATACACATGTTTTATTGAAGAAAAAACATTTACAACGCCTCAAAAACTTGCCAAACACATACACGTCGATATATCACATATGTCTATATGTATTATCCTGCGTTCTAAGAAATGAAAAACCCTCGACACATGCAAACGGCACGGTAAACTTGGCGCGAGCCGGAAGTTCGGGCTCGGAATTCGGATCTCAAAACGTGTTTTGTGTGTGGGGGAAACAGATTGTTGTTTGTGGGCACTGAGGCTGGACGTGTAACGTAAAGCTCTTGGCCTAATATAATTTATAATATTCTAGTCGTACTTCTGTTGATCTGAACAGATTTATACATTCTTGATTTGATTCTGTAAGTTGAAATGGCCGAATTGAAGGATTACAAAAAAGTGCATGAAGCAGAGCCGCAAGATCAGGGCTCCGATCACTCGTCAGATGCCAAAGAGGACGACACCGTCAACTTAAAACCAAAGATCTCGTTACTTAATGGAATTACTGTTATTGTTGGTAGTATCGTTGGCTCGGGTATCTTCGTCAGTCCTAGGGGTGTGCTGGCAGGTTGCGGTAGTGTAGGACTCTCTCTGATAGTATGGTTACTATGTGGTTTATATTCCATGATTGGGGCATATTGTTATGCCGAACTTGGTACCATGATCACAAAATCGGGAGCTGATTACGCCTACCTGTATGAAGCCTTCGGACCTTTCGTGGCTTTTCTTCGTCTATGGGTCGAGTGTATGATTGTGAGACCATGCTCCCAGGCCATTGTTGCCCTTACGTTTGCTTATTATGTAATAGAACCCCTGTTTCCCACTTGTGATCAGCCAGAGATTGCAGTTCGACTTTTGGCGGCAGTCTGTATCTGTAAGTAATAAATTTTTACAAACCTCTCTATTTGCCACATGTACATGTTTGTACGTTGGGTGAATTAAATGACCTTGACATTGTGATGATGCAATACACAACCCTTCTGTGTTTACTACAGTGTGTCTGTTAGTATATGAATTTATGTTGATTGTAAAATTATTTCCATGATTTTTGTCATGTTCCATTATTTGCTTTAGGAATTGGCAATGAAGATTAATTTCTTTTAATTCCAGCTTTAAATCCCATAATAATACTGCATGAAATGTAATGGGTTGCATCATTAAGTACGTTTTGAACTGATTGGCTTTAAACCAAATGACATTGATTTAGCATTGTACGTTAATCATTTGAAATTGCTAGTTTCTTGTCTGATAATTAATAGGTTTTTTTAGTAAATTTCTACATACTTTTTAATTTGAAAAATTATCAGAATACACTTATTAATTATTTTTAAATAAATTTTTGTAACTTATTACTTTGTAGTGTAATGATTTTATCTACAGAGTTGTAAAGTGTACATTTTAAGCAGCACTTTCACTGTTTCAAATATCAGCTGTAATGTACTGTGTTCACAGGAGATTTAGTAGGTACATGTATAACCCCTTGTTCTCACAGGAGACTTTAATAGTAGGTACATTTATAACCACCATATATTCACAGGAGACTAACTACATGAACTAGCTACATTTACAACCATTATATGTTCACTGAATACTAACCATATACCTGCTGTGTGTTTACAGGTGGCTAGCTACATATAATTTGCATAACCATGGTCCACCACTAGAGGGGAATGGTGATAGTTTTCATTGGTCTTGTTCAGCTAAGTCATATGAGCACGGCAGTTGTTGGTAGATGGGGTGGGGAATCATATATTTATTGGTTCATGGAAGGATGAGAAGATTACTGTATGATTGTAATGTTTTGGTATAGCCATGAATCCAGAAAAATGAACTTGCAATTAAAAGTATTTTTCTATGGAGAATTTTCATATATTAAAGGTGGAGGAGTGATTTTCAATCCATTCAGCATACTATAGTTTCCTAAATTTATTGCGTAATTTCACAAGAAGCATCACTCGCAAATTAAAATTACTCGCTTTTAAATTCCATGTAAATACTTTTGATCAACAGACCACTCATGAATTCATGTTCTCGCAATTTGATATTTATGAGTCAATTTGTGGTATTAAGTACTGACTTAAAATAGCATGTTTAATATACATGCAACAAGAATCTTTGAGAGTAGTATGGTCATGTCATTTATGTTGTACATGTTGTTAAGTAATTTATGCATCTAAAATAATAGCGAGTATATTGCTATCATCTTTTCATCAGTTATTTTATACTGGCCGGACAAATCAGTAATTTTATACAGGCAAGGCACTTTGGTCATCTTTACATGTAAATACAATTTTCCTTGGTTTTTTTTTTTTTTTTTTTTTGATATTAAAATTAAATTTGTGATTTCAATGGTATTATTGTATTTTGAACAAAATGGTCATTCCATCTTATTTGGTACGGAATGTCTGTATAGACATGCATTTCCTTCTGAGCTTGATGCATGCCTTCATTGATGAACTTAACCATGTTAACAGCAGGAGTCACCGTCAAGTGCTGCACACTCTTCACACTCGGTACAGTGTAGCAGAAATTCGCCAATTCCTAGCTTTTAGTTCAGAATTTGTTTCCTATTTAAAGTTTGTGTTATTAAAATTGATCATCATCTTTTGATATATTTTAAAATCTATTCCAAAAAACAGAATTATATAAACACATGTATATATGTATGTATCCATGTATATGTGTGTCATAGCATTTTGTTTTAAAATAATCTTCTAAAGTTTGTTTATTGTATCATATAAACATTATTTGATAAAATTGATCATCATCCCAAAAAGATTCCACCCCCCCCCCCCCCCCCCCCCCCCCATATTTTATGCCTATTATTGTTTTCTAGTGGTGTTGACCTTTGTGAACTGTGCCAGCGTGAAATGGGCTACCAGGGTTCAGGATGTGTTCACCTATGCTAAAATGTTGGCTCTGGCCCTTATCATCATCACAGGATTTGTTCAACTGGGACGAGGTAAGTGGTCACTCTCAACTAAAAGCCAGTATAAGGATACAGCACACTCCTTCTGCAATACAAATTTCCTGGAATCATCAGAATATTACGTGTGTCTTGTTACAGGAGACCTGATCAAGTCATCTATTTTTATCTGCTAAAGTAGTAAAATGTTAAATTGTGTTCCCAGCAAAATGGTAGAAATCATCAAGCTTTTACAATGTTAGAATGCAAGTGATGCATGTTTGAAGTTCAGAAATTACACAGTAAGACCACAGAAGCTTTATATGTGGTTGTTAGCTAGAATTCATTCAAACATACATGAGGCCTAGAGTCAGTAGTATTTTTTTTAGATCCTGGTTAAAATAAAAAGAGAAATTAAGATCATGATGCACCTCATGTGCTAATTTCACTCATGAATATTCTAAAATTTAACACATTTCAAACAGGAATTCTTTCTTTAAATACTTTAATAGGAAGAATACATGATATTGATAAACACAAGGACAACTGACTCCTTGTTTCTTGGATGCTTGTAAACAACATAGGATAATGAAGAACTTCAATCCAACTGTATCTTGTGTTCAAAATGTCTTGTTGCATCTGAAATGTGGAGACTGTTTAGGGCATGTAGAATTGTTTAAAACTTAAGTAATATGGTATAATGCAGACTGAATTGTGGGTAATTTACACAGTCCAAATTATGGAGGAAATAAAATTTTTAAATCTTTCTCGCAGAAGTGTCTTCTTTCAGTGAATAAAGTGTGCATGTGACAAGACATGCTCTAATAAGTGACTTGCAAATATTGACAGTTAAAGTTTTATCCTAGTCATTATGGTCGTTTTGGAGTAAAGCTCTTAAAATCGTCTAAATGTTGTTGAAGTCTTTAAATCTTCTTGTCTGAAAGTCTTCATTAATTTTAGCCTGAAGCTCATATTCTGTGACTTGTATATACATGTACACATGGTGCACTGTATATCACACAGACCTGATATAGTCTAGGCATACATAGCTACAAATCAGATGTTACATTAAACAATAAAAATGTAAAGAGATTAGTTTAATGACAAAATAACAAGAGCAGACAGCCTTGTCAAATGAAATACAATGAAATTGCCAAATATGCTGGACCCAAAATTTATTGATGAGCTTTGTCTTTAGGTGGACCAGCTGTCTGGACATTGATTGAAAGTTTATATAACTTAGTATATATTCCAATCCCTGATTTAACTTGAAGTCATTAGTAGTTGATTTTAAAGCCTGAACTGTAAACAAGGTTTCTTCCTGTTGAGTTATTTTGTATGAATGAGAGAGAGAGAGAGAGAGAGAGAGAGAGAGAGAGTTTGTGCAATAAGCCCTTTTCTAATGAAATTGAGAGAGAGAGAGAGAGAATTCTGCAATTTCTAGAATTCTAGAAATTCTTAGTATTGAATTCAAATTATATTCTGATACCCTGGCCCTCATTGAGGAGAATATGAAAAAAGAATCTTGTGCTGTACTGTCATGTATTAATCAAAGTACCAAATAAAAAGACCACATTTTGTGATTTTTTCTGTTTCAGGAGAATATGAATATTTTCTGGACCCTTTCGTCAACACTGAAACTAATGTTGGAAAGATCAGTGTGGCTTTCTATCAGGGCCTGTTTGCTTACAATGGATGGTAAGCTTCATTATCTGATTATTTAAGATCAATGGGACTATGTGGTAAAAATCTTTAAAAGAACAGCTAAATTTCTAATGATTCCATGCCAGATTAGCTAGTTTTGAACAACAAATTTGTTAAAACTTTAAAATCTTACTTGAGTATCTATAACATTTTTACTTATGGTTGATATTTCTAACACATTTATATAATTATTCACTTGTACATGGAAATTTGATCAGTTAGCTTCCCAAAGAGGGATTTTATCTGTCAAGTGTAACCAAATCTTCTATTCATGTTATGTCATATAAGTATTCATCATTTCATTAATATGTGAATTCACAGAAGATTGATGTCCTCACCAATTTCAAATGCAACTAAACTTGCATTCATATTGTTCGAGTTGATGGTGTTCTCTTCTCACTCAGTATTTGAGAAATGCTTTACTTCAACTTTTGATCTATACATAATTTCTAGAATTGATTTAGTTAAGTGAAGCAGAAACTTTTCATTGTTTTAGTTTAATGTTACACCATTTATAGAATTGTTACCAAAAAAACCAGATCATGATTGACTTTGTCTTCAAATGTGGAGTAAATTGAGGGTTGTAGATTTGTGTATACTCTTAATTGATTTGAAGAATTTCATTATTAATGAACAACCTATGCATAAAAATGCTGATGAGATTATTGAACCTGTTAAATATGAGGGTATACAAAGAAACTTGGTTGGAAAATCATGGCAGTGAGAAGCTGTCTTAGCTTGTCAGGGATTATAGAATTGCTTTTGGAGGTGATATATGGGATGTCACAATGGGCACTTCTCAGCAGTCGCTGTGGAGACTAAATAGAATTTGATGAGATGGAGGGAATCAAATGGTCTGCTGATAAATGCACTTTCACAGAACAGTAGTCTGTTGAAATGGGAGGAACTTAAGAGTCCTCATTTCATCAAGGACACTTGACAGCTTGTTGTGCTATTTATCTTGTTTGTGACCTGAGTTTACTTGTCAGGTAATTTTATCATCCAGAGATTTGCTCTATATTGATAATGTAAAAATAGCATCATGCTGTCATTGAAAGAAAGCGGTATGCATGAAAAGTCACTCATATTCTAATAACACTTAGTTTGAAGTGATTGAGAACTTGTTAGGGATGATCAAGTTCCATATACTTTAAAATGTGAAGGCTATCTCAGAGGAACTAGATGATTGCTAAGAAATCAATTATGTCTTGTCACATCTAGACAAAGAAAGAAGAGAATCACAGTGAGATTCTTTTAATCAATAAACACAGATTAAAAAGCTTGTATGGCTGGTACGGGCTTAGATTTGCCTCGGGACTGTACAGCTTGACCTTGCATGAATATTGATAGTTTGTTCTTCTATATATCTGTTGCGTATTATTTGTGGTGAATTGCGTCATGAGTGAGAATATGGTAAACAGCACTGCGCAGTATCAATATTGAAGATACAGATTGTCACCCTTTACAGGTCTATGAGAACCCCAGCAACATAGTACAAACCATGTGGTGATCCTGAATATTTATTGTAGCATTGCTTCAGAACTAGACAAATATTCTTCTAATTGTTCTATTGAATGATTGACAGTATCTTAAAATTACCTTATTTTAGTGTGACCTACTTTTGTTTCATGCAATAATTACTACTACTATTTGACACCTGCAACTAGACCAAATGGAGTCAATGCATATTCTGTATTGTGCCATATCATTTAAGTTTGATTAAATACAACAAATAGTTGGCCTGTTTTGGTGAATTGTAGAATAGTAGTATGCTTATATAGTTTAAAGGACTTGATACATTACCACATTGTTGACATTTAATCTTTGAGATCATTGGTTTATTTCATACAAGAACAGCCCTTCTCATTGTCCATATAATTGTGAATTTGATTTAAGCTCAAACTGGTCAAAGTAACAAGGAAAATTTTAGGTTTGTTCAGATGTGGGACCAAATTCCTTTCCAACGGGAGATGTGCAAAAGCTTCCTAATTTACTTTCTGCTGTTTGTGCAGGGATTCAAGTTTATTAAGATCATGGCTGCTGGGAGGGGGGGGGGGGTGTAGCAAAACTGAACTTCATCAGTAACACCAGAATGATGAGGGAACATTCCTATGTATTAAATTACTACATATGCAGAGTAATACATATTCATTGAAGCTACAGGTATATTTATGTAAATTTAGCTTCTCTGGCTATGTCACTTGGATATTCCAAACTCTATGACCCTGGGGATTTCAGCTAGGCCTGCAGACATCTGGGGAGAACCAAGCAGAGAGCTGTCTTAAGTACTACACTCCTTAAAAATTTCAGTCATGACCCAGGGTAAGCCTAGCTAGGTCTATAGGTACTTTTGGGATATCATAGCAGGTAGCTGTCCTTGTATCAGACTCATTTAAGATCCCAGGGGGGTACTTAGCTGTGTCGGCAGGTACCAGGGGGAGAGCCCAGCAGGTAGATGTCTGAATACCAGACTGATTGAGAAAACCATTTTTTGATCCTTTTGAAGGGCCCTGCTTTTGATACACAGTACCTAGGGAGACTTTTCACTGACTTCATCTGCTTACAATTTCACACTCTGAAGGAGCCTGGCAGGGTCAACAATACCAGAGGAAGGGGGTGATGGGTAATTCTTAGCTTAATACAAAGATTAATATACAGCAGACTGAAAATAGATTTGCCAGGGGAAAAAAGAGTCTAGGAACTATGCAAAATCAAATATGTGATGTGAATTAGGGCTTGAATTAACAGTTGAGTAACTAAGTAACTCTTTGTGCTGAAATTAATTAGTTACATTAATGATTAACAAAATGTTGACAAGTAAGTAAATGAAGGAAAGTAAATTAGAAGATGTAAAACTCAGCTACACTTACAACAATTTAATGACTAGATCAGACACCAGGTAAGATGTTGCTGGGGAAGGTAGGTGGGCCTAGGCACATCTGCAAACACTCTATTATGATCCCAACTTTGATACAGCAGTTCTCGACAGTGGCTGTTGCAAAAACAAATTTGTCACACAACCAGTAGTCATTTGTAAAAGTAATTAAGCTTGCAATGGTTACTGCTGAGGCATGTTGTATGTATAAAATTCCAGGTATGTACATGAATAGCATAAGATATAAAACATGGCCCGAGGTGTAGGAGTCTGATTACAGTATGAGTCCAAAGTGTACCTAGGACTCCACGTGTGTAGGGAAATTTAAAAAAAACAAACCCCAAATTTGAAGTATTTCAAATAAAGATGTATATACATGTAGTGTAGAGTGCTTCAGAGTCTTAGTAGGAATCTTATTAAAAAAAATGACTCTAATACAGGAAAAATCTACGTGTTCTCTAAAACAAGGCTAAGTTTGTAAAGTTATTGCAGAGAGGTCACATATAATGAATTCTTAGTTTAAGCCTGGTCTCTTGCTTTAGTAATAAATTAAAGCAAGATTTAAAAAAGTAACTTATTTACATGCCATTGCATATATTACTGTGTAAGAATTGCACATTCACAGTGATTTGGGGATGACAGAACTGTGTTTTAATGATCAGATGGAAACATTTTGGTTTCATCTGGGTACTTGTTGGCTGTTAGTTGTTGATAGATTATGACAAAACTATGACAGCTGACAAATGTCCTCCAATTTCATAGCTCGCGTTGCATGACCAAATGTGACATTACTACAGTCTGCTGTCACTGATGATATGTAGTTTGCTATGTCATATTTATGTTATTTTATTTTCTTTAAAGGAACTACCTGAACTATGTGATTGAAGAACTCAAGGACCCGTACAGGTGAGTAGTGCAGGCCTTGTCCTTCACAGAGCATCAATGTAAACAGGACTAAGAAATAAACACAAATGAAAAGCAGGCACAGGTACAAGGGGATAACAAACCAGTTCAGAAGGGACTGACATTTTTAACAGGACTTCTAAAGTGGTACATTCATTCACAAATTTTTATGAAAAATATAGTACAAAACTACCTTGGTCCTGGCCTTGACTAACTTATGTAATGGGGTTATTGAACAAGAAACCACTTGAAAAGATTGTAAGCCAGATATGGAAAATTTGATACATATTCGTGCTAAACAAGGCACTTTATATTGTGCAGTGCACAATTATGTAAGATTAAGATGTTGACCCAGAAACTGTGTATCTTCCATGAAGGACAACATTTGGATAATTTGGTCATTGACCTGCTTGAGTTTATTTTCGTGACTGACAGAAAGCTACCGTCCTTACTACATTATATAACAACAGAGGATGGGGGGGGGGGTATTGCAGGTTATATGTTTACTGCAATGAATTTCACCTTTGAGAAGTGTACATGCCTCATGAACAATGAACATCAAGTTGCTTCACAACAATGAACATCAAGTTTTGTAAGGTGGTGTCGTAATAGTCATGTAAACAAACACATACTGTGAAATTCTTCCCAAAAATTTGTCATTTGTTTGATTTTTAATATTTGTTTGTGAAGGGTATAATGAAATGTAAGTTGAATTTTTATGCGCTGTAAATCTTGGTGGAAGCTCTCCTATCTGTTGGCACAGTGTGAATGTTTGTGGGTATATATAGCATTTTAAGTCAGTGTTCAGACTCTGTTACTAGGGATTACTCTGTTCAGTAGTGGCCTATTTTCATTTTGTGTTTTGAACATTTCTATATCATACATACAACTGGGTCATGTGTCTATTGCTATTTAATTGTCACAAAAAAAGAAATATATTTACTGATGCATGTATAACACTGTAACAACATTGTTGTGATAATTTATAATGAGGAGTTTTGAGTTTTCATTTATTGAAAATATTTTAGGTATAACAGATTTCTGCAATTTAGCTGCATCAAACTGACACTAGAACATGTTTGATTTACAGTCGGTATTTTTGCTGTACTTATTTTGATAATTTGGGTTTGTGTGGTCTTTTGATAAATGTAGTGTGTACTATCTTTTGTAGAAACTTGCCCAAGGCCATTTGGAGTTCCATTATCATGGTAACTGTGGTATATGTACTGGCCAATATTGCCTACTTTACCACAGTTACTCCTCCTGAAATCCTAGGCGGAGCTGCAGTAGCAGTGGTAAGCTCTAGAGAACTGTACATAATTATACCAATGTGTACAATCAAAACAATTAAATAGCTGATTAAGTTTGGAATTAATGATGAAGTCTAGTAAGCAAATGATAATGTTATAGGAAAATATTTGTCCTTAACAACCCTTCCCCCCCCCCCACCCCACCACCCTGCCAGCCATCCTATCCTCCTTATTAGATATGAGCAAATACAAAAAAATATGTAAGCTGCGCAAATTTAAATCTACTTATGATGGAGAAATAGCAAGAAACAGGTTGGGACAAATTTATAATGGGGTCACATTCTATTTCAATCAATGCATCTTGGTGACAGTTGGCAAGACAAAACATCCTGTATATAGTATGCTGATTAAGTTATATACAATTTCATAGTACAGGTACAAGTGTGTCGTCTTAAGTTATCTATTGCTAGAAATCTTGTAATCTGGTACTTGAATATTATTAGTTGAAGTAACTTGCATAAGCAGAAAGCACAAGTGAGGTTTTCTGATTGAAATTGGTCCATCAGGCTGTTTAAGTCATTTAATCTTCACATTTTCAACTTCAGAACTTCTAAAGAACCACATGGTCATAATCAAGCAAACTTGACACAGGGTCATATGTCTTTAAATGAAGGCCCATGCCCCCTCCCAATGGGAAATAATTATGAGATAGATAAAATTGGGGAGGGTTATTTGGAAATCTTGTCAAGAGCTGATGGTTTAGAATTACTAACTAACAAGCCAATAGATAGGAGAGATGCAAATTGGTTCAAATCAAGTTCGTTTTAAAATGTTTTATTAAGAAAATGTAAATATAAACACTAATTATTATTATTATTTTTTTTTTTTATTATTTTTTTTTTTACATCTGTTGTGCAGACAAAATATAATATGCATTACTGAATTTGTCTGCACACTGTGTCACATTTTTTAGCATGATAGATGAAAAAAAAAATATCTTGCAATGCTTAGAAATTTCTTAACATATATTTTCCCACTACACTTGTGTCCAAACATACCTAGAAACATTCATGAAAACTCCATGCAAACCAAATACTCAGTTTCTCAAAGTTTTTTTGTTTACATAACCATATTAGGTTGTCAGTCCATTCAAATTGTTGTTGTTTATTGTATTTATTCATAATTTCAATACTAGGTATATATTTGGTTTTCATTGACAGCTGTTGAGAACTGGGGTACATGAGCCTGTTGTTTTTTATTTTAGATGTTTTCAGAAAGACTATATGGTATAATGTGGTGGATTATGCCTGTTTTTGTATCGCTCTCCACTTTTGGAGGTGTGAATGGCATCCTCTTCACCACTGCCAGGTAAGGTGAATAACACAACAATCATTTAAAGTACCAAAATAACCAGAGTCAGCATAATTAGAACAAAACAAAACAAAAAAAACTGAAAATACTGTACACAAGTGTTCCAGTGTACACGCTTATTATTTTTCTTTGTGGACAATGGAAGCAAATTAAATCTGACACACACACAGGGACCAAGGAGAATTGCTTTCATCTGTCTGTCATTTGTTGTTTCAAGTGTTACATTAAATGCATTTCAATGTGCAGACACCTGAGAGCACCTTTTGAGTAAATACTTCATTTAGAACAATGTTTAATGTCTGCAGGTTGTTTTTTGTTGGAGGACGTGAAGGACACATGCCAAAGGTTCTCAGTTATGTATCTGTCAAACGCCTCACCCCAATGCCAGCAGTTCTATTTATGGTAAGTGTTATATTGACAGAAACATGATACAAGCTGTTAGCATAAAGTTTTAATTTAATACAGCAGTGTGTTTGTGTGCTTGTATTTCCTCTCTCTGCATGTAGCAAGCATCAGCTACATGTAGAGAATCCTCCAGATTCTGTAGTTCTCATCAACAAAACCAATAGAAAATGAAGATCCGCAGCAATCCCATTACTGGCAATTCGCTGTATAACATATCAGTACAGGTGATGTCTAGAGTTACCTAAAATAAATAAATGCTGCTGTGACTATAGAAAGCATTTCTGATTTTCTCCTCAGCTTTCATTAACAGCATGATGCAGTCTTCAACTCTTCAATAGATTTGCTGTTAAAAGTGAAACTGATATACTGAAAGTGCACCAGGAAGATTATTTTATTAATAGATTAGACTGTCATATGATATGTGACATTCCTTAGGATTGCCATGAAATGACAGGGACTTTCTTCTCACAGTCTGGAATAAATTATCATTTTGTAAATTTTAGTGACCATTAGTTGTGACAGTTATTGCATTATTTGATGTTTTTATCTTCTTTTACCTGTATTTGTTGCAGAATTGCTAATTACTATTATTATTATTCAAAAAGTTGCAGAATAATTATGACCTTTCTGTCATGAAAATGATGCAATATTTTTAAAATTATTTTACTATCATGCATTTATAAATACCATTCCTAATGGTTCTTGGAACAACCCTTGGGCAATCCTGCTTTCACTTTGATGTGCAATGAACGGTAGTGAGACATATATTGGATGACAATTTTACCTCTGCACATTTCAGGGACTCTTTTCGTTAGTATACTTGGTGTCATCAGATATGGAGGCTCTGATTAACTATGTGAGCTTTGTTAATTGGTTGGCCATTGGACTATCAGTTGTCACTCTTCTGTATTTCCGTGTAACCAGACCTGAAGCCAACAGACCTATTAAGGTAAAGATCATCATCAGATAATCTTCATGTATTTTCTAAAGTGTGACCAATTTGAATCGCAGTCAGCAGAATGATTTTAAGTCGATATCACTTTTTATTATAGGTGCTTACAGTATCTTGAGTTGTAAATGTACCTCTTGCAAATTCAGTATTGATTTTTTTTTTTTTTAATTTTGCAGGTTGCCTTAGTGTGGCCCATAATCTACTGTATAGTCACAGTAATGCTGGTAGTTATTCCTTTCACAACTATTCCTACAGAAACAGGTGTGTTGCATTGAATTCCCATGTGGTCATGATAGAGTGCCGTTAAGGAGAGGAGGAGGGGGGTTAAAGAATGCACGTACAGTGTATTAAATTGTAATATTAATAAATTAAGGAATAAAGATCAGTATCCCTGTATCATCTGACCAAAGGTAATGGAAATGACAGGGTTTTTGTTTTATCTTATTATTCCTACAGAAGTAATATAATGCTATTTTACTGATACTGTAGGTATAGGGTGTGCCATCATTGCCACTGGTATTCCAGTTTATTTGGTGTTTATCTACTGGACTAACAAACCCAAGGACTTCAACAAGTTTATAGGTGAGTGTTCGTTGGGCATATTTTTGTTAGATATTTGATATTTATGTATATCCTGCTGAGGTCTGCCAAGCAGCATACAATAATGGGGGGAAAAAATAGTATGGATACATCAACAAGGCGTGACTATGTTAGGAATGTAGAGTTGAGTTTGGAAATACCATTTGTGTATTTCTAAAATATCCAATCAGATGATCTAAATTTCTGGTGTAATTACTGGGTATATAATAGCAGAGACAAAAGAGGGGAAAGAATTTATTTTGTTGTATAATACAAGACTATGCTGTGTGTTAGAGATATCAATAAATGAAAACAAGCCACAGACCTTGAGAGGCTGAAATTATTAAATGATCATTTTGTAGTTGAATTATTTTGGTGCAATTTTGGAACAAATCATGACTTTGTTTGAAGCAGGGCTTAATGAAGTGTACTTTGTGATATAGTACACAAATAATAGGTTCAGTTTAATATACGTAAAAGTTAATGTATATAGCATGCATACAGGTTAATGTACATAACATTTAATGGATGACAGAGAGAACAGACAGTGAAGAAAATGACCGAAGATTGATTAACCAGCTGTAACACAGTGCTTTAAGAATTGTAATTTGTATATCACATATATCTGTTTCATTATTATCATGCATCCTATATGTATAGTTCACTGCATTATATTTAATTCATATCATTTGTGTTTTTGTTCCAGAGAAGGGTGAATTATTTCTACAGAAGTTATTAGTTGTTATACCAGAGGAGGAAAAACAAGCTCAGGATTGATTGACCGTAAATCTTTCCTCTTGTTACGATGTTTTTCATTGGCTGTTTAACCTATCTTAATTATGATAATCTGCTTACTTTTATTGGTTGAAACCTATGGCACCCTTTGTTGAACAGAGATTATATTGTGCATTTCCTGCATATTGATAATCATTGGCTTAAGAGAAGTTTCATTGGTACATTTAAACATGCTTTCAGTTGTACAGTACATGATTTATTATTTTAGAAAATCTTTAGCTAAACCTTCAGAAATTATACCCATTCTATTAGTGAAAACTGAGTGGTAATCTAATAGGTACAGTGAAAGAAGTAATCTATGTTTTCCTGTCAGAGAATTATTTGAGGTCACAACTTTAGGTAGAGGTTGCAGAAGCAATGCAAACTCACAAGCAAAATTTACGAGTCTTCTAAAATTTATGAGTCTTCTAAAATATACGAGTCTTCTAAAATATACGAGTCTTCTAATATTTACGAGTCTTCTAAAATTTACGAGTCTTCTAAAATATTCAGGTCTTCTAAAATACATGATTCTTTTAAGATATATGTGTCTTCTAAAATATATAGGGCTTATAAAATACATGGACTCTTTTAAAATCTAGGAGTTTTCTATAATATACAGGGCTTCTAAAATACATGATCCTTTTAAAATATAGGAGTTTTCTGAAAGTGCAATGGATTCAAAATATTTAGTCAATGTACTTATTTTGAGAAACAAATTAGACTTTTTTTTTTGCATAAAAAATATACAGTAAATATCTAATTTAATTTCATTTACAATAATGAATGCTCTAATCGTGTAAGTTTATGATAAAGTGCCAATATCAACACTGAATCATACATCTTGCATTTTAAAAACTGATAAAAGCTATATATTCTGAAATCACTTTGTACTAACGAATCCTATTCTATTGAAATAAGAAATGCAAAGAATTTTAGATATTTTATGTAAAGGGGAACACAGCTAATGTCAAAAATATTACAGTAGTATTTCCAGATTGCTTTGGCTTTTTTTTTTTATGTTCATCGGTGGAAAAAAAATAAATTCAAGTGTTAATTCTGACGTTTAAAATATACCACAAGATTTAGGGCTGGCTCACTCAATCTCAGAATTCCCTGAAATACTAACAATAGAGTTGCTGTAAAGGTGTCTTGTCATTAGTATGTTTGTTTAATTGTTGGTTTGTGTTGAAGATTTATGTCACTTTTATCAAACTTTGCAGGATTGTTGTCCATGTGTAATGACATATATTCTAATTCTATTATATGTTATAATTATAATATTACTTGATAGAAGAATGGGTGTTTCAATATAGCTGCATTTCCTTGTATTTAACCAATCATATCCAGTGTTTTAAAACTGATGCATGCACCCTAAAATATCCTGTGTCCCGAGAATTAACTTGAATCAGGTAGTGCTAATCAAGTAAAGTTTAAGGGTCAGGAGAAGGTTCACGAATAGTAAGATATGGCCTGAATTGTAACTTTTAATTTCAAACTATATAAATAACAAATCCTTTGGCATAGATATGTTGTTAAATAGGTAAGATATATGATTTTAGCATAGAAGTTTGAATTTATGGTGTAAGGCATCATAAATACATGAATTTCCTGTCATTTTCTTTGAAATGATTGAAAATTGCTATTTTTCAATACTTGTTTGGTTTCAGTATGAGCCACATGGGTCAATAATAAAATTGACGTATGTTTATCTTTTGTCTACAACAGAGTTAAAAAGGATAAAGGTCTATTGATTGTAAATATTTCAGATAAATAAAAATAATATTTGAAGTTTAGGGCCAAAATTGGCTATGGTCGAACCTAATCTTTGTGACGTCTGATAATTGTACTCCCCTTGTTTGAGTCCAACTCAAGTTTAGTTAGGTAATCCAATCAAAGTAGGCCAATTGAACTCAGTGTCAGAAGTAAAAGGTCAAGGTTACTCAAGGGAACCTTTACAATTTTTTGTGTTAAACATTTTGAGTGCATGTTTTGTTGGATTTCATTGACATCTGCAATAATGTTCATCTCCCACAAAGATCTAAGATTAAAGGGTAAAGTCACTGAAGAGTAATGATGTGAAGACATGCTCTGCTGATTGTATTTTCTCTAGAGAAGTGGACAAGCATAGCCTACATCCATATAGGCTCTGCCTGTTCAATTCTCTAAAGAAAATATTGCTCTGTGGAGCCTTATTGTAGTTCTCTTTTTAATTGAAAAAAATGAAAGAAAGATAACTAAAATTTGAAAGTGCAGTGTGTCTCCAAAGCTTTTCTATTGCTTATGTGATGATTTAGATATATATTTACACACACACACACACACACACACTTCGAGTTTTATTTCCAGAGGTCATGTTTACTAATTACAAATGATGCTCAAGCTTTGTCAAATTAAAAAGATTTTTGGAATGCTGACCAGTTCCTGGAAGTGACGTTCTTGGGGATACTTTTGTTAATACATGTATATGTGTGAATCTCCCCTTAGGAATCTGAAGCTAGTTATGTGTTGCTTAATATTACACCAAAACAATGTGGCAAGTTTAGATTTGCTTGCTTGCATGCTTTATTGTAAAGGATGATTTCCATGATTGTGGAACGTTGAATTGATTGGCATCTTGTGCAGAATTGTTGTTTGCATCAGTATTAGCTAGAGAGTAACATTATCCAGATTGGTGTGCTATTCTGGCAGATACATTATTGTTTTGTTACGTTTTTTTTTTTTTTTTTTTTTTTAATCACCAGTCAGGTGAATTGTTGCGATCTGTTTCCATTTGTTGTGCCTCATATCTAAACTATTTAACATATTTAACTTCTTTTGAAAGACCATTTGTCAATTTATACCATGATTTAATTGTAACATTATTTGTATAAGGGGAAATATTTTTTTTCAATTTTGTGGTCCCTGCCCGAGGATCAGGAGATCTGGTGCTAGGGTGGGGGGATTTATTTTGCCTAAAATTTAACTTATATTCATTCAAATTTATCTACAAACAGTTATTGTTACCAATATTTTTTGACAAAAGTGAAGGTGAAAAAAATTAAAGTATTCATTTGAACCATAACTATTCAATGAAGGTCATGTTAATAGTATGCCACTTGGCCAAGGTAAAAGTCATTAATTAGGAAAAATTCATTTTAAATTCTCTGCTATAACTGTACACATGTAATTGAGGGGTACATATTATTAAAGTTCACAAAAACTAGCTGGTGTCATGACCTTGGTTATAGGTCAGTTTTATCATTGTATTATACTCAGATGACTATTAAGGCTCCTGAACCTTTTGTTTTAAACAAATATCTGTTCATATGGAAAATGTTTTTTAGTTTATAATCAGCAAAGAAAAAAACAAACAAAAACACAGAGACTTAATATCGCTTTATTGATAACATAACTGACCTAATACATGTAGATAAGTCTTCATAAGATGGAAAGGAGTATTCATAAGTCAGAAGGAAAATCAAATAAATTTCTGTCTATGTGATCTAGAAAGGTAAAATCAGCTGAAGCGGTGATTCCACAGTTTATTTTGTTGAAGTGTAACTTAAAATGCATGTTACTTTATTTTCTTCACAGATCGGTTATCGGTGTCAATACAGAAGTTACTGATGGTCATGCCAGAAGAACGGAAGAATGTATAAAGGCACCACAGACTAGTAATACATTTATGAACATCGCTTGTGCAGTGGTTAGATAATCGTCTTCACATTGTTACATGAAATTCCTCTCCTCCATCGTAGCAACTCTCTCATTCAGCCTTCATGTTCAGCGAATCATCATGTGTTCCAGCAGTAGCAGAATCTCAACATCCACCAAATGTTCATTGGTACTATATATGACACTCACTTATTGTTAATATATATATATTTATATTTTGTTCTTCTGATTGATGATATTGTACAAGTATGTATTGTTTTAACATGACAATGTCAGTTTATATAATTGTTTTCACTCCACTTTTTCTTTATTTTATCCTTCATTTTTTACACTTTGAATTTTAGAAAGTAATGAAATGATATGAATGTACAAATATGATGAAATGTCATTCATGTACAAAAATAATTAGATGTTGTGAATTTACAGTATTTTTAATATGAAGAAAGGGATGGCATTTGTAGTTTCTTGTTTGTGCTTGTCCCAGGGCTAGGTCATCTGGAAGTGTAGAGTCACTCCATTCCTTCTGATAACTGAATGGGTAAATTTTGTGCTTTAGCAGTGTGTTTTGTGTGTATTTACTCTGATTTTATTTTTGCATTTTTAGGATTACACTATTTTGTGTAGAAGATAACATTTAAGCAATCATGCTTGTAGTTCTATACTGGAAGCTTTACAGAAATATTTTTGGGGGTCATTTGACATGTGTATTTTATTTTGAGTTGCTTTCTGAACATTTTCAAATCATTTTTGTGTTATATCAACTGCTTTATTTATTTTACATCTGGATTCTTTATTCCATTCTTCAATAACTACATATGTGTTTATAATGTTATTTTAATATATTTTATGAAGTTAATATGAATGCAGATATGTTCTTATTTGTATTATTGAATAAAATTGACATTCAGATATACTAGACATTTGCAGACTGGTGGCAGGTGAATGTTTTTCTTTTGTTTTAAGGTTTGCAGTGCCTGTTAGCTAGCCTGAGCTCACATGAGCTTTTCTGATCAAGTTTGTCTATCAGTTGTTTTTATTAATTTTTTAACTAATTTCCTAGACCCATTAAGTCATTTTCATCCAAATGAGGCAGGAAGTACTCTTTGTTATGGGATTCCAAATTTTTCATCTGAATGACTATGCTCCTTCCCAGGGGAGATAATTGGGAATAATGAAAATAGGGTGATGTTTGAAAATAAAAAAAGACCAATTTTATAAATCATCTTGAGAATAAGGGTTGAATTAAATAATTAGACTTCTTCTTGTATGTAGTTTGTTATGAAAATTCAAGTTGTTTTAAACCATGACCCCTAGGCAGGGCAACACGGGGTTCAGTAGTTTTACTTTGAAATAGGAATTCAAAACCCCACAAGGAGACAATTTGATTGATATGGAAGTATCCTTCCAAGCCATAGTGGGTCCACACTCTTATTGTCCCAAATGGTCAGATTTTCATTCTGTATAAGCAAGGTGACCTAGATGAGCACTGTGACTCTTGGATCTTTTGTTTTGTGGACTTTATTTTTGCCTTAATATCAGTTTGTTGGGCATCCCATTTTTACTGTGTGCTTTATTATTTTGAGGAAGTTTTAGTTGTGAGAGCATGTTTCTATAGGTCCTAATTACTAAACATAATTATATGTTCAGAATAATTTTACCCCCTAGCCTTACACTGAATGATGTATTCTTGTTGAATTGCTGATTTCCCACATTTGTCGTGTTTATTTCTCTTTGTGCATGTGTATGTTGTAGATTGCTTAGTGAAATATATAACAATATTTACATTTCCAGTTTTTTGTCTTTGACATCTCTACAAATTGTAATGATAGTTAATCCTAATGAATATGTTACAGTTGTAAACAATGTGCATATGACTACAGATAAATATAGTTCATATACTTTAATGGCTTAGCATTCTGACAGAAATGAAAAGTAGAATGTAAATAATGCTTAATGCTGTTATACCTTTTATAAAGCACTAATGCACTTCATGAAGTATGTCGGTGTTAAGCATCATGATTCATACTATCGTGTATTTTCAAAAATGAAACCACAGGTCCTCGTACTTAAACCAACCATCCAATTTACACAGCTTTACAAACAAGCAAATTGTAATGTATCGTATTTTATGCATTTGGTGAAAGTTGTTAACTGCCTTAAATTAAAATAACACAAAGCATATGTGATAAAATGATTTCAAATACCTCGTAAAATGCTATTGGTCAGTGGACATTTTAGTGAAATCTTATCAAATTCAAATTCGTGACCATTATAAATATCTAGAACTCAGGTTTTTTAAGTAAAGGTGTTTAATCAGTGTGACTGTGAATTGATGTTTTTACTAAATCTTTAAAGGAACTTTGTGGTCTAAGGAAGCATTCAACCCAGTTTATGTTGAGTTTTTTGTTTTTTAGTTTTTGTGGTTTTTTTCTTCTTCATTTTTATGCTTTGTCATTGATCTCAAATACCATGTTTAAGTTACCATGTGGTTTCTTTTTTTTTTTTTTTTTTTTTAGTGGTAATATATATTTTGTAGCTATATATAATGAGTCAGTTTAGAGTTGAGAAGAAAGAGATGTATGCAATTTTATTCAATTTTGCAATTACTTTGAAAATCAGTGCTTCTTATGTATTGGTGGTGGTCATTTAATGTACAAATAACAATTTCAGTGTTATTGTGGACCGAGTTTATTGCGTGAATGATTAGAATTTATGGATATTTTTGCCTCAAGTGAGCTTTCTGTGTGAGCATATATTCACTATGGTTGCACAAAATTATGACATCTTGGACTCGGTTTGAAAAGTGAGATAATATTTCTCTGTAGTGTGTGTATGGTGTAGAGTGTTATCTTTCTGTGGCAAATAAAAATATATTTCTGAACATTTCATGTTTATGTTTTATGAATTAAGACAACTTCATACTCCCACTATTATGGACTGAATTAATTTTCACTTAACATAGTTCGATTTAATTTATAATCAAAGAAAATGTTTGTGTTGTGGCAACATTGTTGCAACTTTTGTAAACCATGAAAAGGAGAAGATAATGAACAGTGATCAATCTCCTAAAGCGTATAAAGAATACAAAATTGAGATTAGGGCAAACACAGACCCCTGGAAAGACCAAAGGTGCTTAGGATAAAACATCTTTCTGTTGACCGGTCATGCACGTCCTAAGCAATATGCATGAATATTGATCAGGTAAACGGGGCAATATATTGTAAAGAACGGCTTAATACGTCGAACCATTCGATCTAATATGACAAGTAGTATTTGCAAATTAATATATTATGATGGCGTTAGAATATGTGAAATGCGGGCTTTCATCGAAATTATTGAAACTCCTGCAACATCTACTTATTTGTCAGTCGCCTGTATCAGTTTAAAAACGAGGTCCACAGGCCGAATCGGTCACAGAGTATTAGATAAAACTACGGTCCTACTAAACAGAGAACCCTAGCAATATTTAATTATTTATTGCACACAAATAACATATGAATATACATATATATTAAATATATCATTTAAAATCAAAATCAATTGTAAAAATCTGATTTACATTTGATTTTTTCTTGATTATTGCCGAAATATAGATTCGAATAATTCTATGATCTCGATCCCGATCCAAAATGAACACGAATATTATTTTTCGGCTGATTTATTCATTTATTTTCTTTCAAAAATCTCAAGATCCTAAAGTATCAGGATTTTTTTTGTTGACAAATAAATGTAATAGATATAGACTAAAAAATTATATATTGTGATCACCCATTAAAGAAATTTTCAGCACAGTTATAATTCATTTAAAATGCATATTTAATTTACTACTAAGCAGAATTCTTAGAAATAAATTAAAGAAGTTACGAAAGAGAACTTTTTAATTTTTTTATTTCATAATTTTTTTTTTTTTTAGTTTTTCCGCTTTTCTCTTTGCTTTTGATTAGGTTAAGCTTTAGTAATTTATCTGCCGATATGTGAGCAAGGACAGATAATTAGTTCAGGCACTTCAATATTTACCGTGACTCGCCGACATAAATTACGCTTTATTTTAAATAAACACAGCACAATTAAATTCTAATTCGCTGTGGTATAATTCAAAGATATGGATATTTTTAGACAAGATCACCAATTTACCAATTTGCTGAAAATATTTCTAAAGATTTTTGCAGACAATGTTTTTCTTGCTTGCAACATCAAAGAAAAAACTGCCATTATCGTCTCATCATCGAGCACATGAAAGAATCAGTAAGTATAAAAGTTCTTGATTTTTTCCCCGTTTTATCAGTTTTTTCTATGTAATTTAACGTTATAATTTACTTGGTTAAGCTGATTCTGCAATCATGAGGTAATTGTTGTTAATAAATAAAAAATGTATATATAACTATCGTTTGCAATAACTTTGAAATGTTAATTCAAAATTTTACGAATTGCTCAGGTATAGTATAACATGTACGGATACCTAACGGTGACAACTAAGTACATGTCTTTATTTATTTTTACATGTAAATACACCTCCTTTCATATCTGTGTCTGAGTTCCTTCGGGAGCTTCTGGGAGGAGATAATGCTGGACATTCGGGGTTAACTGCAATATAACTGTATGTTATATGAAGTTTTCACCCATTGCACATGTGTCCTAACTCCCAGCCGGGTATTACAAGGAAAGGAGACTAATGTGTTAGGCCTATTTACTAACTTGGGGATTTTTTTTATGTATTTTTGTATCAAATTGATGTATGAATGTAATATTGTAAATATAAATCTTCACGACACTCCACTTACGATAAAACAGAGCAAAAAGCATATCAAGTTAATGTACGCGGATTGCTTATATAGTTAGAATATTTTTTTAGTTAGAATATTTATTTTTATTTTTATATAGAACATGAATTAGTAAAAGTAAATTAAAAAAAACCAATACTAAATATTTTAAATATAGTATATATCATCTGCATCTTTTAAGCTGTTTTCACAATAGCGTAAAAAAATATTCTAATATTTTCCAGTTCTTTTTATAATTAGATTGTCACTGCCTTGATTTCTTTTGTTAAATATTTTCTATAACTGTGTAATATGCGATACTAAATTTATCAGAAAGTGTTAACTGTTTTATGTGGAGAGAATCATTAATCATTAAATTGTATTTTCAAGAATTCGAATACTTTTTTTGTTTGTGGAGTTTCGCTGTGGATTTTATATTTACAACTGTTCAGGTCTCCGTGTGAAGAATTTTTAAACATGCGTTTGTAAAATACTGTGCATATATTTTATGACATGAATGTACATAAACCACATACACGGGTTGGGGGAGCTGTCGATTGCCTCAAAGGATATACAACCTGAGACAGATCATCCAGTTAACGGGGCTTATACGATGGCTTAGATTAGGACATCGTGTAAAGTGTACAACCTTAGACAGATCACTTTACACTTTGTATTTTATGTATAGTGTTAGGTCCTATATCAAATGGGGATGTGTTGTGTAGAATAGAAAAATTAGGAGAGTGAACTACCCTGGAAAGGCCTAACTTCGGGTTCCATGTTTCATGGATGGTAGCTGACTCTGATAGGAAATCATGCAGATGTGTACATACCCAAGACAGATCACATCTACATGATTTAAATATTTGTATAGTTAGTGTTCATACTTTATTTGTAAGGGTGATATAGAATATTCTCCGTTCTATATCTACTCAATTGTATGGAGAATCTTCACACGGAAACCTGAATATAATTATTGATTTTGAAGCAAAAATTCTAATATTTTTCATTTATTTTTTCAGATTTCGCAAGAGACCCACCAAGACGTTGCCACCTACCCAGACGTCGTCACTTACCTAGACGTTGCCACCTACCCAGACGTCGTCACTTACCCAGACGTTGCCACCTAACCCAGACGTCGCCACCTACAGATGTTGAATACCCCTGTGGCATCTGTAGTGAGGAATCTGAAGGCAAATGTTGTGTTGCCTGCGATATTTGCAATCTGTGGTTCCACATAGAGTGTGAAAAACTGCGTCCATCGGATTTCAAATTTTTGAAAACCAAGGACCTGCCCTACCATTGCAGCTTATGCACAGTGGGGAGTGATGGACGATTTGACTTTAAATCCTCCCTACAAAGACTGGTTAAGCACAGACAAAGCGAGGCAGCTCTCTATAATGCAGCAAGACTAGAAACAATTTTTCTAAGAAGCGAACCCAACTTCCCTCAGCTTGAGTCTCAGCCTGTCACATTCAACAACTGGGCTCTGAGCAGAGATATGATGGCTTCTTCTTTGTTAGGGAAAAACTGGAATGGACCCGTTCCTGTTCAGGTTAAAGGGGATGGAAACTGTCTGTACAATGCCGTTTCAGTAGCTATTTCTGGCCATGAAAATTATGCGACAGAACTCCGACTACGAACAGCATTAGAACTTATACTGAACAAGAAATTCTACGTAGATGAGAACAAAAGTTGCCACCTGCAGTTATGCAGTGAGAGTATTGAGGAAACTATTACAGACAGCCCATTAAACGGCAATTTTTCTTCTCCGTGGTGTATGCATGCTGTCAGCACAGTGATACGGAAACCAGTGAAATCTGTATATCCAGTTGTAAATGGCCCAATGGACAAATGTCTTGTTCTACTAAACAGAACGTTCGACCCACGAGTAAAAGGACACAAGAATCCTATTTCAATCATGTGGAGTGGTCCACCACATCGATCAGGGACATGGACTTCGAACCATTTTGTTCCATTGCTTGACTCAATTCAGGAGACAACAGTGGTCGATCTAGACAGTGAGGAAGATTTTTCCCCACTTTCTGTGCTGTCTTTCAGACCACAATCTGACTGTCATGATGATAATAGAGAAGACTGCTCTCAAGAGTCTGTTAAAGTGCAACTTTCCAACAAAGAAGATAAGCAGGAACCCAGTGAAGTCCCTCCAAATTACGATGAAGATGAAAGAAACAGTCAAGGTATAGAGGACTTAAATGACTCACAAGACGAAACTTTTGACCCAATGGATGTAACATCCTTGGAAGACGTAAAGCATCCTTACAGAAACCCAGAAGAGAATTCTTTACCAGGAAGATTTATGTCTTTGGATCAACAAATAGAGACAATCTGCAGTGAAGATGAAATGCCGACGATGAAAGAAATTCCAAAGTGAATCAAGGAAAATGTCTTCTTCATCCTAGACGACTCAGATAATGCAAAAAGAAGGTCGGAGGGGAAAAGTTCAGCATATCCAGACGACTGTGGTGTGTGGAAACAGGGCAAAAATGTAACAAAAGCTGAATTCTTCCTGCGAACCCAGTTAGGGTATCAGAGTGTAAAGAAAGATAAAACTGGGACTTATTTCAGACAACAAAAGGGTAAAAAAGTTCCACTCTCCCCACGACCAAAAGAGGAACAGATTCTTGCACTTAAAAGGAAATACTCAACACTTGCTAGAGATGAACGTTACAGGAAAAGAGTGACTTGGTTTGAAAGTACTATGTACGAGGGAGTAGCAGTTGTGGAATATGTGGGCCCTTACCCAGTTGGTCAGAGTAGCATCCATGGGAATTCAAAAGTTAATAAACCGTATCATAGACCCAGTTCACGACAAAAGGAAATAATTAATGCAGGATTAGAAAAGGCGCAGGCACCAAGGCAAATCAAGAATGATGTTTATCGGGAGAATCCAGAAGATCCTATAACACTGAAAACAGCAAGAAACGCAAAATTCAATTATGAGAAGAAAAAACACCCACACGACAAACAGAACCTGGCTGATGAAGTTATCAATATCTTGAACAAAAGCTACGAAGACAATTCATTCATTAAAGAGGTGGTAACTTCTTCAAGCAATAAGCCTCCGAATGTAATCGTTTATTCCGAGGAACAAATTGCCGCACTGAAAACTTCCATAGCAAACGGCTGCATCATTGGACTGGATAGAACTTTCAACGTTGGTTCATGCTATCTCACACTTTCAACATTTAAAAATAAAAATATCGTAAAAACAGAAACCGGTCAGCAGCCAATAATGTTGGGACCAATGTATCTTCATTGGGATGGCACATTCCACACATATCAACGATTCCTGTCACATCTTCAGAGTGCATTGAATGGAGTTGACCAGTCCAAGATTGTTTTCGGGACAGACGGAGAAAAAGCCTTAATAAATGCTATTGAAACTTGCTTCCCAGCCGCAATCCACACTCTCTGTACCAGGCATTTAAAAGAAAATCTTGTCCACAATTTGAAGAACAGTTTAACAAGTCCCGAAGTCAGCGAAATCGCCAACAAGATCTTCAATCCAACCTCAGGACTCATAGTCATGGAATGTGAAGCATCATATAACGAAAAAGAAAAAGAAATTCTAGAGATGAATGGCTTGCCATATTTACAAAACTTCCTGAAGTTAAAAAAGGTGTCTATGAACCGAGGAAGAAAACAACATTCAAGCTTCCAAAATTGTGGACAAATAATAACAACGAGTCCTACAACAACATCATAAAATTAGACACAGATTGGAGAATAATGAAGATGCCTTCTCTAGTAGATCTGTTGAAAAACTTGGATGCAACACAAACACAGAATCTCAGGGATTCCTTGCATTCCAGAGGAGATTTTCAAATAAATGGGCCTGCGGAAATTCAAATGAAGTATGGGTTAATATGACACCAGAGCAAAGGCAACGTCGGCTCTACCGGCTCCTGCATTTCACGTTACCTTCACAAACAGTTATCTCAACTGATGGGAGTCTGAAAATTCCAAAAGTGCCTAACATAGCAAAAAAGCCAGGACAACTCAAAAGGGTTAAATCATCTAAAACAAAGACTGTGACCAAAAAGGCCAGAGTTGACTAACGATGAAAAAAGAAGCCAACAGAAAGAAAACAATGATGTCAAATTATATTTCTGAAAAAGAACAGAAAAAAAGAAAAAGAAAATGATGCATTGTATTTATTTATTCATTTAACCAAAAAATAAAAAAAAAAAAATAATGAAAAAAAAATAATAAAATAAAATTAAAAAAAAATGAAAAGAAAAAAAAAAATGAAAAAAATAAAATAAAAAAAAAAAAGAGAAAAAAACAAGAAAATAAAGAAAAAATGAAAACAAATGCAAAATTAAAAATGGATCCTGAAGTAGAACCACGTCCCCGTCGTAGGATCCGGTAACATTCATCTGACTGCTTTGCACCAGATTGAATGGCTAAGAGTTCTACGCTTATATAAAATAAATAAATAAACTTAAAACACTGTAAGAATGAATTATTAGATACAAAATAACAAGTCTTCCATTCGATATTTGAAAACAAAACAATGGAAATAGAATCGGGATCGAGATTACCGAAATTGATTACAACTCGAAGTACTGTTTTCTCCTTAATTTTTTATAATAACTCTGGGAAATCATGGTTTTTATCAATGCTTTAAACAAAATAATATATATTTGATAATTTTTAACTGAATTATGCATAGTATTTGCTCAAATTTATTAAATATTGCTAGGGTTCTCTAAGGTTCTCTAGAGTTCTCTGTTTAGTAGTACCCGATAAAACTATCACTTGCCCTAAGGGCTACGAAATCAGGAAAAAAATTACTGTCCTGCACACAGATTGTGGTAGTTCAGTGGTAGATCGTTCGCTTCGTAACCGGGAAGTCGTGAGTTCGAGCTCCGATCGTGCTATGGCCGCGTCAAATCTAAGACGTAAACGTAGATAGTGAGTGGTTGCTCTTCGCTAAACCCTCGTCAGTTAGGAGTGAGAATTAAGGTTCTTTCGAATATGACCTAAAAACGGAGGTCTTGTGTTGCGACAGGCGTTGGCACGTTAAATAACCCTCACTGCTACGGCCCTGTGGTCTAGCGGCACTTTACCTGTGACAATTTTCAATGGGACGTAAAACAAACAATGAATCAATCTTGTTCTGCATATATCTAAGGTAAATTCTAATATTCAGCAAAAGTATAAAACAAAATGTGTTCTTTTAAAAAACTTAAATACCCCTGAAAGTGCCAATACTAATGAAATACTTTGCATAATATATGTAATGCCAACGTGATATACTTAATTTGGACCCGTCCTAGAGTTAAAAAAAACGGGATTGCGAAATTCATAATTTTTGGCACATCCGTTGATAAAGAAGATTTTTAAAAATGGTTAATTTTTGGCAGTTTTTGCCCCACTTCTAAGGCCCATGGGAAATTTGCAATTTATGTCACCCTTGTGCTAAAGATGCTTCATACCTATTTTGAAAATAAGAAGAATGGTAGTTATTAGTAAGAAGTTAACACATTTAATCATGACCATTTTGGTCCAGCCCTGATACCAAAACCTCTATCCCTGATCATGAAATTTACAACTTTGGTAAAGGGCTATCTTCTCTTTCTAAATATTCATTTAATTTCAATTTAGAATCCAAAGCACTAAAGATGTTATTTAAATGTTTTACACATAAGCACTATATACATGTAGCAAGATTGGCCCGCCCCGTCCAGAGTCCGAACCTTACACCGGTGATTATGAACGCTTCACATCACTAGGCATTTAGTTTTTCTTACAAATGTACAGTTCTAGAGAATATTTTTGAAAATTTGTCAATTTTTGGCAGTCTTTGCCTCGCCCCTAAGGTCCTAGGGGTGCAGGAGTCCTAAAACTTACAATTTATATCCCACTTCTTCCAACGGTTGGAATGGTAGTTATCAAGAAGTTTAAAAAGGTCAATTGTTAACGCTGGCCAATTGCAGTAATAGTCCAGTCAAATTAGCCCCCAAAAGGGTCAAACTTGCAACTAATTGCAAAAGAATTGTTTTCAATGATTTTGACCTCGCTAATATGTGTACTAAAACATATAAAAAATCTAATGTTTCAGTTGAAGTGGAAATACCATTTGGGGGGGGGGGGGGGTCAAAAACAGAGAAAAACAGAAAAAACGACAAAAACTGGAAATTAGCTTTCCATCATTACCTATCAAATAAGAATGCAGTTTCTTGATTGGCATTTATAAATTTTTGTAAGAAATAGAAATTGTAAAATTTCCATGTAATAATTTCACCTTTAAGAGGCTTTTTTGGAAAAGGGGGGGGGGGGGGGGTAATTTCAGTGAACAGACCATGGAAATCAGTTTGTTTCTTCTTCTTCCTCCGTGTTCCTTGTTGAATTGGAACAACTTGTTCCTCTACAATGGCCACATCCAATAGTACATTCTAGGACATGTTTTCGGCACGTACACCTCTTTGTGTCACAATTTACCTTTCAATTACAGTGGATAATATTCAGAAGACGATTGGGAGCAGGCGGCAAAGTGTTTTTAAGCGGCATGAATTTGCTATCATCAGTGACTGTCCATCCCCAATCAAGTGGGTTCAGATCAGTGCCATCTAGTTTTATCCACTGCTGACACTGATAGTATGACCTTCTAGAATGCAGAGCCGCAGAATCAGATGTTGGCGGGAGACTCTGTACCTGAACGCACTTATTGTTAGTGATAGCCTTATTTGTGTATAAGCGCAGTCTCAGAAGATCCAGTCCTTCGCACAATACTCCCCCATATAGGCTAGCAATAATCTGTTCGCCGCTCGTTACAACAGTTTCCAGATGGTTTCCAGACTTTAAGAATTCCTCTATTGCCATTGTAACATTGTTTGTTTTCGAAAGCTTCTTTAAAGCAACACCTTTTCCTATCCCAAATAGGCGGGAGGTTGTATCGCATCCCGTGGTTGCGTGTACTACTGGCAGCATTTTGCACTTGTGCATACCAAGCATCCGCTTTGTTTTTTGTATGTCCCAGTGCCTGCACTTATTAGAAAGTTCAGATCGGAAGTAAATGTTGTATCCATCCAGTGAATATGGCCAACTGCATTTGACGCATATACAGTCTCTAAAACTTCCTGCAATCCCGATTCTCTCATAATGCGCCCGATACATCCTAAAAAGCTCATTTGTGTGTGAAACCCACCTAACCTGAGTATAATGGAGCTTAAGTCTTCACACTGTGACTCATTGTAACTGCTTTCATGTAGAGAGGCTGGTCAAATGTCAAAATTGGAGTTGTATCATATTTTCTAGCTTGGCGAGACACAAACTTCAGTGTAGAGTAGATACATGACATATCGCTTGCGTCCATATCTATCATCGGCAGAAAGGTGATGGTGGACTTCCCAGGGTAATCTCCATTTTGAGTACACTGCATCAGTCCTGACCAACTTGGAGTTGGAGATCGAAGAGGCCATACAGCCTTTGAAAGAGGATCTAAACTCAAAGATGGATCTGGTACTTTCTGTTCTTTATTAATTTTGGCGAATTTCATCTGCAGTGACGATTTAGGTGGTTGCCTGTAGAAATGTATATTAATTTTCCCAGCAGTGACCAGGTCAGCCGATGAAACGTTCAGTTTAGGGACCGGTTTGCTAACCTTTTTACCAGGTGTAGAGCCTACAATAATGCCCATGCCATGGAATGTACCATACCCATCAAGTGTGCGCACATTGTGATCCACGTTGTCAGCAACGAATTGCAGAAATTGTCCATTTTCATAGCTTGGAATATCTGTTCCTTGTGAAATGGCTGCACTTGTTTCAAAACGTTGTATCTCCGAATATGAGGAACAAAATCCTAAGGAATTCAAAGTATCAATAAGAAATTTTGATGAAAAATGGTGATGAAGCTGCACTCCTAAACCTATTTGTAGTGGTGCAATATGCATACGTGGCTTAGCCATCTGCATAATTGTCTGTCCAATCGATGCAATTTTCAAGTCAGGGTCCTTTTCTCGGACGAGAATTTTCAAAAAAGTTTGAAGACTTTCAGGAACGTACTGAAGATTCTTTTCAAGTGATTCAATATCTGACGACAAAGGGTACAGATCAGAAGCTAGATGAAGGGACAGAATATCAGATTTTATCAACTTAGCAGCAGTTGTAATGATGTTGAGCTTCTCCAATGTCTGGTCCACTGTTTTAGGCCGATTGTAGAAGCTCTGAAGAATTGATCTTGCCGTTTTTCGTACCGTTATTACAGTTGATTTTCCTTGTTCTTCTGTCATGATGATTTCATCCCCAAAACGCTCATACAATTTCTTTTTCAAGTAAACAGGCGAGTAAGCATCATCACCACAGTGGTCCTTCATTTTAGCAACAAGATCTAACAGTTGATGTTGTTTGTCATCATTCTTCTGCAGATAATTCACCATTTTAAGAAATGCGTCAGTAATATCACTGTCAACAGGTCTGCCTCTCTTGGCTTCCGTCGAAGAGGGTGAGAATATTTTAGGTATGTGTTTGCCTGTGCGAAAATTTACGTTACAAGTTTGATGATAGATGGCATCAGCAGCATGCAAATCATTTACAGCTTCTAGTCTACCATAAATTTGGTTTGCCCAAGCGTCTTGTCTTGTAGAACAGACGGATTTTATACAAGCCTGAAAATCATGAGTTCGCACAGGAAAAACATCATGCCCTCTTTTACTTTGATTAAGTTTGGCAGTTTGTCCACAAAAGAGGCAGTGGTCACGGAATGAAAAGGTCTGTTTTGATCTAAGAATTGGTGTACTATTTGCTAATTTCAATCGCATTTGTAAATAGACGCCTATATTCGGTGTGCACATATTGCCCAGGATGCGTGCGAAGATTGCTACCCCTTTTCTCAGCAGCAGTATTGATATCTGTGCTACCCTTCCCACGAAGACAAACTAGACCATTCTTGTCCCCCGATTCACAAATTACACAGTCTTGTAATCTTTCCATATTCAACACAAGGTTAGAACAGATATAATTAAAATGGAAGAAATTTTCTACTAACACAACATAAAAGGTTAAATTAAATTGGTATCGTATTAGTTTTGCATATTACAGAAACCGCATTCAAGTTGCAACTAATAGCGTCACTTCAGGAGAAAGATTTACTCCGTCGGATGGGACGTTAAAAGGCGCCCCGTGTACCCCAATCAATAACGAGAAAGATGGCTTTGTAACGCGAATGGGTGTCCTTACATAGAAAATAGAAATAAGCAGTGCAGTATAGAAAAAAGCCTTTTCACTTTCTTACTTATTAATTTTACCTTGAAGAAATGATGCTCTGCGACTATTTAGTTTTAAAAAATGTTATTTTCCGTTACATTACGGCACCTTTCCCAAATTTTGAATGAACCCAGTAGGCCTATACGTCAACATGACGACACGTTGTGACTTTACCAACCTGGTTTTTTCTCTCTAAACTTTTGAGAAGCTTTAGAACGCCTCCTTTGTAAATAAATTTATAGTATTACACCTAGGCTATATTGATTCAAGCGCTTACACGCTTGTATGAACATATGTCATAAAATTCGAGCAAAGACTTTGATCAATGTCTACGTAATGATAATGTATACGTCACGATTTCGGTGAAAGCACGCTATGATAGCGCGGCGGTGACATAAAACAAAGGGAGCTATCAGCAAATTTGGTGCATCAAAATATATTATTTCTGCACATTAGATAAAATTAGATTTTTTATATGTTTTACTGATACTAAGGAATACTTTGCAAAAAAAATTATTTCTTTGCAATTAGTTGCATGCGAAATCGTAAATTGACTGGACTATAAGTGAACTGAGTAACTCGGGTGTTATATATATATATATATATATATATATAAGATAAAAAAGGGGTTCTTCAATGTGCCAACGCCTACTGTGACACGGGACCTCCGCTTTTAAGGTCATAACCGAAAGACCTGTGATTCTCACTTCTAAATGCCGAGCATTTAGCGAAGAGCAATCACTACCTATTTTTACGTCTTAGGTTTGACGAGAGTTAAATTACTGCTATGGCCCTGAGCGCTAAGCATAGATCAGTTTGTGATACTTCACCTACAACTGGTGTCGTCTCAACATGAGTGAAAAATTCTCGACGGGACGTAAAACAAGAAACACACACACACACACACACACAACCACCGGTGTATGCAGAACATGCTATTGCGTATCGATTCAGTTGAGAGATTTAAACACTATATGCAGGTGATAATAGGATATTACTACATAAAATTGGCAAATTCATGGTGAAGGAATTCTTCCTGTTTGTTGTAAAGTTTTCTTGTTAGTTCGCCTTTAATGTCTATTAGTTAGTATATTCAATAAAGTAGATGTGGAAAAACTGCGACATCGGAGGCTTTGTTTTCAGTTTACTGGGATACGTCGAATTAACATAGTGAATATTGTTAATAGATAAAACGCCGATGCATCTCAATCTAATTGACATCATACTTTTTTTATCCGCTCCGTGGACTACGCTGGAAAAAGGATCTGACAAAGCCCCGTTGAGGAGGTCGTCTATATGACCCCAAGCTTATGAATATATAATAGGAAAATTGAACAATCAGTATGCGTCTTTCAAATCCCTCATTACTCCTATGGGGCTAATGGTATTTTAATTGGCCAAACAAATTTGTCTCTAATCAAAACTCCTTGAAAAACGATGCTTTGGATCATTATTCCTAGGAGACAATTCCTCTATCTGTTGTGTGACGTACTTAAGTCTTTGCAAATTTGTAGCGCGCGCGCGCGCGCGCGCACACACACACACACACACACACACACACACACACACACACACACACACACACACACAGACACACACATTAATAATTGGAATCAGGTGTATGTCTGTCTATCTGTTTGTAGACATGTTTTATTAGTTTCTCGCTGAGACTACTGCATAAATTTAGGACATGGTATAATGAAATCATTGTGTCCGCTTGTTTATCTGTTAGTCTGTTGCACTTGACTGTCACTTGTGAAACGAGATAGAGAGAGAGAGAGAGAGAGAGAGAGAGAGAGAGAGAGAGAGAGAGAGAGATTTGAGTTAAAGAAATTAAGTTACAGCGCTGACATGAAATTGTACCAGTCGATAAGTCTTCTATGATATCAGATTAGTTCCAAAATTTAAAGAAAAAAATTCAAGACGAATATTTTCCTCAATTTGAGAAAGTCGCAGAAATTTTGAAATTGCCACGACATGTTTGGTCAACTTTGTTACAAAGTGCAAAGCAACTGATGTATACTCAGCACTGGCGCGTCCATAGCTATGACAAGGTCAAGGCCGTGGTTTTAAAAGCCCGGAGCGTACATACAATAGTTCAGAAAGTACAAAAAATTTGACAGTCAAGCAAATGTTGAATTTGCGATTTATTTGGTCAGTGGTTAAGATCTAATAGAATTAATAAAATAAAAAAAAAAAACCAAAAAAAAAACCCCCAAACTTTCGTCAACTCATCTTAGTAGGAGTGTGTTCATGAAGATTTGAGAACACATCTGGAAGATAAGAAAGAAAGAGAACTTTTGAGGACGCCGCGGTTATTTTAGACACACACACACACACACACACACACACACACTCTCTCTCTCTCTCTCTCTCTCTCTCTCTCTCTCTCTCTCTCTCTCTCTCTCTCTCTCTCATATATATAAAAAGAAAGTTTGGCAAAATCTCAAACTAGTAGTTTATCATGAGGTTCAGAACGCTTATAGAGTGCTTCTTACCACAAAATTTACAGTCTGCTTATACTAAAACGAAGTTTCCAGAGCCTCCCTTATTACGACGATATAAACAAGTACATTACATCGTTTTTATCTGCAACTCTAACAAATATCGTTCTAAGAATAGAACGTCTAGAATCTTGCCTAGGTTATTATGATCCAAAACAGAATATCTGTCCGTGGACATGATTTTGTCTGGGCATTTACGATGAAACTAGTTCAGGGAATTTCCTGAAAAATTGTGCAGTCAAACTCATTATTATACCAAGATTATGGATAAATATTTAGGTCAAAGGAAGTTTGTATCCTGTAACTATTAAAAGTCATGTCTCTTTTGTCCTCAGCACCATTCTGAGAGTTCCTGTTGAAGAAAATTTTGAAATTCATTGGGAACAAGAGATTGATTACATTACTGATGAATCAGATTTCAATGAAACTCGTCCTCTATCAACCTTTCAATATAGGTTCGGAGAAAAAGTTGTGAAGAAATATTGGCCAAATATACCATCTTGCGTCGTTTGACGGCTTCCCATTAGTAGTTCATGGGGCCCAAAAAGGTTAGTAACCAGGTTACACATAAAATCGTTGGTTTTGTGATCCTTGTAGGAGATACGGAGTAGTTTCCATAAATAATTGGTATCAAATATTGGATTCTTCATTTCAGTGGTCATTTCCCATCCTTATAACCATGGAGCGCCAAATCAACATAAACTCAAATAATTGAAGAGATCTTTAATTATCTGATGATATCATCAATTTATTTGATGCGGGCAACAATCTATTTAAAAATATCTTCACATAATTAATGATATCATTGCGCACATTAACTGAATACGTAAGTTCTGAGATATCAACTCTTCTGTGATGGAGGTACGTTCAGTATTCTGTTGAACGCTTGGGTGGGTACAAGGTGTATACATATATTATTGACTGGCTATGTGTATAACGATCAAAGGTATGAAAGCGTAAATTTTGTATATCAGCCATTGGTACACAATACATTAAATTAAATATGAAATTGTTACTTTTTCCTCCTCTACACATGTGATGCTTTTATCAAAGAAAGATACACGACTGCAGCGGTAAGCATTTGTACCCATCGCATGAATACGAAAACACATTTTGTGTCTCACCGTGCAAAAAAGTTCGATTAAGGGAAATGACTATTGGGCAACTCGGAACTCGCGTATTGATGATATTAATTATTCTACTGAATAATTGATGTGCGCCACAATTGAATTGTTGCTCTCTTTAAATGAATTGATGATATCAAAAATTGAATTGATGCGCGCATCAATTCAGTCAATGCGCACAATAATTTTATTATTGTTCTCTTCAATTGAATTTATGATATCATTAATTCATTTGATGCGCGCAATAATTTTTTTTAGAGAGAGCAACTATATAATTAGAGATATCTTCAATTCAACATACCCACAATTAATGGTCTCTTCATTTGAAATTTACTCTTTAATAGAATTGATGCGCACATCTGTAACTAGCTATTATAAGCTTTGAAGTTAGGATGTTTTAATAATAGAAAAGTATGAGTGGTGTTGTACTTTAGCATGAACACTGACTCGTAATAAAGTGAGATGACAAAATAAACATAGCAAATGATATGTAAACATGAAAAACTCAACCATAAAGGATAGAGAAGTTTTGATGTCTGGGGAGATCTCAGAAGCGAATCGTAGAGCCTGAACTCTAATTGACTTTCTGATTATCAGATGTTTACTATTAAAGGCGTCAATTCGTTTTAAAAGCACATCCTTTTGGGGGAAGAGTGGGGGAGTAAAACATAAAAGAAAATGGTTTGAATTAGTAAACTTCTCATACAAGAGTGCATGGATGTGTTACTTAACTGTTCACTCTGGCTAAAACACAAAAAATAAATAAATAAATATATTTTTACAAAATATATATTAAATATATATAAAACACGAAAGATAAATAAATATATATATATATATATATATATATATATATATATATATATATATATATATATATAAAAATGAATATATATATATATATATATATATATATATATATATATATATATAAGAGCAAGAAGATACACAACATATATTTAAAATAACTTCAGTACTTTGAACTAGGTTGTGCCATTCAGTCCAATCTAATTAAGGGATGCAGTAAAATTTGTACCAGTTTATTCGCTAATAATAATAATATATTTTTGATGATATTCTGTTTTTAAAAGAGACATTTCAATGAATTGATCTTCATTATTTGTGTTATTTATATGCATGTACTCCATAAAAAAATGTGAATTAAATTGTATTTTTATAATGGACACATTTACGCTTTAAACGCACCCCCCTTAAATCCGCCAGTGCTCAGTACTTTGATGATTTTTCTTATTGGCAACTACATGTAGCTGAATTACGAGCTTATAGGCTATTGGTTAGTGGCTGCTGGTAGAGGACATTTAATCCGCTAGATGTTTGACATCGTTGGAATCCACGGTCGATGGCATTTTTTTTTTTATCTGTAAGAAGTGCAACCGACCGTGGTTTTCCAACGATGTATGTGTGGGAGTAAAAGGGATACGTTTAAAACAGCATCATTATAAAAAAAAGTTTGACCCTCAGCTCATATGGCGCAGGGACCACGAAATTCATATTCATATTTTTTTTGTTCTTCTTACGTCATAGATGCTATACTTACTAAACTTGATAAAAATTAGTCTAATATAGTATGTCTGAGAAGAAGCTGAATTTTCAAATGTTAACAAATAGCGATGGACGAACGAAACATACTGTTTTAGGCCTGACAGACTTCTTACATTAATTGTAAGAGGCTTATATCTAAACGTTATACCGAGAAGTGAGAAGTTTTCATCAAACTGGTCCCGTGGTACATATACCATACTACGGACCTTCGAATTCATCATACGATAAAATACTTACATTTCGATCAGTATCATTCTTTCAAATGTTCCCGTATGATGGAAAAAATGCTATTGTCATTTCTGACCCCCCCCCCCCCCCCCCCAATCCCCACAGACCTGTTGATATATTTCAAAATGGAAATATTGGGAAAATATGGAATGTTGAATTATTGATTAAAATTTAAAATTTGTAATAAATGTATTTTAAGTAACATCTATCAATTAAGATATGTTGGATGTGTATGTGATGTAAATGTTTCCTTGTCGGATTTTATATATGAAAGAGCCGATTAAAGCTTTAGAATTTGGATACATGTGGTATTGTAATTAAAGAATATGGAAATGAAAACAATTTTTATGCGAGATAAAACAAAGGATAAAAAAAAATCGTCTTGAATTGACTATCCTGCTTTTCCTTTATATATATATATAATCAAAGAATCTTAATTTTGAAAAATCAAAATCTAGAGAGGTCATTGAAAGATTTTTACTGAATGTCGTAAAATTATGTCCAAATAAATGGCACTCCTAGTGCACACACTCCTTCCACGATGGGTTATCTTTGCCGGCCGGGCACCTCGAACATTTGATATGTTTCAACTTTCACAACAAATAAAAAAATCTTTTGATTATGCGAATTTAATGTCCAAATGTCAATTGTATATCATAAAAAAAACCCAGTGTAATAACGAGTTTATTATTTTTTTTTTTATATACAGTATAACAGTTTAAAACGCCATAATTTTGTTTCCGATATCATAATCCATACGAGTGACCCCGCAATTGTAGCTGATTTGAGTTTATTGACCAAAGGCCGGGGAAATTCTTGTTTAGCGTGTGTTTTTACAACAACTAGAATCATTGCAAATATTCATGGCACTGTTAGTGCCATAATGTCATACAACACTTCACAGTTTTAAAGTAACCTTAGACTTTAGTGGAGCTATGTGTTAAATAAACATCAAATGCATTTAGTAGTGCTACTTAACAAATTCAAATAGCAACCTAAATAGATATAATTAACCCAAAAATATTTAACTTTTATGTTTCATGATAAAAAAGGTGACAGAGGTTAATGTAAAAACTAGAAGAAAGAGGCATGGTATCTACCAGGGCTATCGTACAGGAGATTTTAATTGTACTTAATAAGAAGTTTATTTACGGGGCCTTAAGTATGTCAACGGTTCCAAACATTGCCCTGTCGACAGAAGAATCAAAAGATCTAGGTTTCTACATAGCTATAATTATAAATAGGGGATAAGTGTCCAACTCCGCGTCAGTGCCGCGTTGAATGGGTGTGTTTATCGGGGAGAGGAAGACAAATTGTTACTGGTGATCAAGTTCTGGAATCTCGTAGATTATTATTCTTCAATATACAAAGGTGGTGGAGAAGTTTTTTTTTTTAGTTCCGCAACATGTGGGTAGGGGTATACATCAAAGTCGGGCTATGACAGACTAACGACTATCATACTATCCTGTTTTCTCAATATTTGTATTTCATATTGGTATAGTTAATAAATTAGGACTTAGGCTGTCACGTTTACAAAATTTTGTAAACGTTTAAACGAAGCATTGTAAACGAAACGTTACCGTTTAAACGAAGTGTTGTATAATTTAATAAAATAAAATACGCACAGAATTTTAAGACCCATTGATGACCATTATGTTTGTGTTTCAGTTTTCATCGTTCTATGGTCGATGCAGAGATTGTCACCGGACGTTCCGGAGTATAAATATAAGATAGAATAAAATACACGAACATAAATATCCGGATAGCATTTAAATTGAATTCAATTTTATTCACACTGTAGTGAATGTACAACATTTGCACAATACAGATCACAAATTCACAATAAACTTCATTTTTCAAATTTTCATTTCAGTGATTTCACATTAGATTGTCCAGAGAGGGCAGAGCTGGTGCCGCGGCTTCTTCCGTCGGTTCGGTTTTAACATGGACTTCATGTGCAGCCTGTGCAGCGCAATTCACTTTATGTTTTGATCTTTTGTTCAAAAAGATCAGTTTGTCCACGTTCTCAGCGTCAAGGGAGGAGCGCAGTTTTGTAACAGTTCCACCCGCTGTGGAAAAGACGCGCTCAGAGGCAACGGACGTTGCAGGTGTGCATAGCAAATCCTTTGCGAGACTTGCTAATTTTGGAAAATTAATACGACTGGTTTTCCACCAAGTGAATGGGTTGGTATTTGTCGGCGCACTTTTTTCAGATAGATATAATTCGATCTCTTCATCTGAAGTGGAAGGGGTAATTATTTTGCAATCTCCGGTGTCAAAATATGATCTTAACAGGAAGGATATATCATCCTGAGAAAGTTTACTTGAAATAATCATTCAAATAATTTAGATTGTAATTTGAACCCTGCAAGATTTGTGCCACATATATAAGACATCGTTTAAACGTTTAGGGATTTTGTAAACGTTTACAGCCCAAACACGAAACGTTACCGGTTACACGTGTACACGTGACAGCCTTAATTAGGACCCTAAATTATGTATCATCCATACAATGCAGGTGTTGCTGCATAAAAACATGCCCTGAGCAGGTGCCCCCTTCTTGCTTTGATTTTTTCATATGGGCTACACATCACCTACATCCACATCACCTACACACCACAATTGCGAAGAGATTTAGATACTATGCACAATATTAAGAACTCTGTCGTAACCTTCTTAAAATATACTTTTCATATGGGACTATCCACTTTCCCTCTCACATACAGAGCTTTTCCTGGACCATGTAGCTTTTTAAGCAACTGACCACGTGTCTTAGTTTCGTATTTGTATCCATGCAGCTATATGCTAGGAATCATGGTGATACCTTCAAGTTGCATATATTTTTTTTTTACATTAAGCACTTGGCTTCTCTTGACATGTGTCCTAAAATTATTTTACACAAGTTCACATGTAATATCACTTCAAATATGTGGTATCTATTTTTTTCTAAAAAGGTTGACTAGACCTGCAGTGGAAAAATATACCCTGCTACCAAAGCAAAACATATTTCAATTTTCATGGAAACAGAACTACCAAAAAATTGAGAGAGAGAGAGAGAGAGAGAGAGAGAGAGAGAGAGAGAGAGAGAGAGAGAGAGAGAGAGAGAGAGAGAGAGAGAATTGGATGGGGCATCAATCCATCGCGGATTAACAGTCAAAATCCTTCGTGGGTTATACTTACAGTCGAAGTTGGTAATGGCACCAGTTTATTATATAGGGTCAAATTAACATAAACTCAAATAACTGAAGGTATCTTTAATTATTTGAAAATATGATCAATTCATTTGATGCGCAACAATTCAATTAAAGATCTCGTCAAATAATTAGTGATATCTTCAATTCTGAATTATTGCGCGCATTAATTGAATTGAGGAAAGCAATAATTATTCTGCTGAATTGGTGCGTGCTATAAATGAAATGTGGCTCTCTTCAAATGAATTGGTGATATCAACAAATGAATTCAATTAATGCAAGCATCAATTGTGTTAATGCGAGCAATAATTGAATTATTATCATTAAGTCAATTGATGCGTGAAGCAATTGATTTATTGCACTCTTCAGTTGAATTAATAATATCATTAATTCATTTGATGCGCGCAATAATTCTTTTAGAGAGAGCAACTATTAGGTTAGAGATATCTTCATTTCAACTTATCCACAGTTAGATTAATGATCTCTTTATTTGAATTGTTGCTCTCTTTAAAAGACTTGAAACGCATTAATTCCTATATAAAAGCGTTTTAAATAATTAAAGATGTCTTGACCTGAAATAAAAATATCATCAAATTATTAATACTGAGCTCTAAATTAATTTTTGCGAGCAATATTTCCACCACATTGATTCTCTCATCAATTGAATTGATGATAGCAATGTTTGAATTGATGCGCGCTTCAATTCAATTGTTGCTTTTAATAATTGAATAATACACGCATCAATTCCTTGATGAGAAAAATAATTAAATTGATGCCCACTTCAAATCAATTACTGCTTTTATCAATTCAATTGATGCGTGAATGAGTTCAATTAATGAGAGCAGTTGATTTGAAGCGCGCATTAAATCAGTTGATGAGAGCAACGATTGATTTGATGCTTGCATTAATTTAATCGATGAGAGCAATAATTGAATTGATGATATCTTCAAATAATTAAATATATTTTATGTTAATTTGGTGCTCCGTAGTTCATCGCTGGTTAAACTAATAGTGGAAATCAGTGCTGGACACAATTCTATCACTGACAGTCGGTACACAGAATCTATTCACGGCAGGCTAAACTAACAGTCGAAGTCGGTACGGGTGACGTGGGTTAAACTGACGGTGGAAATCAGTTCAGGGCACCGGTCCATCGTGGGTTAAATGGATAGTCAAAGTCGTTGAGGGGCACCAGTCCATCGCGGGTCGTAGGCAGTACTGGGCACCAAAACATCGCGGGCTATGTTGGCAGTTGAATTCGTTACGGGGCACCAGTCTATCGCAGGTTAATCATATAATGTCGAATTCGTCACATGGTACAGGTACAAGGTACCAATTGATCTCGGGTTGAACTGACAGTTAAAGGCGGTATTTTCAGCAATTGAGCCATACAGGAGAATCAAATTGTTTTGCCTAAGGGTAGGTTACGCAAGCTACAAGTGATGATGCTATGAGTCAAACCAGCGGTCATTCAATTCACACATCAAACCAACATAATCATCAAGATCTCTTTTGAACTCATTCATATTGTATCGAGTTGTTTTCATAAAGCAACACTCCTAAAACGTTTCAATCTTTTCATTCAATTGAATTCCATTTTTCAAATTATAAATAGCAAGCATCATTTTCGTGATAGGCAACACATGTATGTATTTCCAAAAATTAACGAAAAGATTAAAATATATCTGCTTATACACACAATTAACGTCAGAAATTCCTGATTTATTTATTTGCAGACACTGTAACTACTCTGGGTGTAGTTTAACGCAGTAGAAAATGAGTGAAAGTTGTCATCCCCTCCCTTAATAAGACTGAGTAAACAGCTTAATCTTGTGCCTCCTACAACAGTGAATAATCTATATAGGGACAGGACTACATTAAGTACAGATAAACAGACAGCACCCCTCCACGGAACCCTTAACATGGCCATCAAAGTTCTCTTTTTAGTGCTTGCTTGTAAGTATGAAGATTTTTTGCTTCATTGAAGCAAGCTAAACTCACAGTAATGAGAGCAATACATAGGATGTTTTTGAAATTGCTTTAATATACGGGGTGTTTTTGGACATTTATTTGATATAGGGGGTACCTTTTATAGATATTATTTAAATTTTTCTTTAAATATTAGTCAATGATCATTAAACAAAAATTTATATTTCAAAACAGTTATCAAATTATTTGTATCAAATCAATTAACTAAAACAAAATTAGTTCAGAGATTGGCACCATAAAATTTGAATCCAAGCAACACCATGAAATAAGGGCTTCTTATGGCCCAATTTGAGATAAATGTTGCTTATAACTTACTGCATATACAGATGTTTGAAGGTGGAAATTAGATTTTCCTCATGTTAAGACATGTTTTCATGAATTAGCTAATTTTACTGATTTTGCAGAAGTACTTTCTTTGGAAATCTGGATTACCGATCGTTTGATATCTATTTAAGATCATGATTGCATTTTTGCCAGACATCGAGTATCAGTACCACGATTTACCACCGTTGTGGGTTTCATTTGTTTGAACCTGATAATGGTCAAAAATACACTGGGTTGTTCTTCCACAAACTTTTGATTAAGAATAACAATTGCGTGCAGTTGATTAAAACTTTGTGGGGAAGCACAGAGTGGTTCATACATTTTCGTATTCAAACGTCTGTAGAGGATAGTCAAGTCATCGACTTTATAACAGAACAGTAACTGTCCGTATTTGTTCCCAAACAAAAAAAAAAAAAACCCAAAAAACAAAAAACAAACAAACAAACAAAAAAACCCCCAAAAAACCCAAAACAAAACAAAATAAAAAAATAAAAAAAAATAAAACAAAACCAAAAAAAACAAAAACAAAAAAAAAAAACCAAAAAAAAAAAAAACCCAACAAAACCAAAAAAAAGAAAAAAAAAAAAACCCAACAAACCCCCCCCCCCCCCCCCCCCCCAAAAAATTAAAAAAAAAAATTAAAAAATTATTAAATCTCGCACTGCAAAATTCAGCGAAGAAGTTACGAAAATAGTAATTTAATTGCCTTCCTATTTTGAAATTAATGCATTGAGACAAATATGCTAGGCGGTTTTTTTTTAATGAATGTAATTCGTAATATATTTTCTTATTCATAATGAACGTAAAAATGATAATGAGAGATTGTAAAATCATTTGAGAGAGAGAGAGAGAGAGAGAGAGAGAGAGAGAGAGAGATTTAGAGATTTGATAATTTAATTTAATAAATATGAAACAGACGTACAGCCATGAAAACAAGCTTTTCCAGGCATCGTCTCATAAGATAACTTCAAGCATTTAGGTGTGGACAAGAAGATAAATATTTTGAAAACTGAGGATTAGTTGTAATATCAACAGGAGACAAGAATAAACTGGATGATGAGTGGAACTCTCATAGCCAGCGTTTTTATGGATAATGAAATCTCTTATACTTTTGATGTTTCTTATCATTTCTTCTTCAAGTTTTCATCACTCATTTAAAGAAGCTAATTTGTTATGGCCAAATGGGTGGAAATCTTTTAATACTGTAGTATAGCCTTGTACTAGCAACATTTTTGAAAATACGAATTTGGGCGTAATCAAGAAGAAAACAAAATTTAAACATCTCCAAGAAGTGAACCTTGTGCTTTGAAGACGTACGGTAATATCAAATGAGCTTTAAATTTCCGAGGTAACCGACAGGCTGGAAGAGACTATAACTAAGAAGGTCATTCCTCTCTCTCTCTCTCTCTCTCTCTCTCTCTCTCTCTATATATATATAAATAACTATATTGAACTTACCTGCACAAATACTGTATATTCCAGGTGTGTCCACAGTGTTCAGTGCTCCTTCTCCAAAGGAAAATTCTGAACGATATAGCTGCTACTCATGCACAGACTACCAAGAAAGTGAGGGCTGTCGCCAAACTGCCGTTTGTCAGACCGGCCATGTAAGTCAGTGTACAAAAATCAAACCTATCGAGTCCATCATGTCAGTCAACGTAATAAAGTTAAGTTAATCTAACCAGTCAGGTATAAAGTGAAATCGAGCGGACAATATTTTCTAACGTTTGGAGCAATTTGCCTCCTGACCTTTGACTTTGTGAATCAACGGGATTTGTTTGGGGAAGGGATGCCAGTGTACCAAGTTTAATGTCTGTCAAGTAAAGGATTTACAAGATATTCAGCTGACGATGTTTTCTTACGTCTGCAGTAGTATGACTCTCGACCTTTGACCTTATTACCTCAAAATTAACAGAGATTATCTACTTATGGGGTACTAGTGTACCAAGTTTCATGCATATCAAGGCATGGGTTCTAAAGATATTCAGCGGACAGCATTATCTTATGTCCTTAGTTTGACCCTTGACAGTTGATCTTGTGACCTTAAAAAGGGATCACCTACTCTTTAAAAGTTTGATGTTTGTCAAGCAAAGGGTTCTTAAAATATTGAGTGGGAACACATGGTCTTTCTTCCGATCGACCGACAGATGCAAACCCATATGCTCCCTCTTTAAAAAAAAAAGAGGGGGAGGGACATAAAAGAGAAAGAAATGCAAAAATGTCATTCGTCCAATATCATTGCAACAACTACATTGAAAATACACTTGATTAAGCGGTCTAAATTTGAAACATCGATAGTGCACTGGTATAGGCAAACAAATAGCGCCCAAGAGTTAGCAAATTTTATCTGTTATATAGAGTGAATAAAGCTTTGAAACACTTTTAAAAAAAGGGCGAATTCATTTACAAATGATCACCTTCTTCAACAAAGAAACTACCAGTGGGCGACAAGTACAGCATTAGGTCCGTCTCCTCGCCCGAGGAGGTGGGTATAAGGATTGTTGTTGCAGATGCCGTCTCCTTAAATTATTATTTTTCATCTGCTTCCTAAGAATTTTGCCTTTAAATCCCCCAACATGGGTGTTGTTAAAACGTGGAAAGGAAAACGGAAGGGAATGGGAATCTAAAAACGTATGAATTGATATTTTTCTTAGTTTACATTTAATTGAAATATTTGCTAATTTATAGAGACGATACAATTATAACACACACCGGACTTGTATGATATGATGCTTATGTATACCAGTTATAGAAATATTATCTTAAAATTATCTAGTTCAATTAAACGCAAGTTCGTTTTAAAAGGCTATGTTTAGAGAAAATTGCTCAGTGAATTACCGGGTATTTCTCTTTTTAGTGTGTGTGTGTGTGTGTGTGTGTGTGTGTGTGTGTGTGTGAATCTCTTATTAATTGGATAGGCTTTTAAGATCAGTGGTTTGGGTGGTAGCCAGAAGATAATGATACAAATGGAAAAGTTATGCTAGAATTCTCGTCTTTTTTTCCCCGGTATTTGTAATTGTTTTTATTTCGTTTTGTGGTTGATGTTTGTGAAACAAGCGGGGAAGGGGTGTGTGTGAGAAAATGACAAAGCCGGGAATAAAAGTGGTACCCCCAGACGTTTGCTTCATGATAAGTTAGACATAAATGCATTAGTATAACGTATGCAGTATATGTATATGAGGCGGTGGAACATAATTCGCAAGAAATATACAAGTCTTTTGTATATATATATATATATATATATATATATATATGTGTGTGTGTGTGTGTCTTTTGATTTTACAATAAAGCTGACTATGTCAAATACTTTTCGATCCGCGTTTTAGCAACATCCATTAAACACCTCGCCCTTGGCCTGCTTACAGGACTAGACCTTTCCATTCTTTCACACATATACAGGAATTCCTCGGTAAGGGTCTGTATACATGATAAATGCCAGAGAAAATAGATATGTTGGATATTCGGGTTGACATGTTGTGTACATACACCAGTCAAGGTGCATCATTCTTGTTCATTAAATATTTCTACGATAAATAAATCAAGAAACAAATATTGTATACAGATTAATATTTAAAATTACGATGCACCAACGGTTGCTGACAGAAATTACCCCACGCTTCCATTTTCTAAATATTCTAATAAACAAGTATTCTTGTAATAAAGTTAATGTTTATTTAATTTATTTTTATTTGTTTGTTTTTGAATTGCTGGAATTCAACTAGCGTCTGTAAATAATGATGTGATGTTAAGGATGTCTACTTAAATTTCAGGAGCACTGTGTAACACAGCGACATTATTATGTAGACGGATCAATCCTTGTTACCAAGGGCTGCTCGCATATGCAGGTGAGGTATCAGTCACGTGATGTGAAGACCTGGGGGGGGGGGGGGGTATATTAACCTTTATTTCAGACGGAGTCACATACATGATTATACATGCATGTTTCACGAAATATCACTCGAATAAAGTATGCGTTATCTTTTGAGATAATGATGTGTGGCACGTACATAGGAAAAAGTTACGAAATAAATTTCATTTTTGAAAATACACGAGGGCATGAAGTACAGCGCTCTAAGCCAGCATCGTCAGTGCTTCATGAAAAATTAAGCTGACGGGAAGCGTTGCAGCTCATAATCTTTTGTATTTTAAACAGTGAAATATGTTTTTCATAATTACATTCTACTTTCTTTTCTTTCGATATTCCCAGCCGTTAAAATTGACGTACAATATATTTATCAAATGTTCACATTCATGAGGTAATGGCTATCATTAAATTTGGTAAAGATATTAAAGCCAAAAACATTAGAAATGTAAATATGAAGTAATGAATATTGTTCACTTACATAAGGAAAAAAGCATCAGGTGAAACTCCTAAATTCAATCATAAATTGAAAATGAGTGCTTTGAAATAAAACTTAGATCAATAAAAATGAAATAATATAATGAATTGAGTTACCAGCATTGATTCCTCCCTTTTTTATCTTAAAGTAGCTTACTTTTTTGTAGACATGCATGAATAAAGAAGAAAACAACGAAGAAGAGTGTTACGGTGGCGATAGGATTGGTTTTGAAGGCGTCTGTACTTGGTGTTGTGCCGGGAATCTATGTAATGCTGAGGGCAAAGGTGTTTATTGACGAGTCTAACTATGACTTACGAGTACTGTATAAAACCTGTTTGGCGCAGTTGAATATTTCTTGACTGTTTACTTTTCATTTTCAGAGGAGGACCAGCGATTGCGAGCTGAAGACGACGATAGCAATATAAGAGCTGGGGGGAAACCCAACCCTAAATCTCCTACAGGCGGAAAACCCAATACAAAACCATCTACAGGTGGAAAACCTAATACAAAACCTCCAACAGGCGGAAAACCTAATTCAAAACCTCCAACCGGCGGAAAACCAAATTCAAAGCCCCCTACCGGTGGGAAACCTAACCAAAAACCTCCTACAGGTGGAAAACCTAATCCAAAGCCTCCTACCGGTGGGAAACCTAATCCTAAACCACCTACTGGTGGGAAACCTAATCCTAAACCACCTACTGGTGGGAAACCTAATCCTAAACCCCCTACCGGTGGAAGTACTGGTGGACCAGGTTCTCCTGGTTCACCAGGGTCCAATGGGAAACCAGGATCTGGTGGAAACGGTGGAAATGGTGGTAATGGAGGAAATGGTGGTAGTGGGGGAAATGGTGGTAGTGGGGGGAATGGAGGAAATGGTGGTAGTGGGGGAAATGGAGGAAATGGTGGTAGTGGGGGAAATGGAGGAAATGGTGGTAGTGGGGGGAATGGAGGAAATGGTGGTAGTGGGGGGAATGGAGGAAATGGTGGTGGTGGGGGAAATGGTGGTAGTGGGGGGAATGGAGGAAATGGTGGTAGTGGGGGAAATGGAGGAAATGGTGGTAGTGGGGGAAATGGTGGTAGTGGGGGAAATGGAGGTAATAGTGGTAATGGAGGAAATGGTGGTAGTGGGGGAAATGGAGGTAATGGTGGAAATGGAGGAAATGGTGGAACTGGGGGCAATGGAGGAAGTGGTGGTAATGGAGGAAACGGCGGAAGTGGGGGAAACGGAGGAAGTGGGGGAAATGGTGGGACTGGAGGAAATGGAGGAAGTGGGGGAAATGGTGGGAATGGAGGAAACGGAGGAAGTGGGGGAAATAGTGGTAATGGAGGAAATGGTGGAACAACTGGTAGCCCAGGTTCTCCTGGGAAACCAGGATCTGGCGGAAACGGTGGAAAACCTGGAACTGGTGGAAAGCCTGGATCCGGTGGAAAGCCTGGATCCGGTGGAAAGCCTGGATCTGGTGGAAAGCCTGGAAACGGGGGTAATGCAGGAAATGGTGGTAATGGAGGAAGTGGAGGAAACGGGGGAAATGGAGGCAATAATGGTAATGGAAGCAGTGGTGGAAGCAATGGAAATAATGGAAATGGTAATGGCAATAATGGTAATGGCAACAATGGTAATGGCAACAATGGCAATGGAAACAATGGTGGTAATGGTAATAATGGGAATGGTAATGGTAACAATGGTAATGGCAACAATGGTGGTAATGGTAATAATGGAAATGGTAACAGCGGTAATTCCGGTGGTAATGGTAATAATGGAAATGGTAACAGTGGTATTTCTGGACCACAATGTCACATACATAACGGACAAATATGTTGTCAAAATCATGGAAATCAGAACGGAGGACAAGGCGGAATTGATTTAGATATCCACATCCATATTGGAGGGCTTCTTACTGGTACCTGTCCAGTATGTCAGAACCAAAAGACTCCACAAGGATCATCAGGTATATACTGCAGCACTATCAAGCACAAAACATAAGTGACCAATACATGTAGGACACGTATCTTTTTATCTCCTACTTGTATAATGTTGTCTTTTTTACGCCCGCGTGTATAACGTTGTCTTTTAATCCCCGGCGCTTGTATAATGTTGTAGGTAAAATACATGCACAACGCGTGTCTTTTTCTCTCCCTTTTATATACAGCTGTCTTTTGATCTCCTGTTTGTATAATATTGTTTTTTAACTCCCGCTTGTAATTTCATCTTGTATTATGTTGTCTTTTATTACCCGCTTGTATAATGTTGTCTTTTATCCCCCGCTTGTATAATGTTGTCTTTTATCTCACGCTTGTATAATGTTGTAGGTCAGAATGGCACAAAGACTCATACGACAACAGCTTCTCCTTCAACAAGTCAAGGTAAATCAAACATCTAAAATCCGAATGGAAATAAAAGGAAATTTTCATCTTTTTGTGAAATCTTGTAGATTATATTTTTTTGGCTAGTGTTGATATGTTTCTTCCTAAAAATTTAAATTGATATTTTAAATTACCATTTTCTTTGTGAAAGAATTACAGTAACAACCTTGTCAAATTGTAATATTACATAGCTCTGTATGAGTAGCTATGATATTACATAGCTCTGTATGAGTAGCTATAATATTACATAGCTCTGTATGAGTAGCTATAATACTACATAGCTCTGTATGAGTAGCTATAATATTTCATAGCTATGTATGAGTAGCTATAATATTGCATAGCTCTTTATGAGTAGCTATAATATTACATAGCTCTCTATGAGTAGCTATAATATTACATAGCTCTGTATAATAGCTATAATATTACATAGCTCTCTATGAGTAGCTATAATATTATGTCGTTTTCATGTACATCTTTAAACTTGTGATTTTTGGTAATTGCCTAGTCTATCTATAATTGACCATGAACATAAAATATTGTATAATAGTAAATCAAGTAAGCACTTCTGGGACCATGTACAACACTTTTCTTCATAAAAGGAGAAAATACATGTATTGAACTGTACTATTTTATTGATAAAAATTATTAAACTTTTATCTCTTGTCAAATTTGTCGTCGCTTTTGGCTTGTTCAATTTTCTACAGGAGAAAAGAATAACTTAAAGAATATTTTATCTTTTTCAACATATAATTACTGTACACAGCTATATTTTCACTAATTTCGTAGTGGAAAAATGTGGAAAAAAACCAATTGTAAGATTAAAACGGGGGAATAGGATTTCAACCTGCAGATGATTCAAAGCTGTGTACAGTATTCAAAACTGTATACTTGTATAATGAAAACCTGCTGAAACGCTACATAGTTAAGAGAATTTGAAAACATTGCGTTTGTGGTTAAGAAATCAATGTATGTATGTAGTAGTGGTTATGTATGTATGTATGTATGTATGTATGTATGCATGTATATATGTATCAAAAGTGTTGTCTCATATGCTTTGTCAGTATCACAAACAGCAAACACAACGCACGCGGCAATAACTTCACATGGGGCGTCTAAAACCTCTCAAGCTGTAACCACTAAACAAGCGGCGACAACTACACAAGTGGCGACAACTACACAAGCAGCGAGAACTACACAAGCGGCAACAACTACACAAGCAGCGAGAACTACACAAGCGGCAACAACTACACAAGCAGCGAGAACTACACAAGCGGCAACAACTACACAAGCAGCGAGAACTACACAAGCGGCAACAACTACACAAGCGGCAACAACTACACAAGCAGCGACAACTACCCAAGCTGTGACAACCACACAATCTGCGACATCTACACAAGCGACGACAACTACACAAGCGGCGACAACCACACAATCAGCAACAACCACACAAGCAGCTACAACTACACAGCCGTTAACAACAACACAATTGCACACATCACCTGATAAAAAGACAACTGTTACAACCAAAAAGGTTATCACTACCAAATCTCCAGTCAAAGTCCACTTAACAACAACTACAACACAACAGCCAACAACCACACAGGCTGCAACAACAACACAACAGCCAACAACCACACAGGCTGCAACAACAACACAACAACCAACAACCACACAGGCTGCAACAACAACACAACAGCCAACAACAACACAGGCTGCAACAAAAACACAACAGCCAACAACCACACAGGCTGCAACAACAATACAGCGTACATCAACTACACAAGCACCGACAACTACACAGCAACCAACAACCACACAAGTTCTGACAACAAAACAAATAACAACTACAGCTAAAAAAACAATGGGTACGACAAAAAAATTAATAACTACAAAAATTCCAATTAAAGTTCAAACTACCGTTGCTCAAAGTACAACAAACAAACCAACATCTACTAAACCATTGACAACTCTGAAGTCCACAACCAAATTACAACCATCGTCGACCCAACAACCTACAACATCTCAGCAAATTACAACAGAAAAGAAAACTACTACAACTAAGAAGATGTCAACAACGAAGGCCCCATCAACAACAAAACAGGCCACAACCTCAGTGCCTACAACATCATCCACTACCACCACCACCGCTAAACCTGGTAATTGAATTTCGCATCATATTATCTAACCTATCACAATATGTGCCTCTCATTTGTCCATTGAATACATGTAGACAATGGTCATATTGATCTTGGATAAAGTTGTCTAACTAAGGTATATTATTTGTTAGATTTTCAGTGTTACACTTGTAAAGACCAAACATGTCAGACACAGGAACTTACGTCGTGTTCCAGCGGGTCACATTATTGTATGTCAACAGTGAAGCAGGATAACCAAGGAGGAAGAATTGTGACAAAAGGGTGAGTGTCTATAAACATGTCTACCTTGTTTAAGCCGATGTTTATCAGTCTCACAAATTTAATATTGATTCATGGCAGGTAGAATTGGATTCAATATTAGTTTTTTCTTGAATAAATTGGATAATAATTGAATAATACATTTTATTTACAAGTCAACATAAAAATTCTGTACTACAATTTTGATTTTGTATATGTAGATGTGTCACGGTGGATGTTTGTAAGGTGGAATGGTACCAGAAGACTGCCACTAAACCCGACTGTATCTTAAACATGGACGACAACCCTTCAGGTTTCCCCAACATGGCGATGACCTGCAGTTTCTGTTGTGTCGAAAAGGAATGCAACAAGCATGTTGTCCCCACGTTTACGTCACTATATACGTCACGAAGAAAGTGAAATATTGGAAAACATGCAGGCATATTTTACTACCTTCGGCGTTATCCATGCTGAGTAATAATGGATTTGCAATAGTCAAGGAACAGAAAACCTAAAGTTTCTTACATCAAGAACAATGTTTTTACATTTTTTTTTTGATTTCGTAATTTACATTCCAAGAAAATATCTGATGTTTAACGGTAATTTGCCGTGGGTCTGAAAGCGCAGTGTTATTGGGACTGAAAATTGTGTTGAGAATGTGATTATACCATAATATTACATTGCAGAAAATATTTAAATTGAAAATAATGTGTATTAATTGCAGTTCTTGTCGTATACGGTTTTCGTAAAATAAAGATTATAAATATGAAACTATTCCAGAAAATCTTCGCTTCCAAAACTTCTATCTTGCCATTCTTCAGTGCTTTAAATATTTCATGATTGCTGGTATTTTTTAATTAGATATGCCTCGATGTGATGATCAAAATGAATATTTGTCTAAGGTAAACACAGTTGTTTATATTGAGGCATGATTAGAAGACTTTAATGGTTACAGATATATAAGGGAAATACAGAAATGTTTTAAGATAGCAGTTTTAATGGTCTGCCTCTCACATACGTTTAATAGTGTTCGTGATTCAAATACCTGATGGATATACATTGTGATAGTCAGAAGATATTATTTACATTTCCAATGTTCTTTACAAATTGTAATGGTAGCCATTTCTTCATGAATGTGTTGCAGTTGTGAATAATGCGAGTATGAATCTGGATAAATATATATGTAGTACGTATATTTTAACGGCTGGAAATTCCAACAGAAATGAAAGTAGAATGTAAATATGAAAAATAAATTTCATTCAAAACTGACATTTATTTTACAATCATTAACAAGAGGTCCGTAATGACCCTGCTTATTAACATTGGTTTGAATCATAATGGAAACATTTTCATTCCTTCTATTTTGTAAAATCCGAATTAAAAAAAAATCTTTCGCTTGGTTGCATTATTTCTAAGGCTGTCACGTTTACAAAATTTTGTAAACGTTTAAACGAAGCATTGTAAACGAAACGTTACCGTTTAAACGAAGTGTTGTATAATTTAATAAAATAAAATACGCACAGAATTTTAAGACCCATTAATGACCATTATGTTTGTGTTTCAGTTTTCATCGTTCTATGGACGATGCAGAGATTGTCACCGGACGTTCCGGAGTGTAAATATAAGACAGAATAAAATACACGAACATAAATATCCGGATAGCATTTAAATTGAATTCAATTTTATTCACACTGTAGTGACTGTACAACATTTGCACAATACAGATCACAAATTCACAATAAACTTCATTTTTCAAATTTTCATTTCAGTGATTTCACATTAGATTGTCCAGAGAGGGCAGAGCTGGTGCCGCGGCTTCTTCCGTCGGTTCGGTTTTAACATGGACTTCACGTGCAGCAGGTGCAGGCGGAGCAGCGCAATTCACTTTATGTTTTAATCTTTTGTTCAAAAAGATCAGTTTGTCCACGTTCTCAGCGTCAAGGGAGGAGCGCAGTTTTGTAACAGTTCCACCCGCTGTGGAAAAGACGCGCTCAGAGGCAACGGACGTTGCCGGTGTGCATAGCAAATCCTTTGCGAGTCTTGCGACAGATGATAATACAAATAGAGTTTAAGAATACCTGTTTGAAAGCAATCGACAATTTTATGACGTATTGAATCTCATCCATTCACTTAATTTCATTCAGCAATTTTCTTCAATGAAAAAAAAAAGACACATGCCAAAGATGCCATGCAAGTGACACGTAAATATTCATACAGATTTTAAATTTGAACGTTTTTCCAGATTTGTATCCATACATTTAGATATCTTATTAGGAATTTTCTAGAAGGGGGGGGGGGGGGCTATAATTGCCGTCAAAACCGTTAATAAATGTTTATTAAAAACAATAAAGCACATTTTGAAAGATGATCAAAGAGCAGCATAGTAATGCAATACAAGCCAGAAACATATAGTACGAGATTCTGAGACCCTTTCAGTTTACTAATTAAATATGACGGGAAAAAAATGTTCACCGTTCCTATAGACTATAGTCAAACTTTTATAAATTACTTCCCCTCGCAATTTGTTTAATAAGTTTATTCACTTGAAATAATTATTCAAATAATTTAGATTGTAATTTGAACCCTGCAAGATTTGTGCCACATATATAAGACATCGTTTAAACGTTTAGGGATTTTGTAAACGTTTACAGCCCAAACACGAAACGTTACCGGTTACACGTGTACACGTGACAGCCTTAATTATTTCATTATTATTCGAGTTACATATCAGGTATGAATTTACTACTCAAAAAATATCAAGGCCCTTTAACGGATAAGATCTATGACTTTCATAAAATATATTTTTAAAGAAAAATAATAAATACTTTCAAAATGTACTAGATATATTTTCGAACCCTTCCATTTACAATTTAATGTTTTTTGACAATAAATATATGAAACTGAAAATTTGTCTGATAGACAAAATAATTTCCGCCCATAGCCATATGGGCATGGATCAGCTATTTGTAAATTATAACGGCCGTCACAGTAAAAAAAATTGTGTCAATATTTTTACATTTTTTCTTATTAAATACATTTATATATATACCTTCTTTCATGGATTTAATAAGAAAAGATAGTTGCATTTTTATTTTTTAAGAAAATCGCATCCAAATATAGGTGATCAAAAAGTGATGGACGTTATGTTGACACACATAATGTGAATTTTTAAGTTATTTCGCGTTAAAGAGAACGAAAAAAGACCATCATATGCATGGACCTGACCACACTTTTACTTGGGACGAAGTTGACAAATTTCTATGACCTATCTGTAAAATTAATAAGGCACAATTAATCGTTACGGAGGTGACATCAATTTTTCGTACTATAGCATTTTCATCGTTCGTTTTTCTGCACATAAATCATGTTAACCGTGTGCTTTTTTCCATTAAATGAGGAAATAACACTAGTTTTTCATTAAAAAGCAGAACAGGATACATTAGTTATTTCTTGAAGAATTTTTTATCCTGTATAATAAACGGATGTTATATTTGACTTTTTGACAACAATTCAGAAATGGATGTTACAAATTGACAAACTAAAGTAAGGTAGGTACGGAGGTTACATTGACGACGCTTTTTAACGCAATTCGTAAGTTTTGTTAAGAATACACATGGCTTTATACATGCAATTAAGTTAATTTGTCAAATACAACTCCATTCAAACATATTGCTAATACTAATTAAAACTACTGAAAGCATTTCCATGAATTTTTAGCGCTGTGACGGATGTTACATTATAACATCCCTCACAGTTTTTCGTAGTAGGGATATTTTAACTCTCTTCAGCTTTATAATTTTTATTAAGTAATTAATTTTATATGTTCTTCATTAATATACAACTCAAGTTTACTAATAAAATTTTATCTTTAACAAAATAATAAGAAAAAAATTATGAATCAGCACATATTTAGATTTTGACAATGGTCAAATAATAACGGGGCAATCAGCCAAGAAAATCATAAGGAGCCTGGTAGCATAGCATATCTGAAAAGAAAAAAAATTAGTTTTATAAATTATAATCAAAAAGAGCAAAATTTTAAGAAATGGTGTTTTAATTTAGGGATTTGAATTTTAATACATACCTTCAAAATGAAAAAAACTTCTTCGGCCTCTTTTTTCTTCCACGGGATCTGCCAGTTTTACAAGAACATCACTTCTCTCAACATCGTAAACAATATCTTGTTTGATCCATCTATCACTCCTTGCAAGATATTTGAAATATACAACAGAAGGCCAATCAACCACCTGTAAGATATATATGTCCAAATTATAAAAACCAAAATTTTACTAAAAAAAATCATCATTAAAAGAAATGGATTTTTTATTTTTTATATGTCCCTCTTCCAAATTTCTGCAATTCTTTTTAAAAACAGGATTCATTGTTTGTTTTTGTTTGTTTGTTTGTTTTTTGCTCATGTTATGTGCATATTAAGGCTTTGTTGGTGAATGTTTTTAAAATATTGCAAAAATTTACAAATTAAATATAATCAAGAATAATAAATTAAACATATCAAAAACAAATCAAGAACATAACCAAACACAATTTTAACTATCAACATTAACTTACAACTGCTGGGAGAAGTTGAGTTCCATGTTTAATTAAAACATAAGTCCCTGTAGAAAATCTTTTAAAAAATTCCATTGATGGGTTAAATAACTTTCTAGAACCATGTATAATCAATAATAAAGAGCATTCAAAAGACAAGAATATGAAGTTTAACTTACAAATCCTGCTGAGAAGTGGCCTCCTCTGTCAAAGCATCTGTCTCTTCTGTATGTCTGTCCTCCTCCCTTGTCACTGCATACATCTCCTCTGTAAGTGGGTCCTCAGCAGCCCTTGTTACTGCATCCAGCTCCTCTGTTACTGTATCTTCGTTCCTTCTTACTACATCCACCTCTTCTAAAAGGGCATTCTTGTCTCTTACTGCATCCATCTCATTTATATGTCTGTCCTCCTCCCTTGTAACTGCACACACCTCCTCTGTGAGTGGGTCCTCAGCAGCCCTTGTTACTGCATCCATCTCATTTATATGTCTGTCCTCCTCCCTTGTAACTGCACACACCTCCTCTGTAAGTGGGTCCTCAGCAGCCCTTGTTACTGCATCCAGCTCCTCTGTTACTGTATCTTCGTTCCTTCTTACTACATCCACCTCCTCTAAAAGGGCATTCTTGTCTCTTACTGCATCCATCTCATTTATATGTCTGTCCTCCTCCCTTGTAACTGCACACACCTCCTCTGTAAGTGGGTCCTCAGCAGCCCTTGTTACTGCATCCAGCTCCTCTGTTACTGTATCTTCGTTCCTTCTTACTACATCCACCTCTTCTAAAAGGGCATTCTTGTCTCTTACTGCATCCATCTCATTTATATGTCTGTCCTCCTCCCTTGTAACTGCACACACCTCCTCTGTAAGTGGGTCCTCAGCAGCCCTTGTTACTGCATCCAGCTCCTCTGTTACTGTATCTTCGTTACTTCTTACTACATCCACCTCTTCTAAAAGGGCATTCTTGTCTCTTACTGCATCCATCTCATTTATATGTCTGTCCTCCTCCCTTGTAACTGCACACACCTCCTCTGTGAGTGGGTCCTCAGCAGCCCTTGTTACTGCATCCATCTCCTTTATATGTCTGTCCTCCTCCCTTGTAACTGCACACACCTCCTCTGTAAGTGGGTCCTCAGCAGCCCTTGTTACTGCATCCAGCTCCTCTGTTATTGTATCTTCCTTCATTGTAACTACATCCACCTCTTCTAAAAGGGCATTCTTGTCTCTTACTGCATCCATCTCATTTATATGTCTGTCCTCCTCCCTTGTAACTGCACACACCTCCTCTGTAAGTGGGTCCTCAGCAGCCCTTGTTACTGCATCCATCTCCTTTATATGTCTGTCCTCCTCCCTTGTCACTGCATGCACCTCCTCTGTAAGTGGGTGCCCAGCAGCCCTTGTTACTGCATACACCTCCTCCATAATTGGGTCCTCTGCCCTTGTTAATGCATCAAACTCCTCCAATATCACAACCTCCTTTGGTCTTTCTGCATCCAGCTCTTCTGAAAGTGCAGTCGCATTTCTTATTCTAACATTCTTCTCCTTCTCAAATTCCAATTGCTCTGGCATATCCCTAAATATAAACATTTAAATTTTCAAAAATCATTTTCCCATTTTGAACAAATCAAGCATTTTTATGATAACTTTACTTACAGTAGCATCAAAAGTGCACTTATGTCCAATCCATCTGCTGAGCTGCAATACACACACAAAAAAATTTATTTTTCCCTTTGTTGGAAATTTTGCATATATTTTTTAAATTAATTTGAAAAGATACCGCTTAATAGATTTTGACACATACATGTCTCCTTCAAGCTCATTTTCTTCAAACATTATCTGGCTACTATCACTTGACTCTGCAAAACAAATTTTAAAAAAAGAATATTAATTCTATCAAAATAAAACAAAACACAAATGAATAAAATTCTATCTAAAAAACAAAACAAAATCACATTTGATTTGAGAATTTCATTACACATATATTATGCATTCTGAACAGTAGAAATACCTTCTGAAGAACTTGCTCTTTGCCTTTGTATACCTCCCCTGAGTCTTGGACCACCTCCTCTGATCCTAGGCCCACCTCTCCTGACTGTGGGATCACCTCCCCTGACCCTGGGACCACCTCCTCTGACCCTGGGACCACCTCCTCTGACCCTGGGACCTCTTCCTCTGACTGTGTGACTACTTCCCCTCACCGGTGGACCACCTGCTCTGACCCTAGGAGCAGTCCCCTGATTCTGGATCCCTATTTCTGCATCCCTATTGATGTCTCCTAAATCTGGTTCTTCATTTCCGGTTCTGGCGCAAGGTCCCTCTCCTCTTCCTCTTCTTGTTCTTCCTCTCCTGTTTATGTTTCTGTGTCTACATCGCCCTTCACTAAAAGCAGAATTTCATAGTTTGGGATTCCAACATAAAAAAGGTTTCAACTTGGCAACGTTAAAGCATATAGAATGATTATAAAATCAGTTTTTCACATAAGCTGTTTTGAATAATTAATCTTTGAAAACAAACTTACCCTACTTGCTGCATACTTTGGATTATCCAAGGACCAACATAATCTTTGTTTATACAGTTTGTACCATCATTCACACAGTTGTCACAAAAACAACTCAAGTTTCTTGTAGCTATTTTGTTTCTTTCAATGCTTCTGACACACTGTAGTTTACGCGTACCCATTATAGTCTTTGATTGGCTTCTTTCTGGTCGATTGTGGTTTATGTTATCCACATAGAAGATGGTTCTTTTCGAATGTTTCTCATCTTTGGTGAGCTTCTCACAAGCAAAATCATAAAGATCTTTTGCATTATTTATGACTATATTCTGTCCATTTACGGCTCTCCTTGCAGCACTTTTAACTACAGCACCTGCCCCATCAGAGGGACCCTTTCCATGTCTAGAGCCATAAAAGTGGCGTTCTGTAGGATGTCCGAAGTCTTCCAAACTATATGAGATGTCCGTAAATGGGGTCTTTGATTTATATTGTGCTGCACAGCCATCGGTCATATGTATCATCTTTTTAATCGTAAGTCCTCGATTCCTCGTAAGATGTTTTTCTGCTTCTATGACAAATCTTTGCACAGAATGTGCATTGTGGTTCAAATCATTTGAAATGAAAACAAGGGATTCAATTACTGTTTCCTCACAGTTGTTATCCTGGCATTGATAAAATGCCACTGTTGGGTGAATTGTGGCCTGTTGGTGACCCCAGTGTGCACTCTGAACTTCCTGTTGGGCTATACATGAGTAGTTTTCTGAAAAATCCATATTCAGAATTACCCAATCTTTTGGAACTTTATTTTGTAGATTTGAAAATTGACTTTGTTGCCAAGCAGCAATGAAAAGATGTTCAGAGAGGCTTTGTAGTTCTTCCGACAACTCTGTAAGTACTTTTGTTAAGGATCCACAGTGGGTAACAGGTTGAATTTGTGTGATTTCTTTTCCCTTGTACAGTTTCTTAACTCGCTCCCATTTTGTATATCTTACAGATTCTTGGGTAGTATTTTTTGCAAGATTTTCAAAATACTGAAAAATTCTGTCAACACCACATTCCCCACATTCTCTTTTTAAGCATCTGTAGTCATGGAATGTGTTGGAACCTTTTCCACATAATGTTAAAGAGACTGCTTCGTACTTGTCTTTTATACTGATGTTTGATCCATTCTTTGCAGCAAATTGTCTAAGAGATCTCAACTTCTGCTCAACATTTGTACATACTTCACAAAGACATCCATACCATGGCTGTTTTCTGGTTGATTCAACATTTCTTGGCTTGTTTCGTTTAAAAGTTGACAAACTTATTGGTGTTGCGGCGTTTAGTTCTTTAAACTCAGTGAAAGTTTGTTTGATTGGCCTGTCCAGAATTCTTCTTTCTCTCAAATCTTTCTTGATTCTCTTAGATGTTGGTAAATTTGTAGAGATATCAGGTCTTGTGTAAAAGTGTTCAATCTTTCTTTTTACACTATCTGAAACTGCATCAGATCTTCTTTTCCTCTCTTGCAAGTCTTTCTCTCTCCTAGTAAATTCAGATTCTTTGACTCCTATGTATTTTGATAATAATCTGTTCAATCTGTATTTCTTAAGAAATGAGAGGTTATGCAGGATCGTTTTTTTCACTTTCTTGTTCTCTCTGACAATCTTCTTAATTGCATGGAATGAATGATCCATTAATTTTAATTTTTTTCTTGAGAGTGGACTGTTTGCAAATAAATTTCTCTTTGCCAGAGCTTCTTTCTTTTTAGGAGTTGCATTCTCTAATATATTTTCTACCATGTCTGCATAGTGCTCTTCATCTTTCGGTATGTGTTGTTTTCTCTTTCTCTTAGGTCCTGATTCTGAGTTTCTCTGCTTTTGACGATAATCACGGTCTCTTTCTTTCAATCTTCTTTTTTTCTGACTGTTTTGTTTTTCTCTTGATTCTCTTTTCTTTAAGTGCCAATACATCCGTTGTTTCTCCCTTTCAGTTCTAGTCAGGACTTTTGTTGATGTGGTATTGGACATAGTTTTTATTCCCATCTCCTTCTGACGCTCTCGAAACCTGCGCATAAACAAAAAAAATCCTCTTGTTCTTCATTTCAATTTGAAAATGTTTTAAGCAAACATTTTGAAATTGCATTGTCATTTCCCAATGCAACTTCAAATTTTCAATTTTTAAAAAGTACATATTAAATTTTTTTATAAATATCTAGCTGATAAATTTCATCTGTTTCATTTACAGCAATGTATATTTAAAACAAAATAACCTCTTTTGTCTCTCCCTAGCTTTAATGCGATCTGCTTCTTTCTTTTCCTCTGTTCTTTTCCTCCATGCTAACTTCTTTCTTTCTCTTTCTTTTTCTTGGTGCTCTTTATATTTCTTACTATCTTTCTTTAAATGTTCTCTATACCTGTTACATGTACGAGATATGTTTCAATACACATGTGCATTTTATTTCAAATGGAACTTGATTAATTTTCACTTACAAGTGTGTAACTGGATTTATTTTCTCAAGCAAGTCATAAATTATGTGTGTACAGTTTACAATATTCTAGAAAAAGATGTGCAGTTAATAAATCTGTACCTTTTAGCTCTCTCTGCATTGGTAGTCTTTTCTTTTAAAGGCTCAATGTTTTTGGATTTTCTCTTTCTTAGACTCTGTATGATTGTAAATTAAAAGAATAATATTTTCAAAATTATATATTATGAATTCATGAAAAAATACTGAACTGCTTTTTATTTAGTTTTTACTTTTTAGAAAAAAATAATGTACATGTATCAAAACATTTGAAAATGGTATTAGACAAATAATAAAGAGTCAATGTGTCACATCCAATCAAAATAACATGTCAACTTGTAACATCCAATCATGAGATTATTTTTTCTTATATGATGTTAAAAAAATAGATTTAGAATCTGATATTTGGTTTAAAGTATATACTTAAATTGCTAATTACCTTAAAATATAAACAAATACTCCAAATTTCATGATAATATTATCATACTGCGTACAGAAGTTATTTTTTGACCAGAAAAGGTGTCAATATGTCATATCCGTTTTTCAATTTCTTGTCAACATGTAACAGCCAAATATTGTTATGTTAACAATGTACGAAGATAGGAGAAAGAAGCGACTTCAACAGATAAGCAATGGTAAATATTATATTTTCTTTCTATCTTATTGAAAAAAATATATCCATAAAATTTCTACGTAACATTATATAATCACTGTGCTTCAGCAGTTATGGTTTGACATTGTTATGTGTCAACTTGTCGCATCCGTATATTTATATCAGTCAAAATTTAACTGCCGAACACCAAATGACCTCTATGGTCATAATAGATCTATAAAAATACTTAAACTTTTGTGTCAAACAATAACTATTATAGATTTAAACACATTGGAGAACATGGCTTGTCCATTTTATCATTAAATTTAATATGAATCTAATTCAGTAATTAGCGTGACGTCTGTTATTTGTAAGAAGTTATTGACCGACAATACAAACTCACCCACTTTGCCTCCATTTTCCATCACTGTCGCTTTTCATGACGTTTACTGCAAATGTGTGGTAAAACTAATAGAAAAAACCGAACCGATTCTATATTCCGGATTGTAAAATCCATTTTACAACCCAAATTACGGACGTTACGAATTTGACCGACACATGTGTACCTTTGATAAATGTGCGAAAATTTATTATTTTAATCCTTTTACACAAACGTTATTGTAAAGAATCCGTTTAGTATGCTATAAAGTTAATGCTAAATATAAAAAATTCGTGTATTTTTAATATTATTACATTAATTTCAATGTTTAAAGTTAACCCATCATGTTGACCGACACTCGTAACGTCCGTTATTCAATTTCAAAGCTATTTTTCTCGGGATAATGATAAGCAAATATTAATTATTTTTATTTAGAATTGTAAAGTATACATCCATCTTTTAGAATAGTTGTATATAAAAATGTGTTAAGTAAAGGTATTTTTAAAAAATGCATTTTTGACACATAGGTTGGAAAATCTCTTACAAGCATGCGCAAAGGTTGGACAATTTTATACAAATTCGGTAATAATAATTTTATTTCTTAAAATAAAAAGATTAAATTGTTTATTGTTTCTCTTTCATATAACAAAATTAAAAATCCAACTTTATGAATCATAAAAAAAATATATTCTTGTTTATTTCAATTTCAAAAGTGACGGCCGTTATTATTTACAAATAGCTGATCCCTGCCCATATGGCCTACATTAAACTCGTTCGGCCGTTTTCACTGCGCAAGCGCAATGACTCCATTCAAGAAAAACATGACATATGAAGTGAAATCAACTCGCGGATGAAAGATTCTGATGACTGATTCTGATCAAAAGAGAAATAGGAAGGATGTGCAAGCCACTTATAACAAATCGAGGATAAACACTGGAAGCGAAATCGACTGTTAGAATGAATTAAATGACGTTCTTCAACTACAAAGTCTTGCTGATTCACGCGCTCACCTCGTCATCTATATCACTTTGTCGATAATCTTCGGAAACAAACACGGTGCTTAATTCATGAGATAGCCAGACACACAACAGGGAATTGATTTGTAATTATTATAGTACCCAGTGTGCATATAAATATTCTGAAGGACTTTTTGCGATTTTGATTTTACCACCTTTTGTGCACATACGAAATTAAAAAAAAATCTTTAAGGTGGCTCACTACACCTTGAAAGAGTTCCTCAAATCAGCATGAAATGATTTGATTATGAAAGATATGATGATATAGAATAAGTATATACTTCAAAATGGTGGAATTAAAAAACATGATATTTCAAGAATTTATTTGAGTAAATATGAACAAAATCCTCTGGAGGATTTGAACTTGGGATCTGCAGTTCACCAGTCAGATGTTTCAACCACTGCGCTACGATGATAAAACATTGTATAACAAAATCGATCGATACAAAAATTTCACAAAACATCTAATTCGCCATCTTGTGACGTTGTGTCATAAAGAGTATAAGCCTTGATGTAGTGAACTACCCTAGAAAAAAATGACTTCTATAAAAACAAAAGAAATGAAAAAATATGTAGAACAAATTAATTTTATTTGGGATATTCTAAATAAAAGCTCCGAGATTTTGATTAATGCGTTGGTGGCGGGAAAAGTCCCGGATTCGTGCCACAGAGTGCCTTGTTGTTACAATCAGTGCACTGATTAGGTTGAACCTTTCCACATTGACATCCACCATTTTGGCAGCATGCACAGTCATACAAATTTGTGTTGTATGGGCACCGGCATCCAGTGAAGGCAGCAGTGTAATGGTCTATTTCTAAAACGATGGGTTATATACAATAAATATAATGAGAGAGAGAAAGAGAGAGAGAGAGAAAGAGAGAGAGAGAGACCCACGGACCTTAACGGTCACCTGAGTATCATAGCCCATATCGGGAGTCTCACTTTCCATATATATATGTAAGCCTCAATATAGAGTGTTCTGTGCACATAATTATACATACAATTCCTATTCAATTACAGAAGAAGGACAAATGAAAGTTCGAAGCACATAAATCATTCTAACGTTGCCTAATCATTTTTATACAGTATATTTTCATTATGTGGCCATACTCGCCTGCTCAGAATTACTACATTTTCACTATATACATGACCACATTGGCGCCACCCCAGGGCCTGAACCTCTGACGCAGGAGACACGAATTTCAAAATTTAGGTACAACGCTTCATGGATATCATTATCATGCAATTATTTTTCTCAAATAGAATAAGATTTTCTAAGATGTAATACATTTTAACTGTATGTCTATAATGGTCCACCCTAGGACATGAACCCCAGGCCCAGGACCCACGAAGTTCACAATCTAGGTAGAAAACTTTATGGACATCATTATCATGGATATAGTTTTTCTCAAATATATATGGGAACAGAGAAGAAGATTTTGAGGGTTTTAATAAATTTTTATTATATGGCCATATTGGCCCTGCCCCAGGAGCCATGGGTTTCACAATTTAGGTAGAAAACTTCATGGAAATTGTAAAGACGTATTTAGTTTTTCTCAAATATAAATGGGAGTAGTGAAGAAGATTTTCTAAGATCTGATACATTTTCACTATACGGCCATATTGGCCCCATCCTAGAGCCTGAACTCCGGCACAGGGGGCATGGATTTCAAAATTTTGATAAAGAGCTTCATGGACATTATAACCATTATTTACGTTTTAGAGTAGAGATGAAGATTGTTTGAAAATATATCATATTTTAGCATATGTGGCCCTGCCCATGATGTCCCAGAGGTGGTAAGGTAATAAATTTGACAATCTATATTCTTCTTATCCTAGATATGCCCTTACACCAAAAACATGGCTTTGTAGTTTTCAAGAAGTTAAAAAAAAATGTAAAGTTGGTTACGGACAACGCACGACGACGGACGAAGACCAAGGACAATAGTTCATCTACGAGACTCGGGTGACCTAAAAAGAGAGAATACCTTTTACAGTTTTGACAACGCTCCAGTCATTCGTTGACAATGATGGATCACAGACTTGCTCTGTGCTACTTTGATCTCCCCGGCGGTAGCATACTCCATCAATAAAACAACTATCAGGCTGTTGAAGAAAAGGAAGTTTGAGTTATTGGCGGAGCTGCGCTTTAATCGCCTAATTCTAATATTGTTTACAGACAACAGTCTTTGAATTGTTCAGAAACAGAGGTAGGTAGCCTTTTTTGTAGTATATACCTTATTTTACTGTACCTAAAGCAGATGAAAATCAATAAGTATCATCGACTATGACACACTAATACGTAAGATTCAAGTATTTTCCTCTTGAAAACTTTTATACTTGAATCTAGTCATACGCAGGGTGGGTGTGTCGGTATACAAGATATTCTAATCACCTGATTATGGTTAAACCAAGTTAGATAATCGATAATCAGACATCACACTATTCATTGTTTGCTCGGTCATAACTAAGACAATAACAACAAATAACATTTTGTTTAATATATTTCCTTTTATCAAATATTTTTGAAATCATTTCTAATAAAGAATATCTTTTCTATGTTTCCTACAAAAGAAGTCAATTTCTACATTCCTCACTGACTGTGGGTGTTCTTTATCCTATGGGTGCCTTCAAATGACTACTATATGTACCTCTGACACAGAAAAGATTTTAAAACTTGAGACTTGGGTATTGGTAACCTAACAGAAAATTATCAAAATAATTCCTTTATACAAATATTGAAAACAAAGGATACATCTCACACTTCTCATAAGATCGAAAAATTTCGAGTTAAAAACACTAGAAAAAAAATAGAATTTTATATTCAGCGGCACGTACCTTCGAGGTGAAAATAACATTTGATTTCTAAAATATCAGGCTAAATCAATGGTGATTTAAAAATTAATACGATTGGTTATCATTTTTGTGGACGTCCAATGAAAACTCACGTCTCTAACAATTTTCCACCGGATTTTCGCTCGGCCTTTTCTGTCAAATTGAGATAAAACGGAAAAAGCCGGGCAACATCATCAGAAACCCACGGTCGGTCTAACTTTCACCTGCCGTGGGACACAACAACACCGATATTTTCGCATAACACATTAAATTGCGTGACCTTACGTGACCTATCGAAGACCAATGAGAATAGGTCTCACGTTTACCTCTCGTGGGACACAACACCGATATTTTCGCATAACACCTTAAATTGCATGACCTTACGTGACCTATCGAGGACCAATGAAAATCGCCGTAAGTATTCCCGGAACTCAAACCGTCAACAGCGGCGGCGCCTATGAAAGTATGCGTGTTTTGTTGTACCACGTGCTATCAAAGATCAGAATTACGAGGGTTGTTCGATATGTAATGTGTATTGAACGATATCTCAAAAGCATTCAACTCAAATAATAGAATGAGCATTGCATAGCTTCAAAGTATTCTTCGCGGTTTGAAATACATAATTTCAATCTCTCAGTCCATTTCTGAAATGCGTCACGGTACGCTGATTTAGGTAGACCTCTGAGGCAATGAGGGCTTGTAGGGACTAGTAATGACGACCAGATAAAAACTTCTACCATGTTTAGTTAGCCATATTTTGTTTCCAATTTTCCTTACTGTTTCGAAATAACGAATCCACGTTTCGTCACCCGTAACAATGTTTGCAAATTGTCTTTGACTGAATTTGGAAAACGTTTTGAGCAATTGCTTAGTGATTTGTACTCGTACCCGTAATTGGTCATCTGTCAATATATGCGGTATCCATATGGCAGAAATCTTTCGTACTTTCACAAAATACGCTTCAAAATGAAATGCACGCGCGATAGCGATATGCCATCAGCTTTGGGAATATCACGTATCGTGTACCTGCTATCACTTTCAATTATTTCCCTGACGTTTGAGACATTTGTTATGCCTGTTACAGACACAGGTTGGCCAAATTTTGCTGCATCTTTGACGGACTCTGTGCCAGTCAGAAATTTCTTTCTCTACCTACGAACTGTCTTATAATATACCTTATCAGACCCATAAACTTCCAATTCAGTAAAAATCTGCATTACCGAATGAATGAGTTTTGTGCGAACTTCTATATAAGCTCTAATTTCTTCAATATTCTCAACCCCTTCCCCAACCATTTTTACAACAGTGGTCAGACTAGTTCTATTGAAATGATTATAAGTTTAAAACTATGTGGAGCTGAAGGCTCGACTTTATACCGTTGGAAAGGTATTGAATAGAACTATTCAAGAGTATCACCACCACGAAATCGTGCAAAACGTTATCGCGCTGTGATACAATACACATTACATATCGAACAGGCTTCGTATGACTTTGAGAAAGTTTTCCAGTTTACTTTCGGAAGGTCGGAGGTCTCTTTCCGAGTACATTGTATCTGGGTTCTCGCCTCCACTAACAAAAAACAGAACGCCACCAGATAATTGAAAAATTGTTGGAAAACAACAACAATATATCAATCAATACATGACTCTGACGTCAAAAACTTACTTGAGCGGTACAGCTAGAGTGTCTAAACTTTCACTTAACAGACGCATCATTTGCGTAAATCCTTTGTACAAATAAATCAAATCGGATGTGCAAACCCTGGGAGTCAATGGTTATGAAAATGGATCAGGTGTAGGTGGAAAGAGATAAATTGTTAGGTATTTTTACAATTGAATAAAATAATGCAGAAAAAGAATCTCACTGAAAACTTTGTAACTTGACCAAAATAAACATAATCAAAATCCTTGCTTCGAAAGACATGCTTTCTATGCTCCCGAACACTAGAAATAAGGAGTCTTTTCATTGGTTGAATATTGCAATACAGAATGGTAAAGCGACCAATCGCATTAAGAAGCCGAGACACACCTTCCAGCGAAAATATCGGTGTTGTGTCCCACAACGACTGCAGAGCAATGTTCAGATGGCATAGCTTGTTGTTGAATGTTGAAAAAAAATTATATGAATTTTGGATGATTAAATTATTCTGTGATATACGATGCTTTAGGTACCCTCGAAGAATAATATTCACCGAACCTGTTGGACAGTAATTTGTATATTATGCCCAGACCATTCTTACAATAAATTACATGCATACCGAATCCATATCTATTTTCAAAATGTCTCCACTTGCAACATGATTTAGATCCCCGGATCATGATACATTCTAGGCGATAATCAAAGTAAATTAGTTTTGCGCATCTTGATGATCAAGTAGATCTCTTTTAAATAGTACTATGATACTACTGCATTGAGTGTCTTCACATGTGATCAAGACGTCACATTGATTGTTCACTCACGTCCAACGCTGAATAATAAAGAAATGCAATATATGGATTTTGTAGAGATGATTTTTATTCTCGGGAGATATGTTTATCTTTCTTTGTCAAGCGAAGAATAAACTAATTTTATTATTTCTTTCATAAAATATTATGCATGTACACGTAATACAATTCATAATTGCAAGTTAAAGGCTAGTATTTCAATGTATCATCTATTATAGATTAGTGGAGATACATTGATAAAAATAAAATCGGATCTTGCTCACTTTTAATAGATATAGATGAGTAAAATCAAAAACTCGTCGATTCACTGCTACGGACCTGGGCAATAAGGATAAGTCAAAATTTGTGGTACTTCACCTACAGGCGGTGACATCTCAATATGAGTAAACAAACGAATAATCATTCAATCGTTGATTTCTCAGAAATATCTGATTATATACGGTTGTGTATATATTAATTCTAATATCCATTTGCAACATTCATAAGAACAAAGCATGATTATAGCTAAGATGATTGTTCAATTCACTTCTGTTGTGAACATCTCAACCAATTTTATGTACTCATCCCAAAAAGGAGTTTTAAATGTTTGATAGGGTTCTCAGTGTCACACCCGTTTCTTAGTAACCTAATGCCCTGCGTGATATATGGCTCTTTTTTGACAATGTAATCCCATTCATATGCAACTAGGAACATCTCCAATTATAACCAAGTCCGAATTGCTTTTAGCCTTATTTTTATAAATTTCCCGCTAGTGACCCTCTATCGGATGTCCATGTAGAGTTATTTTTCTTGCAAGGTATAAAATATTCACCAATAGCTGTAACAAACTTGATTCATTGAGATAACGGTAGAAGTGTAAACAATTATATCGAACCGTTGAGAAAACATCAACAGAAACCATTCAAGCAAATTGTAACAACAAAGATGTATTTGTGGGAAAGAAAACAGAAAGTGGTAATGACTGTATTCCAGTTGTGATGTCTCATTCTGCAGTCATTTTTTTCACCCCTAATCTCTATTATAAAGGAGAAAACAGAAGACCTGGGTTTTAGAAAATATTGTTCGTCGCAACGATTTATGTAGAATTCGAGAGCATATTATGCACGGTTCTGTTTTCATGGACATGGGCATTGATGTTTACACGACATTTCTGCTAGATTTTAAATACATTCGATTGGATGAACAGCAAACCTATCTGAGTCTCTTGCAAAATAAGAGAATTATGAAAGATAAGACTAAATTTAAGATGAAAGTAAGTGACTCGAACAATATGCTGGCGAAGATGATCTAGGAGATTCTCAATCCATTAAGTTTAACAATGACTTAATACGGAAATATCACCACAAATGTAATTAAAATGAGAAACGATACAACACATTCTCAAAAAGTGTTGATAAAATAAATTTTTTTCTTGTCTTTTCAATAAAACCCAGTTTACTCATAGAGTAAGATATCTTTTATAGACTTCACAATCACTTTTATCTTAAGTAGCTCTTACCGCGCAGATGGGATAATAATTTAAGAAAAGATAATGATTTCACACTTTGTATTTCCCACGATATCTTAAAAAAATTCTAAGGATTTGTTTTTTCCAGTATTTTTTAAATTTCCCATAGTTCTGAAAATCCTATAGGAGTTACAATACATTTATCACAGGATTACTTGTTCAAAGGTGATTATCTCACATATCAGGTGATAGTTACCCATGATATAGATAGTTCTGATAGTATCATCAGTTGGTAAGTAAATCAAGGATGTCAGCTTTATCGAGTATACCTAGAAAACATTACAGCTTGCTACCGTTTAAAGCTAGCGTTATATCATCTCCTGTGTAGAGTAGAAACTTACATTCTGCGTGCAGACGCCTGCAGCTGTGCATTTCTTACAGTAACCGTCAGCCACAATAAACAGGGTCTCTTGACTGTAGTGCTGTCCATCAGAGGTTATGGAGACTTTAAATCCCGCGGCACTGAGTCCTTTAAATAAGCAATATCAGTTAGCAATCGCGGGAACTCCGGTTGAATACAAACAAAATGTAATGATTTCTGAAAGTGGTTCGTATTAAAACCAAAAATGCATATTTCACATGAATGTTGAATGTTATCAAAATGTAACTGAATTCAACTGCAATCCAAATTTTTGGTAAAAAAAGTGATTATGTTGTACTGATTTTAAATTATGACTGATAGTGATGTACTGGAGTGTTAACCTCCATGTTGTACACATTTGTTACGTTACCTTTCATCACATTACTCTCAGGAATCGGACATTGAACTTCTAAGAAGCTGAGGAATTCTCCTTGATAGGTGACCGCTGGTCCAGACACGACTGGCAATCCGTCTGACAGCTTGGGGTATATAATAAATAGTTGATTTAATCTACATGTACTGTATTTCCCAAATTATCATTATTTGTTTTTTGGCATTCGTAGGAGTTCATTTTAAACATTTATTTTTGTTGATTCATGAAGTTATTAAACGAAGTTTGATCAAGTTTATAAAGTTGTAAAACTGGCTTTTTCCTGTTCAGTTTTCAAGATTATCGACAATTCAGAAAAGTATATCATTGCTAAATACCTTATAAATCTTTTACTTACAGTGACGGGAGTTACTTTACAAGCCAAATGAGACGATTCAATCACATTATCTACTATAACGTTGGCTTGTCGACATGGACGTCGTCTAATATCGCATTGACCATCACTACAATAAAATTTTAACTTCCCTTTGTAGGACATCACAAATAATATCTAAACATTAAGTTACCATCAAGTTAAATAAGTAATCCTTCACAAAGCATTTTTCTCATGGAATTTCAATTCTTTGTGCTTTAAAAAATACAAATACTATAAAAGCTCTAGAAATGGCAGGCTCTAACCCTCTTATTCTGTAAATGGTTGGTACAACTCCTATTTTGACAGAACAGTCAGATGATATGAAACCATGGTTACAGTGACACGTGCCACTAATGCAATTTCCGTTATTTGAACACTGATTTGGACAGGATAAAATGGAGGAGCTCACTACTGGATCACCGTTGATGTACTGAATGTTGCTAGGATCCTTAGCAAGTTCGTTGTAACAAATGCTATCAAAAGCATCCATATGCGCCAGTTCGAACGCCTTCTCACTGTCAGAAAACTAAAAGAAATTCAGAACAATTCACAAAAACAAACAAACAATAATATATGCAAACTAAAAAAATTATACTGAACAAGAAATTAAACAATACCAAACCATACGAAACGACAATTTCCACTAATTGGTATTTTTGGTTTTTCAGCTCATCCAAGTTTCTTATTTCGGATTTCCAACAATTTTGACTTGAGCATCACTGAAGAGACATTATTTGTCGAAATGCGCATCTGGTGCATCAAGATTTGTATAGTTTGTACAGTTTGCTGCACTATATATATATATATATATATATATATATATATATATATATATATATATATTGCAGCAAACTATACAGAACAACAAAATTATACAAAACAACAAACAATACAAAACAACAAACAAAGAAACAACATCTAATACAAAACAACAAATGATACAGAATAAACAATAGAAACAACAAACAAAAACTGGACGCCACCAGATAACTGAAAAATTGTTGAGTGCGACGAACAACAAACAAACAAAACAAACAATTAATAGCAACAAAACAGAAAAGCAAACAAAACAGAACAATAAACAATACAGAACAACAAACAGTACAAAACAATAAACATTGCAGAACAATTCAGAACAACAAACTGTATAGATGAACAAACAGTATAGAACAATAAACTATTTAGAATAACAAACAATACAGAAAAATAAACAATTCAGATTAACAAATATACAGAAAAGCAAACAATACAGAACTACAAGCAATAGAGAACAACAAACATTGCGGAATAATACACTATTCATAACAATAAACATACTGAACAACAAGCAATGTGGAATAACAAAATATTCAATGCAACAAAGAAAACTATACTGTACATGTAGATGTGCTTGCAACAAACCTTACGGATCAACAAACTATACAAAACTGCTCTGAAGACGGCACAGGCATTTGTAATACATAATAAGTTTTGCACATTACTTTTAAACTTATCAGTAGAAATGTCAAGTATTTAGACGAAAGTGTTACGTTTTCCTGAATAAGACCTAATTCTTTGATTTAATACATATAACCCACCTTAATGTCCTCCACACAGCCGTCCAGCATGTCTGTTAGGATGGTTGTGTGGTGACACTGGCTGTAGAGGGATGACTTCATGAGGCTATGTGTACAGGAGGTCCGCGCCTGCTGCTCCGTGATTCCGCTTGGGGTTGGGAACGAGGCTGCGGCGTTTCTTCGAAATCTTCCTGCATTGATACAATGTCAGTTTATCATGTTAAAATACTGCATAATACCAGTAGCCAGCTACTAGCTACTTAAAGTGAGAAAATCTAGCTGCTAGTAGCCAGTTTCTTACAAGAAATACAGGTTATAACTATTGATAGCCAGTGACACGAAAAAAGGTTTGAATACAATTATTCCTTCTAGGTTTTTGTATATCAAAATATATGTTTTGAAATTCCAAACATCATGCCTGATTTTGCCTACTTAACCTTTGCAATGTAAAATACGAATAAACTTTCCAGTCGAATGTAAAACGTTTAAAAGTAGGCAGGTATTCATTATACAGAAATATTCAATTCAGAGTAAAATACATGAAAAGAAGTGAATTTGAACCAGAAAATAGCTTATAAATTGCTGTGGAGAAAACTTGTGTATATCCTTATATTTTTCAAGAAATTTGTATCTATATATATATTAATAATTCATTCAGGGGTTTAGTTTGCCAGTACAACTTTCAAATGTTGTCTGACGTATTTCATATCAATTTTTTAGGCCGTTTTTGGCACACTGATTCTAACTACGGATTACTGCGTTTACCTGATCGGGATGTAGGGCTCACAGTGGTTGTGACCGGTCGACAGGGATGTTTACTCCTCTTAGACACCTGATCCCACCTCTGGCATGTCCAGTAGTCCGTGTTTGCCCACCTCTCATTTGTATTTGTTATAGGAATTACGAGATTGAATACCGTTAGTTATCTTCACGTTTTCATTATGCCATCACTTTACAAATATCATGCCCGGCGACTTCAGTTATTTATAAATTTTGATGCAAACAACCCTTCACTGTAAAATTTCCTTAGACAATACTACTTATGTAGAGAGCTGAGTATTTGCATTGAAGGAAAAAATAATAATTTACAGTAATGCCAATGACGAGAAGTAATTTTGATATCTCAATATTCTATCAATCTTCAGATACCGTACTTAAGGAAATCAGCTGATTATTCTTTTTGAATGAATGTACCCTTAGGTTTCAAAAGTTTAGATAAAACCTTCGTGTTTGTGTAAAATTAAATCAGGACTATACACAAGATAAAGGGTGATTTGGGTATCTTAATATATAATCAATATTCAGATAACACGCTCAAGGAAATCAGATACATATACATTTTGAAAGGTACTTGAAATTTCGATATTTTCGTGAGAAACTTAAGAAACTGCATGTTTGTGTTAGATATACGAGTTACATGTATGTATATATACAGGATTATACCTGATATATAGACCAGGAGTTATTGGGGTAAACCATTTTGATATTAATTGTCAGATATCAGGCTTAAAGAAATCAGCTACTTATAATTTTGGTGTTTATTATGGAATAAATTTCATTTTTTGAAATATACTTGAGGGTATTGAAAATATTCAGACGTGCGTTGCTGATCATAACCTCATGTATTTTCAAATATGAAATTTACTTTTTATATTTACATTCAATTTTCCTTTCTGTCGGAAAATTCCCAGCCGTTAAAATAAACGTACTTTATATATTACGCACATCATTTACAATGTACAGTCATCAATTCAGTTGGTAAAGATATCGAAAGCAAAACGACTAGAAATGTAAATATTGTAACACCAATTCGATTCTTATATATTCCATACGAAGTGTCCTTTTTACCATTTCAATCTGAATGGAACACCTGATGAAATTTCAATATGAAAACGCCAAGATAACGAACAGTATTCAATCTCGTAATTCCTTTTCGTAGAAAATACAAATCAGAGAGATGGGCAAACACGGACCCCTGGTCATACCAGAGGTTGGATCAGGTGCCTAGAAGGAGTAAGCATCCCCTGTCGACCGGTCACACCCGCCGTGAGACCTATATTACGGTTAGGTAAACGGAGCAATCCGTAGTCAGAATCAGTATTTCAAGAACGGCCTAACAATTGGTATGAAACACATCAGACAGCATTTGACTTCATGGTAAGTTGTACTGGCAAACTAGATCGTTATAAAGACCACAACATTTGCGAAATGCTGACTTTAGACTTGCAACAGTATGGGAGTATTGCGTACTTGTTATCATTTTTGGATCCACGGGAAGGTCTCTGTCTGGGTAGTGGTCAGTATAGGCTCTCGCGGACCTACGAGGGTGTATGTTTTTGCCGCTTATCACTGTTCCATCTTTAGGCTGATAAATAAATACCAATTTCGTTATCTCCTATTTGATGTTGTAAGGTATTCGTGGGTTCGAAATATTGAGTATAAATAGAAACTGAATTAACACTTATATCATTGCCTTGTACCTAAAGAGAGAAAGCTTAAGTAAGACCAATCTTCTGTTGACTGTTAAATATATACTAATGATATCTACAAAAATCTAATGCATTTTAATAGCATATGATACTTAATTGATAAACATTTTGAAAACGTATCACGCACCTTGCTGGGGTTAATAGCGCCTTTGCCTACTTTGGTACAGTCAACGGCTCCTTTCTTACAGGAACAGTACTCAAATTTGGGAGCAAGATGTTGTTCATATTTCGGAAGTTGATAGAACATACTTGAACCTGTAGGTAGCCTAAGAAAATATTTTGTAAGAATAGTATCAGCATCCGAAAATATCCGTTCAGAATTCTTTTAAATACCAGCTCTTAGCTATACCCGATTTTTATTCTTGAAGCATTTGCAAGAACTGTCTTAGAGAGGATACTAGTATGTTGATACATCAAATATTCGTTCTTTTTTCTATTATCTATTTTCACGACTTATATTCCGTCAATCATTTGATCCTAAATTTGACAATATGGAATAAATAATCATTCTTACATCCAGCTTTTGGAGAAGTTGGAGACTGATGAGGGGCTATACAGGAGTCCGTCTCCACCAATAAAGTCATCTCCATCATCGCCATTCCAGTTACCACATAGACCCTCACTGGAACCAAAATCATCTGGAGGTCCTTGGACATCAACGTTCAAGTAAGGCAAATGCTCGTGACCATGGCGACCTTTTGATATGAGGGTTGAGACCTTAAGTCTGGCTCCTGATGGGAAATTTATCTACGAAAACACATTCAATAACGTAATCAAGAAGAAAAAATGAAAAGGAGACACACACCTTTTGTATGAGGTGAGTTACGTGCAATGCAAATGAAAGGGCACATATTTCATGGATATAAAATGTGAGAACACACATCTCATGCAAACCCTTGACAACACAACAATAAAATCATATGGTAAGAATTTAAAATGATTAAATAGGAGGGACACCTACTTCCTGCTCAGGGGTCTCCGTGGCTGAGTGGTTAGAGCATCGCGCTCAAAACCACAAGGCCTCTCACCTCTAGTCGGCGCGGGTTCGAATCTCGCTCGCTCTAATATATGTGAGAAAGTTTGCCAGTTTATTTTCGGAAGGTCGGTGGTCTCTTCCCAGGTACATTGTATTTGGGTTCCCTCCTAAACCAATAAAAACTGGACGCCACTAGATAACTGAAAAATTGTTGAGTGTGGCGGAAAACAACATTCAATCAATCAATCAATCAATACTTCCTGCTCCCATCCATTTTTAAGTGGAGACTAACATTGCTGCTGCTCCACACTTTCGCCCCTGGTGTTTTAGTTGCACATATCATTCTCTTTCGACCCATTATATGGGCAATTATATTACGAATATATCAAAACATATCATTTTGATCTCTTTAGATTTATGACGGACAATCTGGTCGAGCCCCTTGGGGATCCGGATTAGAATAGGTTCTCAGTACCCCTGCTTGTCGTAAGAGGCGACTAAATAGCGGTCCTTCGGATGAGACTGCACAGATCGAGGCCAGGTGTGGCACAATAAAGACCCCTCTTTGCTCAAAGGTCCTAAGCGCCAAGCATAGGCCTAAATTGTGTACCCCGTCACCGGCAATGGTGACGTCTCCATATGAGTGAAAAATTCTTAAAACTTAAAACAATATACAATTAACTATTAAATTTTCTAGACTGGCGAGTGTGCAGCTATACATTCTTTACTGTGATGATTTTGTATATCTTCATGATTGGATTAATTTTTCACATATTTTTTCTATAATCTTTTCATAACTACAAACATATCGGCTATCTAATATACTCATTACAGAAAGCCACTCAAACGTGGTTCCGGAAATATTATCACATCAAATGAGGTGGAACATCTCATTAATAATGCATGAAAAAACACAAACATCAAGGAGAATGAGACGTTAAATTAGGAGAAGGAATAAGTGGGAGGGAAAAGCAAGGGTTTCGGATTGAGGGGGAAATGAGGAAGGGACGGAATGGAGAGAGAGAGAGAGAGAGAACGGGAGAAGAAATGAGAGAAAAGAGGAAGGGGAATTAAAAAGTTAGGCACGCCACCGTATTACTATCAGTCATGGTTTAAAATTAAAACAACGTGAAATTTTTCTTTTTTAAACCAAAAAATTAGTTTGCAGTTGAATTCATTCGCATCTCAGTGAAATTCAGGTGAAATAAACAGTTGTGATTTTAAACTCAGAAATCTCTTTTAGAAATCATGACATATATTTTGTTTGTATTCATCAAGGTCCATGTTCAAATACGACAGACAATATATACAGTATCAGTAAGTATGGTTTGAAAGATAAGAATGAGATAACATTTCAAACTAATTTCTTTTCCTGTTATGAATGAAATTTTATCATATAATTCTCAACATATTTACATTGTACGACTTCAAAATTTACATCATAAATGATATTAAAAAATTTCGTCAACCTTCCGTCAAAATCCCGAGAAATCCGTTTTTTATCAGTAATGAAATGATTGATGTAACGAGCTCCCTTTAGTAAAGGATATTACTACTCTTCTGTGTTGTGCACAGCTTACATAGAAATATTTTCCAGATTTATCCCTGCTAACTGTAGTACCCTCAAGAGGATGTCCAGATGGATAGGACACCTTCGGGGCCTCTACAACACCTGCCCTCTTTTCGCACATATCTATTTCAACAACATCGTTTCCTTCTCGTGCAACCACTGCGCAGGCACAGGGATGGTAGCTTCCACAAGGCCATGTTCGGATTTGAACCTGGAAAAGTGTTTAATACAGTTATATGCAAAACTATATGCAAGAGTATAATTTAAAAAAACGTACGAATATGAATTAGACATGCAAATACAATGCATTTACATCCCTTGTTTAGAGTTATATTCATTTGAACGGTAAATCCTGTTAGAATAGGTCCTCAGTACCCCTCGCTTGTCGTAAGGGGCGACTAAATGGAACGCGTCCTTCGGTTGAGACCGCAAAAACCGAGGCCCTGTGTCACAGTAGTTGTGACACAATAAAGATCATTCCCTGCTCAAAGGCCTTAATAGCAGGTCATAGGCCTAAATTTTGCAGCCCTTCACCGGAAATGCTGACGTCTCCATATGAGTGAAATTTTCTCAGGAGGGACGTTAAACAATATACAACCATGCCACTGAACTGTATTCATTTTACAAAGACCCATCTTACAAAGTTTCAATGCTAATTCATAGTATTAGAGATATCATTTAGAAAATTTGCCAACCTTATGAAAACTGATGACATTAAACATTTGACTTTAAAGCCAAAGGGGTCGCGTTTTGCTATACAAGGTAGTGACCTTAACCTTTTTGATACCACCCCCTGGCATCATTAAGCATATTCTAGATATGAAGATCGTTAAGTAATCTCTCAGCGAAGAAAAATGGCTCGATCTCTCAGCAATATGTTAACAAACTCCCTTCAATTACCATGGTCTCTAAATTGTCTTCTCGTGAAACTTTCACGGTCGTTACGGAGTCAAGGATGTTTGATTCAGTCCAAAACAATCAACGATCGCAAAGAGAAGAGATATTCCATGGAACGGTCAATCAGTACAACAGAAACGTTCAATGAACACTCAGAGAACGCTCAATCAATACAACAGAAAGGTTCAATGAACACTCAAGGAACGCTCAATCAATACAACAGAAAGGTTTAATGAACACTCAAGGAACGCTCAATCAATACAACAGAAAGGTTCAATGAACACTCAAGGAATGCTCAATCAGTACAACAGAAACGTTCAATGAACACTCAAGGAAAGCTCAAATATCTCCCAAGAATGCCCTCGAGACCTTTCAATAAACACTATTCCCCCCCCCCCCCTGTAGTTAAGGATGACTAACAGATTATGTTTGATTGCAAAACGTTCAATGTGAGACAAATAGACGTTCATTGAAGGCCAAAGAATACTGATAGATTACTTGTAGATCAATTTCCTCTCGAGATAAGTGTTCATTGAGAGATTGTTTAACGTTCCATGAAAAGATGAAGAAAACATGGATCAATCTCATAACTCCTTTAAGGAATACAAAATACAGAGATGGGCAAACAAGGATCCCCAGAGATGGAATCCGGTGCCTAGGAGGAGTAAAAATCCCCTGTCGACCGGTCACACCAGCCGTGAGCTCCATATCCCAACCAGGCAAACGGGGCAATTCGTAATCAGAATCAGTGTGCCAAGAACGGCCTATCAATTGGTATGAAACACGTCAGATAGCTTTTGACCCAATGACAAGGTGTACTGGTAAACTAGATCGTTATAACGATAATGTATAACCAATAAGAGATTTCCTTCTTGCTTGTCAGTCAGGCGTCCATCAGATTGAGTTCCATTTGCACCTCTGTCTACATCTTTGGACAAGATCAATATTCATCCATTTCTGTTGAAATGTCTGGTGACCTCGTAAGATGGCATAATGTACTAAATCGTGGTTTGTTCATTTTGTTAACCTTCTTGAAATATCTCTTTTTCAACAGCTTGTCAGGGACTGATGAGATAGTAATATAAACATCTTACAATATACCCAACGACTTCCAGTTGACCCAAAATGTTCATCAATCTCCTTGGTTACCCACGAAACTCTCAGAAAACCATGGCATGAAATATATCTTTCAGTTTCTAAGTGATCTCTATATATCGCATAAAAGCGTTCGTCAGAGAGAGAGAGAGAGAGAGAGAGAGAGAGAGAGAGAGAGAGAGAGAGAGAGAGAGAGAGAGAGAGAGATATTTGCCGGTTTTGCTGAAGCAGGGGACAATAAAGTATTTTGAATGTCTTTTCCTTACTGCCCTCACCTCAAATGGTCTCTTCTGGTTTTTAGATTTGTACATTACCATGTCACCCACTTCATAAACGTTATAATTTCTGCCAACAAAAAAAACCCCATAATAATAAGCATATTGTTTGCTCTCGTAGATAAAATTTGTGTCTTGTTAATTGAAATTTTGGAGAAAACGACTGGTCCCCTTTAGTTGAATGTGTAAAATATCTACTTTTTATAATCAAATCCATGAAAATGTGGATCTCCAGATAATGTGCAGTGTCCATGCTCTTTGTCTGTGGTTCCAATCTGCAAAGGATAAATTCTATTAAGTAGGTGTCAGCTATCAGAAGTATCTGTCAATGGAATTCGTATTCCCAAAGCTTACAAACGGTAGGCCTAAACGAACCCAATCTAAAGACTTGATATAAAGGAACTTGAATTCCGAACGTTAAAAGTCACGAGTTTTATGCGTATACTGTAGATACAGATATATCCCGTGGATTTAGTATTAACCTATATCAAAAATAATACTGCATACAGATTAATTACCATAATAGGGTTCACTGTATAGTTGTTCCACATGGGATGCGTGAAGTCAAACACAGGTTTGAAAGCAATTTCTTGAACATGGTTGTGATCTTTGATAAAATCCCTGGTAGCCTTGACCTTGAAGGATGTAGAGTACAACCCCGTGGCATTATCAAATTTGAGGTCAAAGTGGCAACCAGACAAAGATGCATCTGAAGTTAACAGGAAAACAAATACAGTTGTAATGCTTCATTTTATTCCACAGTGAAACCGGTTAAGTTTTTATGATGAAAAACCCATTTAAGACATACAATCATTCGAAAAAAATTTGAAAAGATAGAGGGAAGTTACATTGTTTACGAAAAGGCTAAGATAACGAACAATATTCAATCTCATAATTCCTATAGGAAATACAAATCAGATAGATGGGCAAACACGGACTTCTGTACAAACCAGAGGCGGTATCAGGTACCCAGGAGGAGCAAGCATTCCCCGCTGACCGGTCACACCTGTCCTGAGCCTCACATCACGATCAGGCAAACGGAGCAATCCGCAGTTAGAACCAGTGCGCCAAGGACGGCCGAACGATTGACACGAAACACGTGTCAATTTTGTTTTGTTTGTATATTGTTTTACATCCCAGAATTTTCCACTCATGTAGAAACGTCACAAGTTGTAGATGAAGTTCCACAAATTTTTACCAATGGATGGCACTCAGGGCCGTAGCACTGAGAGTTATTTAACATGCCAGCGCCTACCGTGACATGGAACGTCTTATTCGAAATGAAAGTTTGCAGTGTACTTAATTTCTAGAGAGTGTTCTTTTAAAACATGTACCATTGGGAAAATATTGAAAAAGGAATAACTATTGATTTGAAAAGATTTAGATCATTCGATGATGTTAATTCCTGAAAGTCGTCAAATTTTTACTCCTGTATAGCTTCTATACATGAATAATTGCTGGCAAGTTTTGATTTGTATTATATTCGTTTCACTTCACTACAGCACAGTATATATAATATAAATCTAACTACACGGAATATGTTTGGCGCTGGTTTGGTATTGCTACAAATTACACACCATAATAATCTATTTTGAATTTTTTTTTATTCTTTAAGTTGGTTTATTCTGCAGTTCTACAGGGAAAGTGGAGTACGGTGACAGAGGCTATATAATACAGTTCTTTATTATAGAAAAAATACTATAGAGTAACAGAGATTTACCTGCAGGATTACGCAGACCCGCAAGTTGTATAGGAAGTTTGCATTCAGAGACGAACAGACTTTTACAAGGGATGGGTATTGTAGACTCGATCTTCACTGTCTGTTCCGGTCCTCCTTCATCCACATTTATCTTGTCAGGAGTCACCTATTGATGATAAAAATTACAATTAGATGGAACTAGTAATACAGGTCTCCATACTCAATCCATCGAAATAGAGAATGTTCGGATTAGTAGTACAACATAATATTATACAAGTCAATATTATATAGTCTCAGTAAATTTTCAACAGTGAAATTCTGTAATTTGACCATTGAATAAAACTTTATTTTTTTCATAGTTGTTATTTTCACAGAAAAAGGTACTATTGTTTGCACAATAGTAAGTCTTAATTATTTTTTTTTTTTTTTATATTTATAGTCGCCTGAGCAATTTTTCAGCTATCCGGCGACTGTAAGTCTTAATTATGAAATAAATTCTATATTCAACAACAAAATATTGAACATTTCTATATTTACTTAACGAAATGAGAGGCGAAATTTGATAAACCAAACAAAGTACACTCATAGAAAAAGTTAAACACGGATTCAATCTAGTTTCACTAAAAGGAAAACTTTATTAATGTTCACGAAAATTGGTAAAATGTAAATCGAGCGGAAAATCATCTTGAATTGGACGCTGAATAAAAGAGGTTGACTACGTCACCTCGTAAAACTCGAATGACGATTTTATTTTCTTTCCAAAGATGAATTTTTCTGCTTTGAACTAAACGCAGAACTCAGATTCAAAATAGTAAAATAAAGAAAGTCCCTTACCCTGATCCCAGCCCAGTAGCCATTACTGCCGAAAGAGTCGCTTCGAATACCTTTACCAGCAGATGGATGGAATGACGAGACGTTACATCTTAACTGAAATAAACATATTAAATATAAAACTCTGAGAACTGTATATAATCGCAAATAAAAATGAGAATAGAAATTAAATCAATTTAGAAAAAGTTTTATTTGTTCCGATATGATATTCTTTAATGTATATATATATATATATATATATAATTTAAAAAAGTAGAGGATACTGTATTTTGTGACCAAAATGTTCACATAAACAAAGGGATACGAAAACATGTTCCTTAACGAGGAAGCATTTCCAAAGAAATTCATCACCCAAACACATCAATCACTTTCATGATCTGCAAGGGATGCTACTGATGATCAAGGATGTTATGCCACGAATTTGCATGCCCTGAATTGGAAAGTTAGAGCCACTCTAAAGGACGTTTTGAAGAGAAAATATCAGATTATCAGTTGTTGAAGTCCTTAATTATACAGAGATCATGCGCCGTCTAACACAGGCTGAGAGGTTACGTGCTCTTGGCATGCTATAGGTTGGCACAAAACAGGTCGCTGTGGCAAGGGTAATGAATGTTTCCCTGTCTGTTATCAGCAGATTATGGTCCAGACATCGTGCTACAGGGTCTGTTCAGGATAGATCACGATCCGGTCGATGAAGGGCAACAACTCAGGCTCAGGACAGATTCATCCGCACTAAATCGTCTGGTAACAGCAAATCAGATAAGGTCTCAACTTCAAAGGGATACTGGCTTGGTAGTGGACGGCCAGACCATCAAAAATCGACTGCACAGATTTCACTTACACGCCCGACGTCTTCGTGTCATTCCTTATTATTCCCTGAGAAATCGTCTGGTAACATCAAATCAGATAAGGTCTCAACTTCAAAGGGATACTGGCTTGGTAGTGAGCGGCCAGACCATTAGGATTCGATTACATATATTTCACTGACACGTCCGACGTCCTTGTGTCATTCCCTGTTTGAGGAATCGTCACATTAGGGCCCGACTCCAATGGTGTCGTCACCATCAACGCTGGGATAATCGCCAATGGAACCACGTAATGTTCTTAGATTAATATAGGTTCACTGTGGACTTCCTGGACAGACGCAGGAGGGTTTGGCGCCAATGTAACGAACGTTTCCATGACGTTAACGTCATTACACATGATTGGTATGGGGGTTGATCTGTAATGCTTTGGAGAGGCATCACTGTTGCCGGAAGAACAGACTTGCATGTTGTTGCTGGAGTGTCACGGGACAGATCTACCTGGACATCTTGGCACCCCATGTTGTGCCGTTTGCACGTTGTTATGGTCGCCATTTCATTTTTCAAGATAACGATGCCAGATGTCATAGGGCCAGGATCGTTACTGATTATATCCAACAGCACCAATATCACCACATTGCCATGGCCCACAATCAGTCCGGACCTTTCTCCCATCGAGCATGTCTGGGACATGCATGGGCAGCGGCTACACCATCGTCAACAACCTCCTGTCAATGTCCAAGAACTTGCTGCAGCATTGCAACAGGAATGGAATAACCTTCCCCAAAATGGCCTGGGACGTCTCGTTAGGAGTATGCCACGCCGAACACGAGCTTGTCTGGCCAACCGAGGGGTTTTTACCCGCTACTAACTCTGTTTCACAATAGTGGTAAATTTACTGTGTGACCCTGTGTTGATGTCAACCCTTATTCTGGAGAATCTGTCCTTTTCTGACTGTACATAGGGTTTCGAATAAATTGACAAATGTTTCCTTAATGTTTTCATTTGTTTCCTTCACGACTTCATGATCTACATTTCATTGTCCTTGTAAATCCAATATCCCCTACTTTGTTATAATATATATATATATCTGTATGCTATTGACAAAATGAACTTGAACGTTCGCTGGTAGAGGCTCACCGTATATTGACAGAGTACGGAATCGAAATAAATATAATCTGTAATTATCAGTGCCTTCAACAGATCATTTATAGCTTTCTCTTTTATATTGCTCTAAAAATATCATGGAATTAGACGACTGCATGCTATGGCTTCATTTGATCGGATGGAAGACTCATTTATATTAAATTCTTGAGGTAGACGTTTCTTCCCCACGCCCCACCTCCCCTTCGTCTGTCCTTCCCTTCTTCCCCCTCCCCTTAATCCATTCCTTTTACCTTGTCGACCCCACATCATAATGGGTTAATTATTACCTCTTTACCATATGATATACATCAGCCTATTTGTATTAAGCCTGCATTATACAGAGAAGTGGGCAGTACATTTATGACTGATCACACAGCACTGCAGCTAACAGATCTAAGTCCGAATAGTAGATAACACAAACTTCTTTCCCCAGATTTCCTTGAAGTTTTGTCGCATCCAGATAAGCAGTTCTAGAATCTCCCGTTAGGATCGTCTGTATTGGTTGATGTGTTGCTTGATTCAAAAGTTCTTTGCCATTTACTGTCCAAGTGACTATAAATCCTACGTCTGGCTGTCCGAGAGGGTAATCAACTCTACAGGGAAAGCGGACTTCCTTTGTTGGGGTCACTTCCGGTTTGGAGAGAACTGGCATTGATGTTAATTTTGGATAAAGATCTAAAACAGTATAGAAGTACAATTTTTTAAAACCGCACGATGAAAATAACAAGATTGTATTCGCGGATATTTTTGCTTCGATTACTTTCGCTCACATGCATTAGAAAATAATTCCGTCCAGAATTAGAAACGCGCAACGTTTTTCTTGCTTCTTTCATATAATAAATGAATTTATATTTGATCAGCTATGAGATAAGGGCTAGATGTGTGAAAATAAAACAGGCGAGAAGTTTATCTGTATACAGTGGACCATTGGAAGGAAAATTAAGATATAATCTATTAAATACTTCAAAATATGATTCATCACATTTTTTCTTGAATTTATCAAATTCATTATAATGTATCAATTGTAGACGCAAACTATCATTGTTATATTTCGTGTTTTACCTGGACAGTTTCCACCTGAGGCAGGCTGTCCACCAACATCGCATACCTTCCGGTTTCCTAAGAAAAAATATCTAACTCATAAGAATGCCTTGGTAGAAAGGTAGAAAGGAAGACATCGAGATTATCAGTGAGGTACCTGCACAATAGGCCATGGCACATGCCGGAACAGTCTGTAGGTAATAGACATAAAAACTACCACAATTCTTGACTTGAATATCGAGGGAGAAATCACAGCAGCTGTGACTTGAGCTTCCATAGACATTGGAGCAGGCCTTCCTGTGGACGATACCATCAGCCTGTGTGGGATGTGAGCCCTGCATCCACAATGGAAAGTGGGTCCCGCAATGATACTGGGTCACACAGGATGTGGGCATCTCATCATTGTTATCAAAGACATACCATCCGGCCGTTAGTCCGTTATCACAAATAAGACGATCCGTTACCTCCGGTTGGAACTGGCTGCTCCGATGTGGTTCACTAATCAGCTTATGGTAACCATGCGAACAAGGATCTTGGGCAAGAGCTGCAAAAACATTTAGGATATACACCGTGATTGGGAATGGCGACAAAATCAATAAAATATCAACAAAACAGGCCAAACTAAAGGAATATTACGTAAATGAAGCATATCTTAACAAACATAATTTCAGGCAATACAAAGTACCCTACCGTTAGGATAATTCAGTCAAAAGTAGGTCAAGCGTAAAGAAACTCTTGATCTTGATCTGCAACTATCGGAGACAAAGCCATGCATAAAATTTCAGTTGAATATCTTCACTCAATGTGGGGAATAGTCCGGAAAACCTCAAGCGAAATGACGGACAGACAGACAGACAGAGAGTAAACTGATTGTCCACTTCGCAAAGCCGGTAGGGGACTAATTAAATCAGAGGTAGATGCTACATGGGATTAGGATAACCTTTAAGAATATGTGAAACGCATACTTTTGATAGTATCTGTTGAATTAATTGATGAAACATTTAGTCATGTAAGCCAAAAATGTATATACAAAATACACTTGCAGATGTATTTTGTCAGCATCATACATCCTAAATACGGTAGAATAAACTTTACACCGCCATGATGTTTTCCCAGTGACTATCTTGTAGCATACAGATTTATCACAGAGGTCGGCGATACGATAATATCCCAGCTCAATTGCAGAGATTTACATTTCCTTATCAAAAATGTCCATCCTAATACAAAAGAAAATGATCGAGGTTGACCTTAAAACCCATCCTTAAAAACAAGGTCTTCCACTATCACATATATGTGGACTTACTTAGTGCAAGACTGCACAGCAGTAATAGAACCATCATCGTCGGTAACTTTGAATCCTCCACTTCTTAAGGTTACACATTCAAATGGCACAGCCGTACTGACCCCTTTCTGATAAGGATTTATTATGGATCTTTGTGTCAAAAATGGGCACAAAATGGGTATTTCCCTTAAAGCCCAGATTTATCTTGTCTGTAATAGCGACACATATTTTGGTGCAGTCGTGCTCAATAGAGTACTTGATCGCTTCAGATTGTCTATTACCTACCAGACGCAATCATTTCAGTGTGATGCTACAGTCCCTGTACTTTCTGTCTTTTGAGATGATTAATGCTCTTTCGCGGATGTTAGACTTCCTTTTGTATTATTTCACCCTAATTACCCGTTGTAGTTTCACAAAACATATCTGAAACTTTGATATATGTTCTATTACATTTGTTTGATAGCTATCTAGATGTTGTTCAGTGACTTAATTTCTATTACATTTGTCTGATAACTATCTGGATGTTGCCCATTGATCGAAGTACACTTCATAAATCCTCTAAAGAATACAAAACTGAGTAGGACAAACATGGACCCCGGAGACGCCTGAGGTGAGATCAGGTCCCTAGGAGTAAGCATCCACTGCAGTTGACCGGTCACATCTTTCATGAGTCCTCTATCGTGATCAGGAAGAATATCAGTATGTAAAGAACAGTCTAACATTTTTTTTATTCGGTTTAAAAATACGCAGAACATACTCTCGCGCATCGAATCAGTTGAGAGACATAAACACTGGAAACAGGTGACAATGAAATGTTCCTACATGAACATGGGAAGTTGATGATGAAAATGCTGAAGTCATCCTGTTGCTCATAAAGTTGAGTTTACTATCAACATCTATGGTCAATAAAATATTGAAATATGAAGTAAATGCTAAAGACTATGTGGTGATGTTTATTTCGAATGGGTGTGGAATTGTCTCTAAACTTTACGTTCAATAAAATATCCAAATATGGAGTAAATATGGAAAACTTTGTGGTGACTTTTGATATTGTCATTGAGGAACTCTAGAATCGTTTTAATCAACTTCAGAGTACTTGTGCGTAGAATCAGAGACAGCTGACACATATTAATCCGATAAGCTCACATGAACATCTTGCTCAGATGAGATATTCTATCATCTGACTAATTTTGGTAATAATGATACGAAATCTCAAAAGTTATGTATCTTTTATTGGAATATGTTTTAATATAAGAATTCTGTTGTAAAACCACATATCTTAAAACATACATATTTGGGTATCAAATTTTCTTTTGAATATTCTTATATCTAATTAATTAATAAGAAGAATAAAAGAATAATATAAGAACTCTACTATATGTATATATACACGCATGTGTATATACCAAAACATTTTTAGACATATGTACAATTCTGATGTATATTCAATATAAGCGTTGGAAACATGTCACTATCATGTTGGTGGCGGGAAAAGCCCCGGATTCGTGCCACAGAGTGCCTTGTTGTTACAATCAGTGCACTGATTAGGTTGAACCTCTCCACACTGACATCCACCATTTTGGCAGCATGCACAGTCATACAAATTTGTGTTGTATGGGCACCGGCATCCAGTGAAGGCAGCAGTGTAATAATCCACCTCTACAACAGTAATTAAATAATTTGGAGAGAGAAATAGAGAAACACACAGTCAAATTATCACCGTTGACTGAAACAGATTTGCAAAGCTTAGATGGAAAGTAAATATGTCCATCAGAAATATCTTGTGTTCATCTGATACAAACATTCTACAAAGCTCCGTTTTGGTATTTCTTATCCATTCAGTGAAATCATCTCATATTCGAAAAATTGATAACACCTGTTCAATAGGTGATGTTACGGTGGCTGGTTTATTTATTTTTTTTAAATCGTTCGCAGGAAATTAAATTCGTTCCCAAGAAATAAATATTCGTTCCTACGAAATTAATCTCCTTGGCACGAAATAAAATTCGTTCCCACGAAATAAGATTCTCTCAATATTTACTTATCAAAGGATTACTAAGCTTGTAAAATTCACTAAGTCCATAACATTTAGGCACTAGTCCAAATGAAACACCAAAACTGAAACTCTATTTTACATCATTATATATTAATTAATGAACCTTTGAAGCATCATGGAATATATATCAGTAAAATAATCCTTTACATGCATTTATTAGCAGAAAGTAACCAATGTTCTATGATTTTTCTATTTTAAAATCCATTCCTTTATTTCGTTGACAATACAGGGGCTTACGTTTAAGTTCAACGGATGCAGTCCCGATATTACAGAAAAACATTTTGGTTGGTTGTATATTGTTTAACGTCCCGTTCGAGAATTTTTCACTCACATGGAGATGTCATCATAGCCGGTAAAAGACTGCAAAATTTAGGCCTATGCTCAGCGTTTATAGCCTTTGAATAGGGAGGGATCTTTAACGTACCACACCTGCTGTGACACGGGGCCTCGGTTTTTACGGCCTCATCCGGAACGCCATTAGTCGACTCTTACAACAAGCAAGGGGTATTGACGACCTATTCTCACCCGGGTCCCCACTGGACTAACATTTTGCACGTATACGTCAAAGAATTTTGAAATAAATGAAAAGAAATATATTTTAATTCCAACAGTTTTCTCCGCAACAAATTAAAGGTTTAATGTGAGGCTCTTGATTGGCTAAAATTTAGGTGAAAATGCATAGAAGACCTGTTGTGTGAATGTTCGCAACATGTGTTCATTGTACTCCAAAATAAAAGAACAGTCACAGATATATGATATATGAACTAAAGTTACTATACTTGTTAACGATTTATTGTGGATTGCATAATAAAACATAACGTCTGTTAAGTAAGATTATATAACAGCAATATGAAATCGATAAAACTGAAACTGAAACTAGTTTATTTGATTAAAACGCCTAATTTTACATACATGTATTCACTGGCGTTGTACAATAAAATAGTAAAAGAGATGATATGCATAAAAGGTAATAGTAGAAGCATAAGATAGGTAAGTAAATAAGTAAATAAAACATACAAGTACATACATTCTATAAAACTGAAAAAAATATGAAATCGATAATGAGTTTTTATGTATTGATTTAAGAAATGCAAGTTAATGTAAACATTTAGCTCTCTCTTCATTTAAAAAGACATTCGTAAGAACGATTTTTTATTTCATGGGAACGAAATTAATTTCATGGGAAAGAATTTTATTTCATGTGAACGAAATTAATTTCGTGGAAACGAATATCAAAGAAAAAAATCTCATCCACCTGTCCCACTCTATCCACCCTATGACGTCATCTATTTAGGTTCTGAATTAATTATATCACTTATTCCAATATTTCATACAATCTATTTGAATATCTGATGTCACGGATTCGTCTTGATTGGTGATTTCAAAATGTGACATCATCTACTAGTAGGCGATATCACCAAGTGGAAATGATTCAGAATGGAAATACGTGATACATATCTTTTTGAATTGGTAATATCAGCTATTCAGGATTTGTTTCTTTATCAATTTTTTTTGTCTTTATTTCTATACTATCTTGTCATCTTATTTACCCTAATCTTGTTCTGCCTTGTCTTTATTTCCATATTGTCATCTTATTTACCCTAATCTTGTTCTGCCTTGTCTTTATTTCCATATTTATCTTGTGATGTTTTGTTTTCTATATGAACCTTGACCTGTTTTTATTTGTTTCTATTTGAATATTACTCTCTATTATTGTTTCTATACTCACCCTATTTTCTTTATTTCTATACTAATCTCAAGGCCGGTTCCAGTTAATTTCAAAGAGAGGATTACAACCAAAGTTTGTACCTTTTCCGCCTAAAGGGCGGGGTTGAAGACCCTAAAATGGCAAACATGACCTTTTTTCGTTAAAAAAATGTTCAACCTAATGGGAGTTGGAACCCCCATTTAAATCCTACACGGAACCTTGTTCTGTCTTGGTTTTACTTCTATACTATTCTTGCTCCGTGTTTTCTTAACTTTTATACTAACCTTGTTTGTCTTTATTTCTATATTATCCTCGTTTTGTTTTATTCTATTCTATCCTTGTTTTGCTTTGTCTCTATCTTGTCTTATTTCTATAGTCAAAATGCCTTGTTCTGTCTTGGCGCTACACTATCCTTGTTGTGTCGTTTCTTAATTTCTATACTTACTAACTTTCATTTGGCTTTATTTCTTAACGAACGTTTTCCCGTTTCGTCTTTATTTCTCTACTAACCTTGTTCTGTCCTTGCCTACACTAATCTTATTCTCTCTTGTCTTCATTTCAATATAACCGTTATTATGTATATGCGAACCTTGTTCTGCTTTGTCATTATTTCTATACTTACTATGTTGATTGTTTCTTTATTTATAGATTAATTTTATTCTGTTTTGTCTTGATTTCTGTGATTACTTGTTGATTGTTTCTTTATTTCTACACTAATTTTATTATTTCTTGTCTTGAATTCTATGATAGCCGTGTTCTGTTTGTCTTTATTTTATGCTAACATTGTTCTGTTTTGTCTTTATTTCTATGACATTGTTCTGGTCTATCTTTATTCTACACTAACCTTGCACAGTCTTGCTTGACGTCCAGTCGGTAGTCGACACAGATGGATCACACACTTGGAATTTGTTGTTCTGGTCGCCATGGCGATAGCACACACCGTCAATAAAACAGCTGTTGGGCTGTTTACATGAAAAAAGATAAATCATAATCATTGTCGTATTCAAATACAGCAAATCCACATATATCCCAGATTGTTGATTGAACAAACTGAATCTCAATTGTAAGATATTACTTGGTTGTTTCACATCAATTTAAAATTACTTGCAAAGGTGTTGTTGTTACTGAGTGATGGCTAAATCTCTTTTGTCCCTATTCAAGTTAATTTTGCCAAAATAAAAGATATGTTAAGAAAATCAGAGTTGGGGTTTCAGGTGTAACAAATATATGTTGCAGGCCCAGTCACTACGAAATATCGCATCAAGTGTAGGCGTGGGGGTGGGGGGGGGGGGTACCTTTTATATCTTCAATACAGTTACCGGAGTTTTGCACATTCTTCACATTGTCTTAGCCATTATAATAAATCTATTATTTCAAATCGATTTATGTTTTTTTCCCACAAACCGTTGCAATTTCTCGTATCACAACACATGTACAACTGTACTGTAATGCTGCATTGCGAACCTTTGTTGCAATTTGCAGTCAAATTAAACATTGCATCGTTTATCGTAAATTTTCACTTTTCGTGTTTTTCTCATTACAAAACAACGCGTGCATCGGAAAACAAGAATGTCTTTCGAAGTAAATCTGGAAAACGTAGTACATTTAAGATGCTGTATCATACTCATAGTACCACAGGCATTTTACATTTTAAAATATTCATAAACTCCATACTTAAGTACTTACACTCCTCGCCAAAATAAATAAAAGTGAAAGCAATATTAGGGGCAAAATTAGAATGACAATCTATTCATCTCTTTCTTGCCTATTGGTTCTTCTCACAAATCGTTATCCCTCAACCCCGGATGTCAAACGCTATTTTTGATGTTTTTGCAATGATATGAAATATAACCTTCTTTAAATGGACACATAAAATGACGTTAAGTCACCGCTCAACTTCACAAGGCTTGAAATTTTTAGCTCATGCGAACATAGATTTTTTTTGTTTAAATGAATGTAAATCATAGTACGATTATACAAACTTTTATCAGTATTAAATCTATTACAAGCATTATTATCCACAAAACGTTTGAACAAACATCGTAAGAGTTTACATTCTTTACTTATACCAGTTTTAAGCCTCATCACACCAAATTAGATCTTTGTACGTTCTACAAAAATGTTACCAAAAGGGTTCTAATTGTGTAAAAACAAAAACGTAATAACGACTGTTTACTATCTGCTAAGAACTTCATGAATGTGCTCGAACTGACTTATACGAGAAGGAATGCCACAACTTCAGGTCTGTTCCAAAACTTTCTCTGTGTAGAATTTGTTAGGGGTCACAGCGTACTAAGAACGGAATTATTGTATTCAGTCTTACTAGGACGGAATTATTGTATTTCAGTCTTACTAGGGACGTGTTAGAACGTGACATTGTCAAGCATCAGTTTATAGAACGACCGGATCCGTTTGTTTCCGTTGGCAAACAAACACAACTCGACTACAAATTCCAAACCAAATACAATTTTGATTGAATTATCAACACGTTTCTAATTGGTTCTAAAGGTTCAAGTAAGTACTAGGCGTCTTTAGGTCGTGTTTATCGTACTCAAGCAGTTGTTTTTAACATGTTAAATGTTGATTTTATGCAAGTGTATTGTTAGGAAAAGAGCAAAAGACGTTAAAGCAAAGAAAAAGATGAAGAAAACCAGGAACCATTTGGGTGAGGAACTGGTTGAAAACTGAGAGAATAACCGTGGAGTGGTGGGGCATTATTGTCAGTTTCCTTTTGCACGGACAGTTTATCTCTTTGGAGGCATGGTGATAAAACTGAGTTAAGTTAAATAAGAATGAGGAATGGCAAGCAAATTAAAAGAAACGCGATGGGTATTTATAACACGCGAGTCATGACAGTATAGCACACGCACTGTACAAACACGTTCAATCGCATTAAGAACGAAATGAAGATGAGGTGAACTGTCTATGATCAGGGTGGTGCTATTAAAACTAGTTAGAGGGGGTTGGAACTAGTAAGAACGGGTTTGGACATCTTTGAAACGAGAAAGCAACAGTTAAGAACGTGCTTAATATGACTACGGACGGAAATCAACTGTTGGAAATAACTTTACCCCAACCGATCATGATATAAACTGATGGTGGGCGTGGTACAGATGATATGGACATATTTAAGAACTATTTAGAAACAAACTGGGATTTTTAATATTTTAGAGGACGGGATAGGTCGTTCTGGAAACGCGGTTGGTGTGATGGGGCTTTTGGATTCATGTGTACTTCACATACGGAATTATAATCCTGGGCTGTGATTCATAAAGATTCTGTAAGTTTTCTTAGATTTCATACTTAAGTACTAAAACATTTCTTAGCTAAGAAAAAACTTAAGTATCAATTCATAAAAAAGTTAAGCACTGCTCTTAGTTAAGTACAGTTCTTAGTAATTTAGAAAACTTAAGTTGGTTCACCCTAGCAACGGATAGCATTTCCCAAACAAAAACTGGAACTCTTGTACGATGGAGGTAGTATTTTTAACGTGTTTTACGTCACATTTGTCAAATGTCGCAGACGTAAACATGGAAGAAAGCAACAAACTCAAAAGAAAGCCAAATTGGCGTGGTGAGGAGTCTTTGGCCCTCACTAGTCTTGTTGGAGAGTATCAAGGGCATAATGAGAGGGAAACTGAGTCCCCAGTTAACCTCACAAATGAACTCGATTTTCTGAAGTGGGGATACAGCATGATTTCTCTGTGAACTACTGATAATTTCATGATCAAATATCTTTCAATAAAGTAAATACCAGACGAATCCAATCTAAACCGTTCTACAAGTTGTTCGTCACTTTTTTTTGAGAAAATATCGCCTGTGAACTCCATTGGCGGCCATCATGATTCTTGATTTAAGTTTTTCTCAACAATTTAAGACTGCTATATACTACACTTAAAGTTAAGAACTGTTTTTAGAATTTTCTTACGCTTAAGTTGTTTTATGAATAAAATTGATTATAAAAACTCAAATTCTTAGAATTACTCAAGTTTTTTTTCTTATACTTAAGTACATTCTAAGACTGTTTTTGAATCGTAGCCCAGTATATCAAAATTGCGAATAATGACAAAACGCCCTGAGACTTACCACCGTCATATTGAAACAAGGACAGTTTTCAGCGTAATATTTTGAGCGCAAAATTTTATGGTCACATGTATAAGCTAAAGTGTTACAAACCAACATCAACTTCGATTATTATTTATATCCATCATGTAAACAGCGATGTCATCAATATGGCTAAACAGGAAACAGACAAATATTACGAAAACATGATGTAATAAGAACAAAGAAAATGGTATCTAATCTAAACACTGGATTTTCATACAATGGATCAATTATTAAAATTCATTTACCTCCAGATACATTATTTTTTTCGAAAGGTGTAAAAAAGCATAATATGATGCTTGTCTTCAGTATGCTTGCTTATCAATATTTATAAGGTATGCATAAAAATATTAAAAATTGTATCGGTGATGAGATTATCGTCTAATCTGAAAACGCTTGAAATGTGTAACTTGTTAACAAAAGTGCACGGAACTATTAATTTACATCCATTGTACTTTGTTCAATGCAATACTCATGTTCTGCATACAAATAGACTTCTTTTCAGGCTGACAAGAAACTTACATTCTGCGTGCAGACGCCTGCAGCTGTGCATTTCTTACAGTAACCGTCAGCCACAATAAACAGGGTCTCTTGACTGTAGTGCTGTCCATCAGAGGTTATGGAGACTTTAAATCCCGCGGCACTTAAACCTAAATGTACAAAAATGATCATAATTAGCTAATTTTCATACTGAATAAAAATCGAAAACAAAATTCAATATTTAACCAGATTTGAACATCTGATTTGAGATTATATACCTTTCATGACATTACTTTCAGGAATAGGGCACTGAACTTCTAGGAAACTGAGGAACTCGCCGTGATATTCCACTGCCGGACCAGACTCCACAGGTGGACCTTCAGACAACTGATATACAATACATGTAGTGTAAAACAGAATTTTAATTAATATAAAATATCATATAATATCAAACTTACTAATATGTACAACAATTACATATAGTTGATAATACACAATGCATAAATCGCATTTAAATTTATCGTATCATTATCAATGTTGTCATAGAAATACCAAATACTTTTGCGTACATCGACCGGTGTAATCCTGCAGGAAAGACTAGCTGAATCTATGATGTTGTCAACAATAACGTTTGCTTGTCTGCAAGGGCGTGCTCTGATGTCACATAAACCATCTCTGCAAAGACAAGAGAAAACAAATATCGTGGAAACGAGAATCAATAGTTTTTCATATATACTTTGTATTAGTGATCATTGTTTTCAAAGTTACAGACCCTCTTATGCGATGAATTTGTGGAGGTACTCCCTCTTCTACAGAACAATCAGTTGAAGTGTATCCATGGTGACAATGACATATGCCACTGATGCAATTTCCGTTTAGCGAGCACTGGTTCGGACAGCCGACAATTGAAGGATTTACTACAGGGTCACCATTGATATACTGAATGTTTCTAGGATCCTTGGCAAGTTCATTGTAACAAGAACTATCAAAAGCGTCCATAACAGCAAGCTTGAAGGCATCGAATGAATCAGCGTACTGCAACGAAAAGACCGTGCATCTGTATAGCCTATAAATGGAATAGTATTTTGCCTCTAAACTTCATCATCGATTTTTTTAAAGAGCTACTATAGGTACAGTTATGATTTTCAATAAATTCTTTAACTGATCTTCATTATCTCACCTTTATGTCCTCAATACATCCCTCTATGATGTTGTTGAGTATAGCTGTATGCTGACATTGCTTGTACAGAGATGACGTCATGATTGTATGCCTACAGGAACTATTTGCCTGACTCTCTGTTATTCCACTCGCCGTTGGAAAAGTAGCATCTGCATTTCTCTTCAGTCGCCCTGTGATTTCAAACGATATGTGTCTGCGATATCACGCCCGAGTAAAATACATGTACAATATATCAATCTTTATTCAACATAACATGCTTACTTGCAACCATCTTAGGATCTACAGGTAAGTCTCTATCAGGAGAGTGGTCGCTGTAGGAACGCACTGATCGACGAGGATGTTTACCTTGGCCACTTATGAGAGATCCTTTATTCTGTGGAATTTTTGAAATGGAGGAGGAAATGCATATAACTTTAAAGGAAAAAACGCAAACAGAAGCATTACTATACGGGTTGATATGATCCTTCCAACGATATATGTGAGAAAGTTTGCCAGTTTAATTTCGGAAGATCAGTGGTCTCTTCCCGGGTACATAGTATCTGGGTTCTCTCCTCCATCAACAAAAACTGGACGCCACCAGATAACTGAAAAATTGTTGAGTGTGGCGGAAAAGATCAAAACAAACAAAGATACGTTCTGATTAATTGTTGACTCCTATCGATTCACAAAGTATTACATATGATAAAGTCCAAAAATATTGTGAAATATTGTGTGAAATACCCTCAATTCTTTGAAAATTACAAATTTTGTAACATTTATTCTACTTTTCTGAAAACGCCACTTTGATCATTTTTCTATGGCGGAGGGGGTATAAAAGTGTCTGTGTGGGTGGTTGGTGTGTAGGGTTTTAAACATGAGAATGGAAAATGGTTATTTCATATTCGAATTCCGATACTAATGTACGTAGTTACACGTTGTATTCATCCCGTAGAGGGTCACGAAAAGTAACAGAAAAAGTATCGTGCTGATCATAACTATGACAGGTCTTATTTAAGATACATCCTTCGCATTATTTCTCCTTGAAGATATTTTAAAAAAACCATCTAACGGAGAATGCTTTAAATATAGATGCATGTACATATGAACATGAATTTGATTTGCTTACTTTGCTAGGATTTATGGCGCCGTTGCCGACTTTGGTACAGTCTACTGCGCTTTGCTTACACGAGCAATACTCAAACTTGGGCGCTAAGTGCATTTCATATTTTGGAAGTTGTTGGAACATACTGGTTCCAGTAGGAAGTCTGAAAGAAAAAATGCAATCTCGGTGTGGAGTTGAACAAACTATTGGTAGTAGTTTAATATTTCTAACTTGAACGCTTCTTGAACATCATGTAGAGAATAACTGTGTTATGTTGAGAATAAAAACTTACGTCCAACTCTTTGTAAAATCTGCAACCCTGTCAGGGGTGTAAATATGTCCATCTCCACCCTTGAGATCGTCTCCGGCTACCCCGTTCCAGTTTCCGCACATCCCCTCGCTTTCCCCAAAATCATCTGGGGGTGCCTGGATATCCACATTCATGTATGGAAGATGTTCCTTACCATGTCGGCCACCGGATATCCCTGTCTTCACCTCCAGTCTACCTCCCGACGGAAAATTGATCTAAATTAACATATATGTACAAATAAATTCCCTAAAGTTAATACATTTTGTATTATCAATTAAACGAACCATTGTTATTGTAATCGTAAATTATACGTTCACTTCATCTTTGAGGATACAGAATGTGCTTGCAAAATACTTAATAATCATCAACATTTTATAACAGTCGCCGGATAGCTGAAAAATTGCTCAGGCGACTATAAATAAAACAAACAAAGAAAAAAAATCAACATTATATTAAATGTTCATATGCATGTTCAGAAATTTTCATAACTGTCTGATTTTACCATTTGAAGATATTTCACTACTAACATAGAATATTTTTCCAGATTTATCCTTGCTAACAGTAGTTCCTTCCAGAGGGTGTCCAGAAGGATATGATACAGTCGGGGCTTCAACAATACCCGCTCTCTTCTCACACATATCCACTTCTACGATATCATTTCCTTCCCGCGCAATGATTGCACAGATACATGGATGAAGGCTTCCACACGGCCACGTACGCATCTGAACCTGTCATGTTATGAAAGATTAAAGGGAAAATTCTACAATTGGATGGCTGTGACACAAAGCAGATAGAGCTCATTCATAATCTAGTATGTATTACCACATTAATAGTACCACATTAAATTACCTCAAATGGTCGTTTTTGGTTCTGTGACTTGTAAAGTACCATATCACCGATTCCATATACGTTATAATTCCTTAAATATTTCCAATGAGAATAAATTAGCTCAGTAGAGCAATCATATGTTGTATGAATTGTAAATGAAACTCGATTAAGCTTGAAAGGCATTGGTCATGTAAGTGGGTGTAAACAAGGTAAAAGGTATAAAAACAACGGGGAAGGAAAGGGAACCAGAAGAGGGGGAAAGGAGGATGTCAAGGAGATAAGAGAAGAAAGGGGGTCTCAGAAAGGGAGATAAAACGGAAGGAAAAGAAGGGTAAAAGTGAAGTGAGGCGACAGTGATGTGCCCCTTCCACCCCAGCCTCCGTGGCAGAGTGGTTAGAGCATTGCGCTCAAAATCACAAGGCCTCTCACCTCTAGTCGGCGCGGATTCGAATCTTGCTCGCGCCGATGTATGTGAGAAAGTTTGCCAGTTTAATTTCGGAAGGTCGGTGGTCTCTTCCCGGATACATTGTATCTGGGTTTTCTCCACCACCAATAAAAACTGGACGCCACCAGATAACTGAAAAATTGTTGAGTGTGGCGGAAAACAACAAAACAATTAATCAAACAAACAATCCACCCCAGCCTAACAACCATGGATAATATTCTTACATTTGAATGTACAACTGTGTATAATAAGAATCTTTAGATATATGCATAGATTTATTTACCTTTTATAATCAAAACCTGTGAAGTGTGGATCTCCCCACGGCAGGCAGTGTCCGTGATCCTTGTCCACTGTACCAATCTGTTAAAAATAAATTTAGCAAATATCCCTGAACTAAAAACAAATTTAAAGTGTTTCACAAAATGCAATTGACTACAACTGTGTTTTGTGTTTATCTCTCTAGAAAATATGTTGACGAATAGAGCTTGGAACAATGCTTAAAATATCTGCTACGTACCGAGATTGGAGTAGCGGTGTAATTACGCCACATCGGATGTGTAAAATCAATAATTGGCTGAAATCCCACTTCATGGATATGATTGTGGTCTTTAATAAAATCTCTGGTGGCCTTGACCTTGAAAAAGGTGGAATACAAACCTGTGACTTTATCTAGTTTAAGGTCAAGGTCACATCCTGAGAGTGAGACGTCTGATAATAGAATGTTTAAAATCAAACTTCAAAAACATATACACATCAAACTGTATTGATAAAAACGGCGATGATTAAGTGAAATATTATATCGAGGGAGACGAAACGTGAATATCCCCCCCTCACACAATAGCACTATCCGAACATTTCCATTATCAAAGAGGAATTCCATATTGTAAGAAACATTCGGGTAGTATGAATTTGTCCTTTAACTTCCAAATCCAAAGCATTCATCTCCATCAACAATCTCTTTTGCGGAGGTTAGAATGGTGTTCTTTCTACTGCGTCCACAGCATTCTTCGGATATATATACTTACTATATAACATGAATCCTATCAATCTAAATATCAATAATTTCCCTCCTCTCTCTTACTTACCACGTATATACCCTACAGCATGTATGGGATGAGAACTAAAATGGTAATACTGGTATATCATTTTAATCATTTACTATGGTCAGAACCCTCTGAAATCTAGATAGAATTGTACACTTTACATGGTGAATATAATCAATCCTGACACAGGTTAGCAATAGCGCACATACACTCACACAGACAAGCTATTATAGGTATTATCACTAATACTGCTATTTTGTTGGAAGGAGATGCATACATTGTCAGGTAGAATGAGCCCCACCTGCTGAATTTCGTAGTCCTTTTAGTTTCACTGTCAATTTACAGTCATCAGGAAACATGCTGGTGCAGGGAATGGGAATGGTGGATTCTACCTTAACTGTCTGCTCTGGGCCACCCTCGTCCACATTTATTCTGTCCGGGTTCATCTTTAACGCCAAAAACATTTCTCCATGGTAATAAAAGTTGTAAAAACAGAAAATTGTTATAATTCAGTTGTTCTAAAGTTAGCTCACCCTAATTCCACACCAGTAACCATTGCTAATTAAGGAATCGCTGGCAATGCCCTGACCCTTCGAGGGGTGGAACGAGGATACGCTGCACTTCAGCTGCAACGAGTAAAGGAAGATATATTCACAGGGAAATCCTTAAAAAATAACTGTTTTGAAAGGATGAAACGATTGAATTTGCGGTATAAAGGAACATTTTCCACCAACAAAAGCATTAATTTTTTGTTGCAGTTTTTCTTCCAGTGAGTACCTCTTTTCCAAGATTTCCTTGTAGTTTCATAGCGTTAAGGTACGCGATTCTGGAATCCCCAGTCAGAACTGTCTTCACAGGGAGTTTCGTATTGGTGTCGAGAAGTACTTTGCCATCCGCTGTCCACGTGACTATGAATCCAACATCCGATTGGCCAATAGGGTAGTCAATTCTACAGGGAAAACGAACCTCCTTCGTAGGAGTTACTTCCGGGTTTTGCAAGGATGGTAAAGTGGTCAGTTTTGGATATAAATCTAAAATTAACGAGAATATGGCAAATTCGGAGAAAGTGTGAATGAATTTGTTTAATCAATCCAATCAAGAAACAGTGTACCTGGACAGCTTCCACCAGTAGCGGGTAGACCTCCAACGTTGCACACCTTTTGATTTCCTGCAAGGACACGAGTGTCACATGTAGCAGTATTTGACTCCTAATTTGATCTCCGATGTTCGATAAAATAGACGAGGCTTTGAGGTAATGTAACGGACTTACACTTCAGTAAAAATAAAAATGTTTAATGGTTCTAGTACCATGAAACAAACTTAAACTTAAGTCAAAATAAAAATATTTCATAATTTGTAGTCAGAAAAGGTAATCTTGGACTAAATGACATGGTAACTTCTTGCCTGCGCAATAAGCCATGGTGCATGCCGGAACAGGTTGTAGGTAATAGACATAAAAACTGCCACAGTTCTTAACCTGGATATCGAGGGAGAAATCACAGCAGCTGTGACTTGAGCTTCCATAGACATTGGAGCAAGCCTTCCTGTGGACGATACCATCAGCCTGTGTGGGATGTGAGCCCTGCATCCACAATGGAAAGTGGGTCCCGCAATGATACTGGGTCACACAGGATGTGGGCATCTCATCATTGTTATCAAAGACATACCATCCGGCCGTTAGTCTGTTATCACAGAGAAGGTGATCCGTTACCTCCGGTTGGAACTGGCTGCTCCGATGTGGGTCACTAATCAGCTTATGATAACCACGTGAACAAGGATCTTGGGCAAAGGCTCAAAGTAAAATGAAGTTTATTACATTAAACAAAATCATGAAAAATGATACCAGAAACAATAACACTAGCGTTGTTCTGATTTCATCTGCATGTGGATCGATTAAAAAAAAAGATACTAGTATGTTATTAACTTAGAAACTGTTCCAAGAACAAAATACTTTCTTATCAAATTGGGAACTATTGGTGTTTACAGTGAGATCATACTGAGGTCACATATGATGATCAGGGTAGATAATTAACAAGCGTGGATTATACAAAATGAAAAAGTGAAGATAGCAAAAGTGACTAATCTCACAAATCCTATAAATAATACAAACTTAAAAGTAGGGCAAACACAGACCCTGTATAAACCAGAAATAAGATCAGGTGCCCTAGGAGGAGTAAGTATCACCTGCAGCTGACCGGTCAACCCATCATAAGTCCTATATCTTCATCAGATAAACGGAAAATCCGTCAAAATCAGTGTGTAAAGAACGGCTTAACAATGATAATATCAACTCTTTTGTAAGTAGACTATTTCCATTTAGAAATTAATCATACGCAGAACATGCTCTCGCGTATCGAATCGGTTAAGAAACATAATCATCACACGCAGGTGATAATGGAATATTGTTACTTAGATATGAGATAATTCAAAATATAAGTTGGAATTGTACAGTACAAGAATGCACCAAAAATTACCGTGGACAATACTAAAGAAAGCAATTTGAGTTTGTATCCATTCAGTACATTCTGATTGTTGGCATTACATCTTTCTCTTAAAAACGGAGGTCCCGTATCACGATAGGCGTTGGCACGTTAAGAACACTCACTGCTACGGCCCTGACCGCTACGCATAGCTCAGATTTTGTGGTATTTCACCTACAACTGGTGACGTCTCAATATGAGCGAAAAATTCTCGACTGAACGTAATAAAACAAACGAACAAATATCTTTTGCAATACATCTATCGACGATAAATGAAATTTACTAGCACAGTATTATATTAGAAATACGATAAGGGCTCTGTAACCCCTTAAAGATGGCATATTTCCAAAAGTGTTCTCTGATGTCTTTATACTGACCAATGTATTAAACATTTAATGTTTCGTTTCATAGTTTATAATCCTCGAAAAATAAAGACATACAAGTGACATTTCATATTAAGATAAAAACCTCTATCAATCTATACAAAATACAGATACAAGGAATGGATGCCTAATATCAAACAAACAAACAACAAACAAACCTAAATTCGTCTGCCTAAATATTGTACCCAAAACTTTTAATATTCTCACTCATTGATTCTGGCCTTTGACTTTAAAACAGAAGAGAAACCCTATTCTGAAAGCTAACATTTTGAAAGAAAAAATTTTGTTTATGACCTCGATCTTATACAATTTTTGTTTTCGACTTTGATGCGATACATAAAAACCAATAGAAATATGAGATCCAGTTCAATAGAAATGAGTAAAGTGCAGTTTTCTAAACATGGTAAATATGGTATAGTATTATCTCTATGTTATATGTAACTAACTTTTGCGCAGTTGGATCCAGATATTTATTTAAGGTACCTTTCCTGTAATTAAGATCAATAAATATACGTACAAACTGAAAGTCGCTACGCTTCAACCGTATTGTGTAATGACAATGAAATGAAACATTTACTATGCATCGCAATATATGAAACAGTCCTAATACAGTGCAAAAGATTTTTAATACAGTAGAAAGTATTTTCATAAAATGAATGATTAGCATACAAGTAACGTCATACCCAGAGCTATGCTTAAGGCCAACAAAAGCATTTCCATCCCTAAAAGTCGAGTAACCACACTCACGGGAACACAGGCTAAAACTACCAGTAACACTACAAAAATACGCGATTTAAATATCAACCATGGGATGGTGAACTGTGATTTAGTTTCGTAAAAATAAAACTGACTAGCAACGAAATTTTAGAAAGGCATTTCATCTTTGTTGATTTGGTCTTTGTTAGAACATGTAATGGTGAAACAGACTGACCTCGATTTTTTTACTGTACCGTTTGATATTGTGTTGTTCTTCATGTTTGTTTAGTTTTTCCCCCAATATGATATTTTTACCTGATAAGAAAGGTATTCACTTTTAAAGATTAAAATTCTTCTTTTTTTTCAATTTTTAATAGAATTCAACAAAATTTTAAAGGAATTTTGAAAATTATCACAGAAAATCAATCGAGAAATAACTTTTCCTACTGAATAAATGGACTGTAGAAAGGAAAATTAATACGAAAATGTGTCCCACTTCTTGAAATATTTTAACTATTGCAGTATACTCTATATGGACAACATACGATTCTGTTTTATTTGTTTATTCATTTTCTGTTGTTGTTTGTTATACGTCACTTCCAGAATTTTTTCTCTCATATTAAGACGTCACTGGTTGTAGGTGAAATACCACATTATACCGAAATACCACATTAGACCTATGCTTTCCGCTTAGAGTTGTAGTAGTGACGTAACTAGCCAACACTATCAAACTCTTTGAGCTACTGCGAGCTGAGACACTGCCGATATACATTCCCATGTACTACTTTAGATATTTGGTAGTGTTATACAGTAGTGGATTTATAGTGGGTGTATGGGGGTTGCAACCCCGCCATTGGTTGAAAATTATAAACAAAAATAGTCATTTTTGCCATTTTTGGGTCTCCCATCACTCTTTTTGTGTTGCAAAAGACACAAACTTGGGTCTCAATCCCCTCTTTGATATTTTTCTGGAAGCGCCCCCTATTGTGTATATACTATCACTATATAACAATGCCGCTCTTGTACAGAGACGCCAGATAAACATAAAAACTAACTGGTATCATTGAAGAGATGGATATGTCTAGCCATCTATCTTCTTCCGGTAGAATACAATACATACGATACACATTTTACTCTGTGTCGCAGTTACAGTGTCGTTAAAGGTTAAGTTTATGCAGCATCAATTCAATAATTGAATTATTGCTCTCTTCACCTGAATTAATGATATCATTAATTCATTTAATGTGTGCAATAATTCTTTTAGAGAGAACAAGCATTTTGAATGTATTGCAGGCAATACAAAGTCCCCTACCGGTAGGATAATTCAATCAAAAGTTGGTCACGCGTAGCGAAACTCAAACTTGATCTGTAACTATTCAAGACAAAGCCATGTATATTTCATTTGGATATTTTCATCCAAAGCGGAGAAAAGTCAGGAAAACCTAAAGCGGAATAAGGGACAGACGGACGGACCGACAGAGGGTAAACTAATAGTCACCTTCGGCAAAGCCGGTAGAGGACTAACAAGTATATAATTAGAGATATTTTCAAATCAACATATCCACAATTGAAGTAATAATCTCTTTAATTGAATTATTGCTCTCTTTGATAGAATTGATTCCTTATATAAAAGCGTAGTTGTAAAGTAATTAAAGATATCTTCAATTAAAAAGATCATCAACTCATTTATACCGAGCTCTAAATTATAATTTTTGTGAGCAATTTTTCAACCACATTGATGCTCTCACCAAATGAATTAATGCGCGCATCAATTGAATTGATAAGAGCAATAATTGAATCGATGCGCGCATCAAATCAATTACTTTTCTCATCAATTCAATTAATGCACGCAATAATTCAATTGATGAGAACAATAATTGACTTGATGCACGTATTAATTCAGTTGATAAGAGCAACAATTAAATTGATCATATCTTCAAACTTTAATTATTTGAATTTGTGTTAATTTGGCGCTCCATATAAATGGGATGATTTTCCTAAATTTTAGTTTAAACTAAATGATTTGATGATCTTCTTTTAAATAGATCAACAAATCAATTAAAGAGATCATTAATTCAATTGTGGATATGTTGAATTGAAGATACCTCTAATTATATAGTTGCTCTCTCTCTCTCTCTCTCTCTCTCTCTCTCTCTCTCTCTCAGAATTATTGCGCGCATCATTTGAATTTTAAGGTATCATTAACTCAATAAAAAAAGCAATAATTAAATTATTGCACGCATTAATTGAATTGATGCGCAGATTAATTGAATTGTGTAGAGCGCATCCATTCAATGTGTTGATATCACCAAGTTAAAAGAGCAACAATTAAATTATAGCGAGCATCATTTCAGTGGAATAATTAATGCTATCACCATTCAATTAATGCGTGCAATAATTCAAAATTTAAATTATCATTATTTATATGAAGAGATCTTTGAATTGTTGCGCGCATCCAACGAGTTGTTGATATCTTAAAATAATTAAAGATATCTTTAATTATAGAAATTATATTAATTTAACGCTCCATATTCCCAGGCACTGCTCTTATTATTCATGGCAGCTCTATCGTATATGCCATAGCAATGATACCTGTATTGCCCTACATCTAATCATATTCTAATCTCACTATTCTTGTTCTCCACTCACAATCAAATTAAAATCTATTTTGTTACATGTCTTAATTAATAATTAATCTCCTTATCATAAATGTTTCAGGCATTGTATTGCCCCTTGTGGATCCACAATCGGTCAATAAATCTGTACAGAGTCTAACAGTATGAGAAAGAAGAAATGTCAATCCTTTGATGAAATAGCTATAGGCACCATATATATTCATTAGTCTGCCACGTGTGATCAGAGGTCAATGCTAATTCACAGCCCAGAAAGTGTCATTTACATGGATTACAACTCATGACCTCTCTAAGATTTCTCACTGATAAAAGTCCGTTCTAGTGGACTTCAAATTCCGTCGTTTCCTTGATATGGTATTTGTCATGTCGCTTTCAGCGTAGATTTAACTATATCACGACAACAAAGTTATTAATGTTAAAAATTATCAGGTCAAATCGTGTCCGTTTGGGTGCACTTGTGTAACATATAATTAGGTCAGCACGCGGACAAGTTTGTCCACACACACACACACACACACACACACACACACACACACACACATATATATATATATATATATATATATATATATGCTTGCACATGTCTGCCTCTTTCTTCTCCCTAATATTTATGTCAAATTTGTAGAGTTGCCAAATTTTATTTTTACTTTTATTTATTTATTTACATTACAAATATGTGTTCTGAATTTTAGTTCTTATAAGTTTAGTTCTTATAAGACATGTTAAACTTTATATCACACTATGCACATGGGATGTTGAGTGCTGATAAAATCAGGCTGCTCAACATTTTTAGAATTACAGTATACCTAGAATGTCTGCAGTGGCAAACAACACATTTTAAATGTACTTCGCGACAAAATGTGCATCTTTGGATATCTATAGACGTCAGAAAATGTCCTACTAATCAATTGAAAAGCCTTTCTGTGTCAGAGTCTGGAAAAATAATTCACTGGAAAATTGTTGAATTACTTGCAAATTGGCATGATAAATCTGAATCTAAAATAAGAGTTAGTACTCATAAAATGTGCATGGAGGTTCGTAGATAAATTTTAACCAAAAATGGAAATCAATCTTCGCAAATTGTGTATAGATCTATTATATTTAAGATGGAATACATCATATACTGTACTGATGTAAACACTGTATAAAATATTATTATAATGCGATAATAAAGTTACAAGAAAAAAAGAACCTATCCCAGTGGTGGATCCAGCGCTCACACACCACCACCCCACAACTTTAAGTACACTATACATGACACCCCCCCCCCCCCCCCAATACAAATATGTCCAAAACACTTAAATATTTATGTCTTATTTGTCAGAACTACTAAGTAGTCTCAAGGGGCTTTGTTCCCTGGGTCTCCTCCAGGGTTTGTCCTAGACCCAAAGGGTCCTCAATATAGACAGCGTATTAACCCCCACTCTACCCGTTCCGCCACTGCATCACGATAGACTCCACTATCTAACAAATAAATCCAACAATATTACATGTCTATATAACATAGGCGGTGGTGCATAAATCAAAAAGGTGTTATAACAGTATGTAAAATTTAGGAATTAACTATTACAGTGTATTTATAAACACCTAGCTTGAAATGAAGAATATGCGATACATTTACATGTTGCGCAAATAATTGAGTCAATGAATTTAAATTGCATGGGAAGGTATTGTTAATTAGCTTCTTCAAAATATTTTATGTAAAAAAAATCAATTTAAGACTTATATATTTAGTTTGTTTTTATTTTATTATATATATATATATATATATATATATATATATATATATATATATATATATATAACACACTTACAAACAATCTCAACAGGAATGTCAAACATACAAAAAAAGTGAAGGGGGGGGGGGGTTATTTTGAGAAAACACGTGGAGTTCTGTGAGTGTGCGCAGAAAGGATAAACAAACAATATGGCCGCGTACAAGGCAAGGTTTGTTGACATTTTAACGCCCCATTTTATTATGCATTTACTCTTGATATAATATTTCATTTCATTTTTACTTATGACGTTTAATGAATACACATTTATTGTTATGATTTTAGATTGAAAGCTTTCGAAGACAACTTAAACAACGAAAAAATTGACTTGAAAAATTTGAGGAAACTGTGTTTCAATGGTAAGACAGAATAAAGTTAGCACATGCCTAGTTAGAATAATTTCACTGTGTCTCGAGACATCTAGAATATGCATACGAAGGTGCTTGGGTCTTAACATATGAATACACATCTAACGTTATACATATATAAATAGGGTTAGACATGTATTCATGTAAAACCCAAGCACCTGTGCATGCATTTTCTAGGCCTTTGTTGCATTTGATCCCAATTCATATGTGTGTTTGGTAGTTTTCGGTAGTTTCTCTGGTTTTCGGTAATTTCGGTAGACTTGCAGCTGACTCTAGGCTTACGGCAGTGCAGTTTAATTCACATTGTACACACGGTGATAAATGATTGTATTCTAGATGGTTCAAAATTCATTGCAATATTCAAAGTGATGTAGTGGAATTTTCTGTAATTTTAACTGAAAGAAATCTTTAAAGTTATCTGATCATATATGCAATGCTTACTTTAAGTCAAAATATCAATGGTTTTTAAACTATAAGTATAAAATTAATTTCTGAAACCACTGGGGATGAAATTTTCATATCATGGAAATATGTGGGTTGAAATCAATTAAATGCATTTCACTCTTACAAAAGCATGTATTTTTCTTATTTCCACATATTGTGGTTGGTTAATTGAATATTGTTTAACACCCTGCACCATATGGAGACGTCACCATTACCGGTGAAGGGGTGCAAAATTTAGGCCCATGCTCAGCACTTTATTGCATCACATCTATTGTGACATGAGACTTAGGTGTTTGCAGATCTGAAGGGCCACCTCATTTAGTCACATCTTATGACAAGCAAGGGGTACTTAGGACCTGTTCTAACCTGGATCCCCTAGGGGATTCTACATATTGTGCAAAATACACTAAATCAAAGACTACCGGAGGTTTGTGTGTATCTTTGAAAGATACATTGTTCAAGTAAATTCAAAGTAAAACAAAAGTTAATTGGTTCATGTCCCTTCAACAAACCTTTGAAATTTCTCATGTTAAACTTTTATGTAGTGATATTACCCTGACTCTGGGAGTCAGATTTTCAATAAACTTGAGGATGCTTACATATTGAAATGAAATGTATATTGTACCCAGAAATAAACTTTCAAAAATTAAACTTTAGATCTTTTGTTTTATCTCTTCTTAGTTTAATTAAAATCAGCTGTTTTGAATCCACTGCCACTTCTTTGAGAAGTAGTAGTGGCTAATTTTAATTTGATTAAGTCATCCTCGTCCTGCAGTCATGGTGTGAACAAATTTGAATGTATGCATATATGATATGAAAAATTATACCCTTGTTATTCTTTCATGATATACTTACTATTTCATACTTTTACTTAAGCTGATCTCATTGTTGAACTAGGATGATATTGAACTTTGTGCACTCCCACTGATATAACTTCTTTTTATTATAATTATATATATTTGAGCAGTACCTTCAATCTGTATTAATTTTTAAAAATTCCAAAGACCTCTCGAGATGAAATTTATTCTGAATATATTTCATGAAAGTTGAAGGCGAATGTCAGAGAAATATGAAGAAAATAAAAAAAAATACCCAAAAGTATGTCAAAGCAAATTTCTAATTTGCTTGGGTTTAAGAGCTATCACTGTAAAATCAATACAAGCAACAGCTGTATTGTCATTGCTTACTATAAGATGTTATGTAGTTCAATAAGCCATGATGTCAGTCACTGTTTTGATATGGAGTCTCTGACATAATATATTTCTATCGCATGCTCAGTGTCCTGCCTGTCTGTGAGTTGTTGAATTGAACAAAGTTTGAAAGTTGTTGATCCATTACGTGACGGGTGATGATTTGGTCTTTATTGCAGGTTGTCCGTATGAGCATGGATACAGATCAACATGTTGGAAAGTGAGTTCAACTTTTCTTTTTAAAAGATTACTGTCGCAATGCTCTGGTTATTATTATTATATTAAATAATTAATTAGTAATAGGTTAATATCTCCTATAGGGAGCCTCTAAATATCTGTTGAGTCAACATTTTGTAATATTCCCACTGTGTACCTCTCTGGGTTGTTTTTCACATATGTCGTGGCACCGATATGGTATGGCAATGTTTGGCGTGAAGGGAGACAGTGGCAAGGTATAGGCAATGAACTGGTATGGAATTGGCAAGGAACCTGATAAATGTATAAATGTGAAACACATTTTGAGTTACATAATTAACACCTTACATAAACATAGGTTTTAGTCAAATCGACTAATATAATATGGCAGTAACGACACACCATACAAAAGCACAGTGTATATGAACACTAAATGCATAACATTAAGAGTATCATACTACTTAACAATTATAAACCTTGGCTTCAATAATAGACAACACCGTAAAACTACACAGCAAAATAAATATCGTACGTTTATATCCCTGTATAAAGCGCACACTCAAAACATGAGTACACATATACATGCTCGAGTAATTCACCTATATTTAAGTTTTACCTCGTAAAACAAGTATATGAAAATGCAACAGAAAATACTTAGTATAAACTTAGCAATATTAAACTACAGCTATTTAAAAAAAAATACAAAATAATTCCAACTTACCCCTAGTAGGAGAAAAGGTTACATTCTTGCTACCTGTCATCTCAAAAAATCGTGGCCACTGTCTGCTATGTTTGCAGTGTGGCAGTTTAGATATTGCATAACAACAATAGACAATAAAATTGACCAATACCTGAAAAACTACCCAGAGAGGTACACAGTGGGAATATTACAAAATGCTGATTCAACAGATATTTAGAGGCTCGCTATAGGAGATATTAATCTGTCATTAATTAATTATTTAATATAATAATAATAACCACAGCATTGTGACAATTACATGTAGTTGTATTACAAGAATTGTAGAGTTTTACGTGATAAAATGTAAATATTTAATTATTTACCATGCTTACTAATGTTTTCTCTACAAAAACAAATCTTTGCTATTTCACTTGTTGTTTTTTAGTTCCCTACCGCATTTGCTGAAAGAGACTCTTAGTTTACCTTCGGTCTATCCGTCTGTCTATCTGTCATTTCACTTGAGGTTTTCCAGACTTTTCTCCATATTGGATGAACTTATTCAAATGAAATTTTATACATGGCTTTGTCTTGGATAGTTACAGATCAAGTTTCAATTTCGTTATGTTTGACTTTCTTTTGACTGAATTATCCTACTGATAGGGGGGCTTTGTATTGTCTGCAATACACTAAGAATGCTTGTTTTTTTTTTTTTTTTTTTTTTTTTTTTGGTTTTTTTTTTTTTTTTCTCGATAAAGGCACTTTGGCAATCAAGCAACCTTTCAATTTGACTTCAAAGTACTCTATATGTAAAAAAAAATAAATATATTTTATTACAAAATTTTAATCATTAAATTCTTTTGACATCACCCTATAGTACTTATGTCCAGTTACTGACATACTGGTGTGACTTCTTGGACAGAAAACTGGAAGCTGCCCATTGTTGATGTAGAACTGTCCAATATTTTGAAACTTATTGGACATTTTTTTTAGAGAATTGACAGTTACAGGTAAGAAAGAAGTGAATGGTAGAGAATAAAACCTTTTGAAGTTTGAGATTTTTCTTCTTTTCATGAATGTCTAGTTTGTTTATATTATGAGGGATATTTCTGCATCAGTCTTGCAGGTTATGTAAATGAACCCGTACTAAAATGTGCAAGAAAGATACTCATAATTAATCAAAGTTCTCTTATCAATATTCCTGAAAAAGTCAAAATATTCTTGTATGGTGTCAATGGTGAATTGTTTTAGTACTAATTTAAAAATATTTGAGTAAAAGATTGAGTATTTAATGCTGTTGTTCCAAATGAATGTACACATTTATTCACTGAATAGCTAAGCATTTTTCTGAATCTAAACTATTGTGTGTATTTGTTATATTCTTACCAGAATTGGCATGTAATTGTATACCCCTTTTATTTATAATTGTTTAATTCTTCTTTCTTATTTGTAATCTATTTCTTTTTTTCAATCATTTTGTTGATAATATTTCATGTACTATATTAATTACGTCCTGTTAAAACTGACCTGTAACCAATAGAGAGGACTTGCACCTTCTGCCCAATCCTAATTATGTATCTCTCTCTCTCTCTCTCTCTCTCTCTCTCTCTCTCTATTTCTCTCTGTGTCTCTCTCTCTCTTTATTTTATATATATATATATATATATATATATATATATATATATATATATATAATATTGTTCAAATCAAAACCATGCTTCGATTATTTACAAACAAACTAGACATTTATCCCTCAAATTCGAAAATCATAAATGATTATACAAAAAGAAAGTTTTATTGATGTCCAAATTAAGGACAGATGCAATGTTTCTGACATTTTCTCTAAAATTATTTGTTCATCTCGATATGAGGAGTTCTTTAATAATTGAATAATAGGTTCAGATTTTGTGACGTAGTAATATTACCAAACTATTCACATCGGCCTGGGTAGCTCAGTGGTTAGATCACCTAACCTGTAATGTAAAGGCCCTAGGATTGATACCCCATTGTTTCAAAGTTTTGTCACCTTCTTTACCACATTAATGCCCATTGATACAGTAGAGCTGAATTTACAATTTTACTTGCAACAACCAGGAAGTATCAAAATATGCTAACTCTAAAACAGACATGGTAACATACCCCAATTTTTTCTGTAGAAACAAGTGAATTGTACGTGAAATTTGATAAAATATTGTATATTGAGAAATATCGCATATGTCCTTAGGAAAAAAAATCAAAAATTGAACATGTAAAGAGTATATATATATATATATATATATATATATATATATATATATATATATATACTTCCTTCTTTTTCTAACAAGCATTCCAATGCATGCAGTAATATGTGCACTTTTTTAAAATTAAAAAGAGAACCACCAAATAGTGTCTTTTTTACGTGTAGACTTAGATTTAAAAGACAAGGTTTATTATATAAGATATCTCTAACACAATGCAAGAAGATGACAATTTTTAGAGAAAAAAGAAAATTTGTCTTAATTTCTTCGTGAAAGAAGACAATAGAAAGAACTCCTAATTATTTAAAGTATAAAGGTGCCTGAAGTTCATGTGTAACAAGGGACCATACACTGTCTGTTGTTGTCGTTAGTTTTAATACTCCCTTTACTGGAGAGTTTTCATTCTGAAGAGCTGCATTTTTCAATGACAAAATAGATAAACATTTCAAAAATATTCTCGATGTTTAATGAATAAAAATACTTTGAAGTGAGGAGTGATGGTATAATGAGTTTTAAGGTCAGTTCATCTGTGTTATACAATTTGCATCACTATCTCTCCCACACATAATGGATATTATCATTTCTCAGTCAGTGAAGTCAGAGGAGACCATAGTTTTCTTTCAGCATGTTGGCCAGTCAGCCTGTTCCACTCTATTTTCTGCACTTTTCAATCTTTTGATATGCTTGGAGCTATAGGTCAAGCTTCACTTGATTCACAAGAGTTCTGGCTCTTTCCACAGAATAAGTGCGCACACTTTTTTCAATAATGTAAGATACTGCTATGAAATTTATTGTTTAGTGAACAGCTGGAGATAAAATTCAATTTCTGTTCCGGAGGACTCACTTTTACATTGATTTCATGTTCTTTGTTAAATGTCAAACTTTTGTTATGAAATATTCATACTTGTAGGTCAAACATCATCTGTTCTTTTATATATCTTGTACTTTCAAGTTTTACATAAAACCATGCATTTACTTCAATTTAATTGATTTCAGATTTTGCTGAACTATTTACCATTAGATGTCTCACAATGGAATGAAATTCTTCAAAAACAAAGGTATTTATTTCCAACTCTCTCATCAAATTTGAAACATGTTAATGAAAAACAACATTGTATGCGCTAAATGGGAGTTACAAATTCATGTCAGTGCATGAATACACTGTGATACATATTATTGCTCTTAGTACTGTTTTAACTTTATCTATCATATACTTGTATGGTGTGTTTATTATTTGCTTTAGATTTATGATTTGTTTCTGTTTTAAACCAGGAAACTATATACCCACTTTGTAGACGAGATGATTGTGGAGCCCGGAACAAAGGCCTCGGAAGGTTCTCAAGTGGATGATCATGTATGTTTCTTATGGTCCACAACCTGTATGATAGGATGGAAAGTTGGAAATACATATTACTCTAATTTTGATTTAATTAGGAGATTATTCTTAAAGTTTTTCTGATGTTCAAGGTATCAATCCCCCCCCCCCCCCCCAAAAAAAAATTAAATGAAAAACTTCTGCACATTGAATACTGCATAGGTTTATCATACAAATCTTCAGTTGATATCTCAAACATCCAAAACAATTTTATTCCCATGTAATTGGTTATGTCATTTTGGTAGTTTGTCAGGTAGCAGACATTGTTATAAGTCTAACTCAATAGTGTCCCAATTCTGGAGGTATCCAGTAACTTGAAATGAAATGGCTTATCATCATCAATTTAAAAGAAATTAAATGATTTTCCATTTATGCACTCAGTGGTTAGAGCGATCGCTTCGTAACCGGGAGGTCATGAGTTCGAGCCCCGCTCGTGCTATGGCCGCCTCAAACCTAAGACGAAAAATAGGTAGTGATTGCTCCTTCGCCATATCACGGGTCTTTCAGATATGACCTTAAAAACGGAGGCCATTGACACATTAAAGAACCCTCACTGCTACGACCCTGAGCGCTAAGCATAGGTCTCAATTTGTGGTATTTCACCTGGTGACGTCTCAATATGAGTGAAAAATTCTCGATGGGACGTAAAACAAACAAACAATCAATCCATTTATGCATAATGCACATATCTAATACTCCAAGTAATTGTACAGCAACTACATTTTATTGATATACACTGCTCTTAGAAAAATACCTAGACATTAGACATGTAGGTGATTGTATATTTAAACAGTGATGTGTGCATGTTGAAAAATCTCTGCAATGCAATTTAGGTTTTAGTACAATTTTCATCGAAAATGTAGGTGATTGTCTATTTAAACAGTGATGTGTGCATGTTGAAAAATCTCTGCAATGCAATTTAGGTTTTAGTACAATTTTCATCGAAAATGTAGGTGATTGTCTATTTAAACAGTGATGTGTGCATGTTGAAAAATCTCTGCAATGCAATTTAGGTTTTAGTACAATTTTCATCGAAAGTGGATGTGTTCTTTTAAAGGTAATTTGTTCAGATGAATAATTTTTCTATCAGAAACAGTATATTTGAAAACTGAAATTAATATGTAGCATGTATTTATTAGACTATTATACCAAATAAAGTAGCCCTGTATTAATTTCATGCAAATGTATTGAAAAATTATTTTATTCCATTTAACGTTTTCCCCAAACCATTTACTGCTACTATAAAGTAACAAATAAATCTTAAATGACCCCCGTTTTGAATTAACCTGTTCAGAAAGTGAGCAGAAATAAAAGGGGGTGAACATTTACAGATATACAGTGTAGGATTCATCTACCTTGTATGTCTGTTCATTCGATTAACTGTCTGTGTATAGCATTTTCTCCCTATAATTTTGCATAACAAAGTTTCACCAAGATTTGTACATTTTACACAAAACATTTTTATTCTCTGTTTTGAGTTTAGTAGTATTGATTATTATGTATCTATATTTACACTTAATTAATCTGCAGGTGAAAGGTTTGGCATGTAGATATAAAAAAAAATACCCTACACACACCTCTTCATCCACAAAACAGATATACATGGTACATTGTATCATTTGGTTCCAAAGAGGCGTAAAGAATCATGTAAACAACATATATCTAGTTTTTCTCAAAGAAATCAGATTTCTTTTTGTTTATCAATTATTTGTTATCTTGAAGTTCCCTTCACATGAGTGGATTGTATCTAATGTAGAAGAGATATATTTTGTTTGAGGGTTAATTTTGAGCATTTTCACACATCCCAAACTACAGAGATATGTCCTCAGATACATTTCTGTTACTCTTTTCTAGGAAGCAATACCATAACAATCATGTACCAAAGAACTTTTTAATTATGAAAAAATACACTTCTTATTGTTTATAAACTTTTCATGTATTGTGTGTATGGTAAGCTGTGCAAGTTATATTTATATCATTGGATATGCGTTATTTTCTATTTAGCCACTAAATCCAAATCCTGACAGTAACTGGGGGGCTTTCTTCAAAGACAATGATATGTTACTACAGATCGATAAGGACTGTCGGTAGGTATTCACAAAGCATTTATAATGGCATGAAATAGCAATTGATTCCAATTGAAATTAAAATAATTTATTGAATGCAAAAGCCAAGGTAATACTGCAAACTAAAAAAAAAAAATTCTTGTCCCTTCAGAAACTTCTTAATCAAATTTGAAAAAAAAAAAATTAAGATTGATTTATTCACAGATTGGATAACTAATTTCTTTGTATTGAAAGGTAAAAGAGTTGAGTCATGCCACAGTTTTCTATAAGAAAATAGCAACAGTTTGTTTTATTAAGCTGTTGTGATTGCAGAATGAGATGCAGGAAACTGTGTGTGTGTGTGTGTGTGTGTGAGAGAGAGAGAGAGAAAGAGAGAGAGAGAGAATCATGAAAATTGACTCTCAATTAATATAAGAATTTTTCGTACCTTGTTTATTTCATTCACGGAGACATTAATTTGATTAATGGTTACAGTAGTTACTAGCACTTTGATTAAGTTGGTGAAAACATACTGAATGTTTATTTTCATAGTAGAGATTGTAAATATTCAGTTTCCACCAGTTTATCCCTCTTCCTCAGCCGAACAAAATTGTGAAAATAATCCCATTTCCTAGGAAAATGATGACATAACATGCTAGAAAGAATCTATCTAGAACGTGTGCCAAGTGGACCCACTCATGGACAATATTTTCTACTTCATTTGCTTTAATTTTGTTTTTTTCTATTGTCTTTTCAATCTCACTAGAAATGGATTCCCTTTGGGGAAGCTGTCCTTTTTCATAACGCTCGGCGTTGCTGTTATTTCTGGTCAGAGGGAGTGACACATTATTGCTTTCTTCTGGTATGTCTTCATGTATAATTTTCTGACATTTTCTGCCTGGGAGGGAGTCTCTTCGCCGCAAAGTATCCTTAAGAAATGCGCTAGACATTCTTCTTTCTCTAACTTCACCAAACACAGCAGCAACATTGATGTCCTTTGAAATGCATTCTTCATATTTAACACAAAAAACTATTGAGAGGTAGCGGAGAAAGATTGTTTTAAGGATATTGGGAACTTCTTTTCCCGAAAGTCGTTTATAGTACACAAATAAAACTACACCAGCCATGATGCAAGCCACACATACCAGTAGCATGGATGATGTGAAAAAGTATGCAATGATTGGAAATGTGTCAGACGATGAAGGAAGCTTGTCTTGGATAAGCAGCAAGAACACGGTAATAGACAGCAGAACGGTGATCTGTAGGGAAATTTTCTCACTGCAAGATGGCGGAAGGCAAAATCCGATAAAGGTCAAGCTCGTTACGAGAATGCATGGAAAAATAATGGTAATTATGTAGAATTTTGGTTCCCGTTTGATGATTAAATGGAATACAACCTTGGAATATGGATAGTTACAACAGTTATAATAACGTTCTACTCTTTTAGTCTCCATGGAAACAAGCTGCCATTCGTTATGGTCCAGAAAAGAAGAGGTATCCGCAGTAGATGAGTACTGATATACAGCAAGGTGATTTCCACCATAAATCCAGGACCCAAAACTCAAATTGCACTTTTGGATGTCAAAAGGAAAAAGAGTTACGTCGATAGAACAAGCCGTCGTTATGGTTGACGGAAAATTATAGCTGACAGCTCCTTCGGAGAGTATAACAGCTCTGTAGTCCTTTACTTGTGGCATACTCCCAAATTCGCTGATTCCTTCATACAAAGTGATGTCTGGTGTCCAGATGTGGTTGTAATGGACATAGACTCGGTCAAGGTCGTTGAAATCGGAGGAGTTCCACCGTAGATTACAGTCTGTCCAATTTAAACGCACCCAAATTTTCAGCTTGAGGGTTTGAAATTTTTCATTGATCTCCACCAGCTCTCGTAGGGCCGTGTTAATGCTTACGTTTACAATGCCACCTTTTTCACATATTGGTAGAACTTCCGAACTGTAGTTTCCTCCGAAAAGCTTATCATAAAGATTTTTCATAATGATGTAATTGTCATCACCAAGAACCAATTTTTTATTTGTAGTGATCAAAATTAGGATAGTCAATAGGCTCTTGAAATTCATGGTGAGAAAGGAACATCTGCCTAGTTCCACTGCAAGCTGAAAAGTTGCACTCAGCATTGGTTAATTTTGATTATTATATCCCTTGGCAATGATGTTCCTCATGTTATCAATAAATCTTCATAAAAATTCAGGGACCTTCTAATTACTAATTCATCACAATTCATATTAAATTGATCACTAAACACAGTGTCAGACGTATTGAATTTTGATTAATTGTCCTCTGTTGGACCCCTGAATATAAAGTCAGCTAGCAGTCAAGGTGTGGACCATGTCAATATGTATGGTGACAATGGAACTGTCATATACTCTTGGGATATTCTTATTAATGAAGAACAGTGGTAGATTTGTAGCGTATGCTTATTTTCCTAGACCTTGTTTGTCACTTGGGCTTTCAGGATACCATGTTTTATAACAAGTTTTAGCTGAACTGACAACTCAAGTGTCACTGAGCTGTTCTGATTAAGAATTGTCAGTTGTCCATTTGTCTTTAATCTATTTGTAGACTTTTCTAGTTTTCATCTTCTTTTCAAGAATTCAACCAAATTTGATACAAAACATCGTTTGGGGGGATTCAAAGCTATTAAAATGAAGGTCAGTTCATGTACTTCTTACCATGGTGAGGTATTTTCGTAAAATGAAAATGATTAAAGATCTTTTTTGCTTAAAAAATTGGATTTAATTTGAAAAATACCAGGAACTCATTTCTTTAATAAATATAAGATACTATTCATTAGCTGGCAAGTGTTTCGAGAGCTCTGATTGGTCCGGGTTTTTATTGTGAAGAGGTGTTTATTTTGAAGGTAGCATACTAGTATCTCAATAACAGGTATTAGTGTTATTATGGAAATAAATCAAGCAACAATCGGAATTGTTCTTAAAGTTTGACAGAATAACACAAATTGGATGCTGCACGCAACAGATTTCAGGGGGTATTTTCCATTAACACTGCGTTAATGTCGCTGTCAAACATGGCAGCACTTATTTACGTTAAATTACAAAAGCAGCATGTATTCCATTACCCGGAAGGGGGCGCTCCTGGCAAATGGAAAGCGCCCTCACTGTTAAGTTAAAATTGATTAAAATTTATAGCATCTGTCCTTGCTTTTCAGTCGGTTGTGTCCGGATCTATTTTTCTTCCAAAAAGCCACAGAGTACCCTTGTAAAGAAATCATTCACGCCGACTCCCGGGTGGAGACGCTGAGGAAGCGAGTAGAGCACTGCGTTCTCCAGTCAGAGAGTCTGCAGGTGGACAGGTTCGGCAAGTCCAACGTACGTACAATAATACAGGCATATGCAGAACTTGAAAAAATACATGTAAATATGTACAGGATTGTACAAGGTTAATCATAACGTCGAAAAAGTCTGATAATTTATTTAATCAGGGGGTAATTTTCGATTTTAAAATTTACCATCATGATGTTTGAATAATGTTCTTTTTTATTTAGATGATAGCGACGAGGCGGAAGGCTAGCGAGGAGTACATGTTACTTCCTGACGGTCAGGAGGCCCACTGGGAAGTGGTGGAGAGAATTTTGTTTATATACGCCAAGCTTAACCCTGGACAAGGATACGTTCAGGTAATAATACGTTCTACAAACGTAATTGTAATGTTACTGGATGGCTGACATGTGATGTCTTATGTGGCTGACATTGTGATGACTCTTTGTAGGGCATGAATGAAATTTTAGGGCCGATCTATTACACGTTTGCCTCAGATCCACGGAGCGAATGGAAAGGTAAAACAAGATGATTGACAGAATCAAACTGTACAAACAATAAAGATTAACTTAATGATGCGAGGAAATAGTATTTTGTGCTCTTGATTTTTCGGCATTTTCATTATTCATCTCTTATAATGCATACAATTTGGTAAGAGGGAAAAGAAAATGTGTTACCTGTATAAACCGGATATATGGTATGCTGTGACAATTCACCAATCCGGTTATATGGGTAGTTGGTACATACAACTGACCTGGTTAGTGTTTGGTTCTTACAGATTTATAACATTTATGTGCGGTATTGATTGTTATCAGAAAACAAACAAAACTTTCCCCAACACAAAAGGTTTACACACTATAGATATAAGTATACACGTACCAGTTTATACAGCAAATGGGTATTTTAAAGTTAAGTGCATTACTGCTACAGATCCATAGTTTCAAAAGACCCTGTTCCACAAGACTATGTTCAAGAGTGGATCAGGTTTCATTATAAAAAAATGTGTTGTTCTTGTAGAATTTGCTGAAGCAGATTCCTTTTTCTGCTTCACCAATCTGATGGCAGAGATTCGAGATATTTTCATCAAGACACTAGATCTTGATGCGGAATGTGGAATAGGTGAGTAATCTGTCTCTTTATATAGATAGTCCTCTTGAAAGAATTTAGATTGCATGTTGTATTTAGTGTATACTGGCTAATTTTCAGTCATTATTGATTTGATTAATGCAGATTTCGGTGGAAAGCACTGCAATTTGAGGAGCAGCTTCTCAGTAGCTGTGTGTAGTATTGTGGTAAAAATAAAATGTATTACAAAAGTAATCTTTTATTACGAACCTAATTTTATTTCATTTTGAGAACTGAAAATTTACCGGTGTATGTTCACAAACCATACATGTGCGTACATACATTTACATTGCATATGAAATATACATTCATTTTCGTTTGTTTGTTTGTACTTTCCTTTGAGTGTAATTTCACTCATATTGAAACCACCAGCGTTAGGTGAAATACGACAAAGGACTGCAAACGATAGTATTGTTTCACCGCCTACATTTCTGATCAATTTTTAAAAGTTGTCATTTTTAAATGATTTCTTATGCCAATGTAGATATTAGATATTCATATGAATTTTCATTAAAGTTGATTTATTGAACAAAACAGAGTGCGATAACTCTATAATTTAGGTTAAAGCATTACGTATTTCACTATAGAAATCAATGGAATATTGAAAAAAAGTTTGAAATACCCCCCTTGAAACACAAATTCTTTTTTACAGGTATTACAAATTGTCATTTAGCAAATTTATACCAAATCTTTGTTGGTTTCACGGGGGTTGGAGGGGAGGGCATATGTTTACAGACCGAAATACAGCGAAAATGTTCACTCTGAGATCAACTCCATATGAGTTAAACTATGAAAAATGAAGATTAACCCTATTTTACTCAAGAATATAAATCAATGTAATTTGACATATCAAATGTTTATTTATTTATATCAATAAGCATTTTAAACTATATGACGTTTCAAAGCCTGATTTCATGGAACATATTTTTCTAGCCCCAAATCAAAATGAGTGTATTTAAGAGCAGTTTATTAATTCTGGTATTAAAGACAATCAATTACTAATGAATTCTACTTTTCATTAAAAAAAAATTCTCATTAGCAAAACTGCAAAGCTTTTTAAAATATACGCGTTAAAATTATAGGCGGGAATCCAGAGTTACCATGCATAGTTCTTCAGTCCTATGCTTAGCGCTCAGGCCGTACAAATACGGATTCTATAACTTGTCAACGCCTTCCTCAGTGAACTGGGTTTTCAGAGTACATAATATAATATCAGAAAGACCCGTGATTCTCACTTCTAAATGCCGAACTTTTGGCGAAATAGAAAATACAACCTGTTTTCACGTCTTAGATTTGACGCGGCCATGACACGAGCTGCACTCGAACTCTTGACTTCCCCGTCACGAAGCAAACGCTCTAACCACTGAGCTACCGGCGGTCGGTTTTATACATTCATAGGTGGAGAACAAATACACTGATGAGTTTCATTGTGTTCAAATTTTTAACGGTATATGGACAAATAAGTAGACATTAAATTCAGGAAATTAAAATGAATTATTTTCTCCCTTTCGACACTCCTCGGTCATATTTCATTCTTGTATATGCTAACCTGTTTGAGTTTGCAGGTTCTAGTATGATGAATTTTGAATGAACTTGTTATTGAATATTACTCTGGTGAAACAAATATTTTACAAAATAGTACATGCGCGTGTATGCCAGTCATTTTTTCTTGTCTTGGTACTAAGCATTTGTACACAATGAATTATCCATTCATTGTTCTGAAAGTTTCCGTTCATTGGTTTTGGACATGGCCAAGTTTCTTGTTGAAAAGAAGGTAAACAATAAGGATAATTAAAAGCTTCAGAAAATTACTTGTTCGTATTATTTTATTTTCCATTAGACTGTAGTAAATGATGAATCAATTTGAGAGAAAAAGGTCATGTTTAGTACAAGTAAAATAGCACTACTCAAATGTTGTTCGTCTTTGTTGAATATCAACTGTGTATTGCTCACCCTGAAAATATCACTTGGCGTGTTGTTTATCGTTAATAAAAATACTTTTAGCTTTGTTCATTCCTCAAATTGTCACTGCTTTTGTTGTTTACCCTTACACGTTTTGTACTTTTAGTAGTAGTTCGTTCTTGATTTCTCACTGGTCTTTCTATAGGGAGTATGATGACTAAGTTTTCCCATAAATTGAAGGACAAAGACGAATTTTTGTATAACAGAATACAGGAACTAGATCTCAAACCACAGTTCTATGCATTCCGATGGCTGACGCTTCTGTTGTCTCAAGAATTTCCTTTACCAGGTATATACAGTAGGGCCCTACGCAGCATTTCTCATATTTCATTTGGATCTGCACATGTCTATTAACATGTAGATATTAGTGAGTGTAAAGCATTGCATACATATAGGTCTTGAGTTATTTAAAGAATGCATGCATTGAATCATTCTTTTACAGATGTACTGCGAATATGGGATTCACTATTTGCGGACGAAAACAGATTCAATTTTCTTATTTGTATATGCTGTGCCATGCTTATGTAAGAAATTCGTTTGTTAGATCGAAAACATGTTTATATTTTACCTGTTGCTAAATCAAGGTTGCGTTGGGAATAATTTGTAATGTCTTGCAAGAACAGTATAATGTTGTTTTAAACGCTTGAAAGAGAAATATTCTTTGTGAACAAAATCATCTTATTTTGAAACAAAGTTAGCTTAACGGAAGTATACGTATGTGTCTGTGTCTTAAGGAGGCGTACTACAGCGCCATAATGGCTGGGTTCCGATTACAAAATGAAGGAAAATATAAATGCCAGTTGGTTGTACAGTGGTTGTATATTGCTTAATGTTCCCCTCTAGAATCTTTTACTCGTATGGAGATGTCACCACTGTCGGTGAAGAGCTGCAAGATTTAGTCCTGTGCTCGACGCTTATGGCCTTTGAACGGGGGGGGGGGTATTCGTGCCACAGCTGCTATAAAACGGGACCTTGGTTTCTGCGGTCTCATCCGCCCTATTTATTCACCTCTTAGGACAAGCAATGGGTTATGAATATCAACGGTACTTGCAGTATTTGTTATTAGAATAGACAAGGTGAGTAGGCACGCCTATTGCGGAACTGTGAATCGTGACGTCGAGTCTAGCAGGGGTTTTATTAAATTTTGTTCAGATTACTTTCTTCTAAAACGTTTTTGACAAAAGTAAATTTGAATGTTATCTGGTGTAGTATTCCTCCTTAATGCGCTTTTGTTTAGTTGAATACGTGATTAAATAATAAAAGAGAAAAATTTCATATACTTTAGGATTGTCAGGGACGAAATCATCAACGAAGATTTCCCTACTGTAATGAAACTAGTACAGGTAAACGCTTAAAGACATGAAATTGCGTGATATCTAATTGTTGATTCTTTTGAATTGAAATTGCCTTATGTATCTAGGTATTAGGCCTTTTGAACAATGTAAGTATATTAAGTCTTTCCTCCTAGAACTTCCAAACGTCCAAGATTGACCTTCAACTAATACTCTCCAAAGCAGTGGACATTAGATAACATTTATTGACAGCTGAAACGTAAGTATTCTGTTTGGATCTTCTTTTAAATGAATCTTATTTGACTCAAGATTATTATTTTTATCATCAGTGCAGTAAAATATTTTCACAAACAAAATGATTTTCCAACGAAAAAAATAAGTTGTGTATTTGTTTTGTTTGTAGTTAAATGTGCAATACAATCGACTAGATATTTGCTCCTAAGTACGGTAATGGTACAGAAGTTTTCTATGAAGAATGTACGTGTTCTCTGGACTTGTACGTCTGTGCTGGCATGAGAATTTTATATACTGTAGCAAACGTCTTTATTCTGAACAATACAATATACTCCATCGGTATTTTTATAAGATCATTGCAAGATTGTTTTGTTTATAATTTGTTGTTTATTGATAATAAAGCAATATATATTTCTGTATTGTCGTTCTCTCTGTACTTCAATATGAATGTTCTAGATATCAAAATTCCTTGACATTTCTTCAGCTGATATTTTTTCTATGGCATACAGTAATGTTTGAGTGAAAGTAGCGGTTTCAGACTCGCGACCACCGCAACTTTTCCGGTCTTTTTTGGAAATAATAAAAGTTGGGGAAACACGGACCCCTGGACATACCAGAGGTGAGATCCGGTGTCTAGGAGTAAACATCTCCTGTTGACCGGTCACACCCGCCGTGAACCCCATATTTTGATCAGTTAAACGGAGTAATCAGTGTGTAAAGAACGGTCTAACAATCGGTATGAAACGCATCAGACAGCATTTAAACCAATGATATGTTGTGCTGGCAAACTACATGTAGGTCGTTGTAACGACCACAGAATTTGCGAAATGCTGACTTTAAACGAGATTGTTGAGACCGCTGTAACATCATCTTGTTTGTCAGTAGCCTGTCTTGATATTAAAACTGATCATATGCAGAACAAGCTCTTGCGTATCGAATCAACAACACATGCAGATGCTAATGGAGTATTGTTACATAAATATGGGGTTGAAGATGGAGAAACAGAAGTCATCCTGTTTGTCATAAAGTTGAATTGGAAGATTGCTGTTAACATCTATATTTGATAAAATATCTATCTACGAAGCACATATGGAATACTGAGGTATCTTTTATTTCTCATTCAATGGGATATATCAAATGGGCATATGAATAAAATGATACATTGTTAATAGATAAAACGTCGTCGATATATCTAAATTTCGAAGGCCCCAGCAAGAAATATTTGTCTCATGTAGAAGCTTTTGAATAAATTCTTCTCAAAAGAATATAAAAATGGGTCAACTAACAAATGAGCACAATTCGTGCCCATGGGAATTTCAACAGACTGTCGGTAGGGGGGACCTAATCACCAAAAACTACAAAGGCATTGTTAATGAGGAACTCCAGCATCGTTTTAATATCAACTTCAGAGTACTTGTGCATTTAGTCAGATTGGTGTCTAACAAAGTAATTATTTGAATGACTACTTACTAGATATAAATACTTCCTTTTACATTTTTGTTGACGAGAGCAACAGTCTATGATGTCAAAAAGTTTAGTCTTTAATTTATCAGACGAATGGTGTAAAGTGTTGAAAAGTCATACGTTTTGATGTTGATTTGAGAAACATTTTGTGATTTCAAATTTACTGAAAGTTCCTTTTTAGAATCCATATTTGATTTACAACACTTGTGGCATATGTCGTGACCATAACCTGCGGTGGTTTAAAGAGCCAGTGATGGGCAAAATCCATGTACGGACTAGCTTTGGCTTCTTCAAACTCAATGGAACAAGTGAAGTTTTGAATATGATGTGGTCTATTGACGTAAAGTATGAGTGACATCATGGAGATTTTGTCTTTTATATGAACGATGTCCATAACTGTGTTTACGTCTTTTGTATTTGGAAAGAGTCCTATCACATTCACGTTATTTCTTATGGACTAGTAAGATTTCCTACGTTGTATACGTTGTCGTTGCACCTATTGGATATGCAGTATCCAGAGTTTTGACCCAGTGCTCTTCTCGTTGTCTTAAAGTTGGATTGTTTGTATGATGTTAATTTTTTCTAGAGTTCTGACCACCATGGACGAGATGGTATGATCTGGGGACTTCAGATGTTTATGGAGAAGTTGATTATCACATTATTGATTTGAAACCTGTGTCCCGATATTCTTGTATTTAGTTTCCCCGACATATATGCAAATCAGTCCACAAAGGTTACACTCAGTTGCATACACAATGTTAGAAGATTTACAGGTCGAATTTTCAAAAGTGTGGTAAAAATATGATTATCAGATTTTACAATATAAGTAAGATTTTGAAATATAAGTAAGATTTTAGAATATGTAATACTTCCCCAATATCAATGGAGAAATTTTCGACTGCACATTATACCTGTGTGTAAATCTAATAACGATCATAAGATATCATATATACACCACAAAGCACGTAAATCAGTTTAGTCAGAATTGCTTAATTATAAGTAACAAGTACGAATTCTAAATTTCGTCATACCATTCGTTCCATTCATTAAAGTTGTATATGGTCCGATACTTCGTACAAATGTCTGCTTGATAGATTTATGCCTTGTATTGTTACAGTATATAATTGTTCTAACTAGATGTATTTGGTTTCGTGTCAATCGGCCATCTGTAATGCATATTCAAGTTATAGATACGTGAACATCTCAGACGTCAAATACTGAATACTGATGAACATATCGATCTGTTCGAGACTACAAATTTGTGTGAAACGGTTTATTTGGTGCTTAATTCGTCAACAAAGCTTTCACTAGTCACTATTCACATCAAACTGTGCACATGCTCAGGAGTTGCTAACATCATCAACATACGTATATTTAGGGTGTCGTCATTCTCTCTCTCTCTCTCTCTCTCTCTCTCTCTCTCTCTCTCTCTCTCTCTCTCTCTCTATATATATATATATATATATATAGATATATATATATATCTATATGTATATATATATAAAATAATCGTTCAATATTTTCTTTCAAATGCAAATGTTTTCTGACATTAATTTAGCGAAAGTTGATGGCTTTATAAACTAATTCAGTTTATTAGCTTTCGGAAGATAAATTTCAAGTTACCGCTTTAAAGGAAAAAAAAAGATTTATTGATTGTTGTTTTTCGCCAAACTCAACAATTTTTCAGTATACGAAAACGAACATGAAATATTTAGGTAAAAACTAAATTGAAATGAAATGATTAAAATGACGTTTATTTATTCACTGTATTGATTGTATTATTTTGACGATTTCTTAACTTTTTTTTTGAAGGTCTAATTAATGAATATTACAATACCTAAGACAATGGCCCAATCTAATTAAATTAGATTGGGCAATGGCCTGACGAAACAAAGTAAAAGAAATGATGCATAAGGACGAACAATTGCAGATTTTTATGTAGATCCACAGAACAACACGAGCTCGTGCCTAAATCTACACATATCGTATTTCATATATGTAAAACTATTGTAAAATTACAATTGCCAGACCTCTCACGAAAAAGAAAATCGTTTAAGTTTTTACGGGTATTTAAAATTATCGGTATGACTATCAGACATGGGCATGTTTAAAAGAAATTACTTTTGGATATGGATATTTAGCACTTCGATTTCTGTCGATATTTCTGGTAAGTTTATTCACATTTAGTAATTTACTGAATATGACATGACATATTTCAAATCAAAGTTGACTTTAATTCAAGAAATTCAACGGATTTCGTATTTCCAGGGGGACACACAATACCTGAGGATGACAGTAGTAACAGAGCCTGTTCTGCGGCCCAGTTTTTGACTTTCAGTAACGCCAGGTACTTTGAAGGAAGTTGTAGTTGGGATGCAACAAATGCTCTCAACGCTAACTGTAATTACCCCAGTAGCTGTACAATCCACGCAACGAACAGCTGGCTCGGTCATGATCCGTGTGTAGGGTCGAACAAATACCTGTACTGGGAGGAATCGTGCACAGGTAACGAATTTTCCTGTACATCTGGAAACATTTTAACTTTCACTGAATTTCATGGCTGTATTTTGATATCAAAATCTCTCCCTTTCTAGCTTCATTTTTGCATTGGAATTCTAATTATTACCGAGTATTATGAAAATAGAATTTTTTTCCTTATCGTATTATTTGATTAAATTTTTAGAATGTGATTTATAGATCTTATCTTCAGGGAAAATGTACTAAAACACAGATAAATACATCATAATGTATAAAACCAATCCACTTAAAACAAGTCCTTAATTTCGCTGAAATTTTTTATACGTAATTGATTTACTACGTAATACAATAATAAAATGCTACTAACACACCTGGTTATGATATGGAAGAATATTCCACACATTTTTATCTATGGAACCTCAAAACTCGAATTTTGTTCGGATGTTCTAGTGCATGGGGATGGATCTTTCAAACTGAATTTAAATATAAGCATATTTTCCTCATGTTTTATTTCCCATAAGGGCGAACATTTTCCTGGATTGTTCATATTTCCTGTATCTGTATATTCTGAGAAAGTATTGTCTAGAATTAGTTGGAATAAAAGGCTTGAAAATAATGTAGATGAAAATTGTTCTTTTCGTTATATAATCACATAGACGTAATTTAGGTCTATGCTGATCAAAAAGAAAATTCCTCTGCATTTTTATCTGTGAGACAATTCCGACACAGATTATGTGCATAATAATTATTAATAACTTTGTTAGAATAATGTTTTAGCTAGATTAGGATTTTATAACATTATACATATATTGGGAATTTTGTGCAATGATTGTTTAAAAAAAAATAAAAAAAACCCCAAAAAATCCTCAAATCAATCCCAAGCATTCCAATTATCAAAGATCTTATTTTTTTTCTCTCTTTTCCCCAAAACCGCAAATCTCCTTTTCATATATGTAGACATACAATATAAGTTTACATTGCTCAAAATCCTATGATAAACCATTGCCATCATTTGTATAAATGCCAGGTCTGTGATGTTTAGCTTTTCAGAATTTGATTAAAGGTTTCATGAGCCAAGTAAAAGTAAGGCATAGATACAATGAATGAATGAATGATAAACCCTATTCCTGCGAAGTCTCGGAATTGATCATGCAAAAAACTATGATATAATTCTTTTTTTTTTTTTTTATTAATGATCGTTGCATCGCTTTGTAAGAGAAGATATTACTGTTGAATCCGTATAGATGTATGGAGTTCTTGGAGTTCCTGGGCTTGTCCCACGACCTGTACCACCCAGACACTGACCAGAACCAGGACCTGTAACCGACCCACAGGATGTACTGGTTCCTCCAGCGAGTCCAGTGACTGCCTGTCTGTAGGATGTCCCCGTATGTACATATGTAATATACTGCTGTATACAGTTTTATCATCCAATTATCGATGCACTTTGCTGCCATTAGAAACACAATGTAGCAGTTTATATTTCTTAATATTTCATAACACATTGTCAAAAAGCGACATATGTATTAATAAAGATCAGTTGTGATGGTGGATATGTACTGTTGAATATGGAAAATAATACATTGGAAATGGAACTTGCGCAGACAGAGAATTTTAAGCATTGACATTGACCGGTCAATAGTTTAACTGTTACATGCTCAGAAAAAATAACAAGAAATAAGAAAAAATGTTACTTACTCTAATGATAGACAATTGGATAATACATTTTTACTATTTTTCTACCGATTATGAGCAGGGGGTAAAACAGTTTTTCATGTGACGCACTACTGACCGATCACGTGATGTACTATTTCCCAGACACGTGATTACGACACAATGTAAATCAAGAGTCCTCGCGCTTGTTTTTACTTCCCCAAGAAGACGGGGGACATGTCTCGGTTTTGAAGCAGCTCAAGAAGATCTTTAGCATTTACTAGAAAAAAGAGACTCCTTAGATACCAAAACTGTCATCAGGTGTGCTGTGAATATTTTGAAAGAATATTGCTCTGAAAACAATATGAGTATGAATGCACAGATAGAGATTTGCAACGAAAATTTTACTTAGTTGTCAGAACGAAAATGTTTAAATATACTAAAAATGTCCTTTTTGTCCATTTAATATGGCCTACAAAACATTATGATTAAGAGATGGAGATTGATATACATGTAGTAAATTCACCGGAGTTTACCGAGGCTAACAAAATAATTATCATTATAATACTTATAAATTTACTATTTTCCAAACTCAGCTACACAACAGGTGCGTATCCACTACCATTAACGCTAACAAATCATTGTCAATCAGCCGAAAATGAAATAATTGCGTTTGATTTGTTAAAACAATTAACAAAATGAAATTTTTTATTTGTTTGCTGTTGTTGAAATACAGTGAATTATTTTCCAGTGACTTTTTCATTGTGATATTCAACAAGTTAAAAAAAATGCATTTTATTTATTATATCTTTTTTAGTGTATACATATGTGTGTATAGTAGATAAGTTAATAAAACAGTTATTTCATTTCAATTGGGAGACAGTCAACTGTTGTTCCTCGGTAGTGGAGTAGACCCGGGAAACTGTTGTCCTCGCCCTACGTCTCCACTACCGAGAAACAACAGTTTCCAAGGTCGTCTCCACTACCCAGAGACAACAGTTTCCAAGGTCGTCTGACAACAGTTTCCCAGGTCGTCTCCACTACCGAGAGACAACAGTTTCCAAGGTCGTCTCCACTACTGAGAGACAACAGTTTCCAAGGTCGTCACCGCCTCCGAGAGACAACAATTTCCAAGGTCGACTCCACTACCTAGAGACAACAATTCTGATTATTGTACCTCTACTGATTTTTCACTAGGATAAATAGAATGGTTAGATGTGGCTAATTCCCGGAAAGTCGATGTGTGACTAATTCCCATTTTGCCGTGTGTTAGTCAACTTTAAGCTGATCCTTGCTTCCCGGTTACCCGTAATCCTCTAGATTTTACCTTGGAATTTAGAAAGAGACCCAAAATGTTCTACATATTTTTTCAGCCAATGCGAAGCATGGCACATGATTTTTAATTTTTTACAGACGCCTTAGGGTAAATTTATTTTTATATAGGGCGCTATATAAATGCATATATTATTATTATTATATTATTAATTCAGTGGTTAAGCATGGCGACAACTTTATTGACAAGGTTTGATGATTTAGACGAAATTGAATTGGAGAATATACTTGATTCTAGAAATAGTGAAAATACAAAGAAACTCGTTAAGGTATCGTTGTCTGTGTTAAAAAACTATACAACCGAGAAAGACATTGATATATTGGAAATCGAGCGACGACAATGGATAATGAAATTAACAAAATGAATTATCTTTTTATTGTTTAAGAAAATAAACATGTTATTTACATTTTCAATTTGTATCGATATAATAAAACTGTTAAATTATAATCATTGAGGGAGTTAACAAGATTCCACTTTCACTTAGCCTAACGCCTCGGGAAATAGTCCTGGCTTTTGACTGTTTCCCAGTTGGGCATGAAGTAACTGTATCTGTTACATTCTCAGAGAAATTAAGAAGGGACAGGCAGAAGGTGGTTAATTACTCCACTAAGGGACTATTGCATATTTCATACTTTGTCTAGTATGTTCTTTATACAATTTAAACGACAAAAGTACCTTCCCTCGTTTTCAAAAGGATTCTCGCTATGATGTTGAGAGCATTTTACTTTTTCAAATATTGTTTTGTTTCAAAATGTTTTTCGTTATCTGATGAATTATTTTCTTGACTCTAGGACACGGGGAATGGGGATCATGGGATACGTGGAATTCATGTTCAGTCACTTGTGGTGGAGGTACGAAGACACGGTCAAGAGAGTGTGACAGCCCCTCCCCCCACAATGGAGGCAACAACTGTGGGTATCCTGGAGCGTATACAAACACAGAAACCGTCAACTGTAACACCTTAGATTGCTTCAGTAAGATAAAATGCTTATTTGATTTTTTCCATGAAGGCATTGCTTACCGTGTAACTTTATCATTGCGATAGACTAATTACTCTATTACACACACACACACTCACACTCACACACATACATACATACACACATACACACACATGCACACAGAGAGAGAGAGAGAGAGAGAGAGAGAGAGAGAGAGAGAGAGAGAGAGAGAAAGAGAGAGAGAGAGAGATACCACATATACATGGATTGAGAAAACATTTTGTGACTTGAATCTTGTTCACTTTGTGCTTTTTCACAATTTGCACCTGGCCTTGAACCGCTCGATAAAAATGTGGTACACTCTGGTTAGTTGTGTAAGGCAGAAAATCAGTCAACAGAAATCACTACGTTATTGATAAAGTGAACAGCGATTGAACGTGACTTAAGTAAAGGCGTGCCACCACAAAGACGTCATCTACAGGCAAATGAGCGCAATCAAGCATTCGGCATACTTCAGGCTGGGAAAACCCAGCGAGATGTCTCTATCTGGTTTGGTGTGTCCCAGAGTGTTATCTCTAGACTCTGGACACGATTTCAGGGGACTGGTACAGTTAATGAGAGGCCTAGGAGTGGCAGACCCCGTGTCACAATGCAACAACAAGACCGATACATCGTAACGTTGGCCCGGAGATAACGTTTTCAAGCTGCTCCAAGACTGACTCCTCAGTTTAATGTTGCCATAGGCCTGCACATTACGTCCCAGATTTTGAGAAAGAGACTTCATGCTACTAATACCAGGGCTTACAGGCCAGTAGTGTGTCCCAGACTTCTCCCACGTCATCGACAAGCACGCTTGGAATTCGCACGTCAACATGTGAATTAGGATAGACGATTTGGTAGTCAGTAGTGTTTACAGATGAGTCCCTATTGTGTCTGGACTTTCTATATGGTTGTAGGCGTGTGTGGAGAGAGGCCAGACAGAGATACAGTCAGGTACTGGTGGCTGAACACAATCGGTTTGGGGGTGGCTCTGTGATGATTTGGGGTGGGATCTCTCTGGCGGGTCGCACTGACATGGTAGCCATCAAGAACAGTGTACTGATTGCTCTCCGATGCAGGAATGGAATTCTTCACCCAATCGTCAGGTTGTTTGCAGGTGCAATCGGGCCAGATTTCTGATAACGCCTCGTGCTCATGTGGTTCAGGAATATCTGCAGAGGGAAATTATCGAGCGTATGGTGTAGTCTGTTGTCTCACCGGACCTGAATCCCATCGAACATGTGTGGAATCAACTTCAGCATCAACTTTCACAGCGTTCAAACCAACCACAGACTTTGGATTAAATTGAAAACGTGCTGAGAGAAGAATGGGACGATCTCCCACAACAGAACAATGTGAATCTCATAATGAGTAAGCAACGCCGATGCCAGGCTGTTCTGAGAGCAACCGGAGGTCACACCGAGTATCGATGAAACTGAACTGATGGACATGTTCTGTATAGTGCAAGTTGTCCTTCATGTCAGATTTCTTCACATCATTCAGTAACATGTTGTTTTGTGCACTATGACCCAAAAAATCAATAAATTAAATCAAGATTTCTGATTATATATTGATGAAAAATGATGTCAGCTGTTGTGTTTCACATATTCCGCCATGTACCTGATATAGGTATGAGGACTCGAAATTAGCGAGAAATACTCGCAAAATACGAGTAAATTTGAAAAACTGCGAGTGAAAATAGTATACACTCGAAACGTTTAGCGAGTAGTGATTTATAAACCAATACGTCATCTTGTATCCGTTTTTTTTTTTGTTTACGGTGATACGTAATTTGCTTTTGTTAAACTTGCACTCAGAATCATACAAATGCTTGCATAAACGACCGATTTCAACAACAGTTTCTATCCGTATTTTTCTTTGATATTTTTTTTTAGAAATTCGAAATCAAATAAATGCTTTAAAGGAATATAAACATATAAACATATGTGACACGAGCTCCATTCACTTTTAAGGATGATTAAATTAAATTCGAAGCATAAGGTTTTTATTACTGATTTATCTAAACTATTAGAGTCTGTTCTATCACATCTTCATCTTCCGGTTGCCATTTTTATCAGAATAAAAATATCGTTATTTGTTATTAATTACAGACCATCTGCAAACAACAAATGTATTCCATCACCATAATTATTTATCATTAGAAGATTTTGAAATCTAGACCTGCAGTAAACAGGTAGTGAACTATAGGTGTGAAGGTCAGGAGACCGAACATTGCACCGCTTGGCCTACGTCAGTAACTTGTCCAAATAATGCCCGTTAACTCACTAGGATCACCTAACACTGGCAAAACCATTGATTTAAATAGAATATAAAAAAGAGCACTGCTTCTTTCAATTTATCTTTTGGATTTTATGTTATCATTTCAGTCTGTGGAAGCAGAGATTACGTTTACTCTATTTCTACAACGTCATCGACGAACACGGGTCAAAGTATGTGTGCCAATCAATATATGGCTAAAACTAACAAACATCTAATGGATGACTTTTTAAAAAAAAAACCCCACATCGATTCAAACTACGAGTAAACTTTACAAATTCAACGAAGTACATGTAGTATTTTTTTTACGCTCAGGACAGATTGTGTTGATCGAAGACGCATCACTGAGATTGACTTGTTGCGGTGTTATAAAGACGTGGACTTTCCACGCTGGCAAATCAGGGGAAATCAGCTTCCAGGTTTGGCGAAAGGATGGAACCACTTACACACTGCTTGGCAAAAACAGTTATACTGTACCAGGTAGGTATAAATCTTGATGTATTCCGAGTATGTTGATGCAGAAAGTCTAAGTGATTACATGTATATATGGCTTTTTCATTATAACTGTTTTTAGCCGGAGCAACTGGAATAACTCACACTTACCAAGTTCCTGAGTTTGATAGAATCACAACACAAAGTGGGGATCTAATTGGGTGGTCAGTGAAAATATTACATTTTGTCTTCAAAATACGATTACCGCTAAATAAAAGAATGACGAAGACTTTAACCAACGCAATACCGAAAAGTTTGATCCTTAAAGTATTTCCATAGGGTAATGCAAATACATATCCGGTATATTTACCCGTTGTAATTGGACTTAGTGGTTGTTAGATGATTGTAGGACAAAACTGTACATCTTAAAAACAATTCGTATCATGCAAACCAGTTGCAAATAACTTTTACACTATACAGGTTCTGTCCAGTAGACCCAGTAATTTCCTTCTCCTCGGGAAATTTAGATTATCCGGACAACATTAGAATCGGGACACTAGCCACTGGTGTGACAGTGTATGAAGGGAGCACGTTCTCTTGGACATCTGTGGGATATACTAACGATATTTCATACGCCATCAAAGTATCAACAGCGGACAGTGAGTACGATTATATATTCTGACCTCCATATCGTTTTGGGTTTCTCTTCTTATGGATTGAAGTCTATCAAGCGTTTTGCTTATTGGGAAAAACAAGCGTCTCAGACGGGGAGCCATTATTCTTTGACAAAGACAAAGTCTGAACATCCTGAATTTATCAGAATACAACTTAAAGATAATTTGATGAAATCATACCATTTTTGCGAATCATAATGGGAATCTGATTTCATTATAACTCCGGAGAGTAAATGGACAAAAAAGTTAACAATATAAACTTAGTCACTATGGATTCAGGCTTGTTCATATGTAAGATTAGGTCAGTAACAAATACTCATACTTCTCAAAAATTTTAAATTTTAAGTTACATTTATGTTTTCTTCAATGAATTATTTTAAAGCTTATCTATGATATGCTATTAGACATTCGTATGCAATGATTACCCTCGAAAACAACAGAATTCATAGACCACAAACCTCCATCATAGCTTATCTGTTTACACCACTGCTTTCGTTTACAGATCGCTCCAAAATGGTATCAGTTATCGCAACTCATAGAAACCTGTTTTTGAACATTTTAATGAGAGAGAATGATTAACTTTAGTACTGTATATTTATCAATTTGTTGATGTGTATACCAGGTGGATCGCCTTACTTTGTGAACATGGGACTGACGAGTACGGTATATGACAATACTATGACTGGGAGCCGGGTGTATGCCGTCAGTGTTTGGGACGCTGACAGAAGGGAAAATATCACCGTATCTCCAACAACTGCAGTTACCCACCTCAACTATAACAACGGTTTGACTTGATTATCATCGGAAAGTTAGAAGTAATATACAAAAAGCAAGAACGAAGGTCTGACATTAAAACTGTAACTGAATTAAGTTCTTTCTTTTTAATTAGGATACATTGTTGCCGAGTCCGATTTGTCCTTGGGGACCTACTCGCTATCCCTCAGGGCTACGGACTCATGTCAAAACTCAGTTGAGGCGACTGGAACTATTGAAGTAGTCAACACGGTAAGATTTGAACATGTTAAAGTGGTTCAAAGCCATGCAGGTTTGGTTGTATGTTAATTTTTTAAGTCCTCAATGGCTTTTATCTGCACATTTGAATATTTCAGCCTCCGGTGATCACGAATTTGCCAGACAGCTGTCTGTTACATGAAGATACAAAGGACCGTGTGCGTCTATTTACTATAAGAGCATTCGACCGTCAGTCCGACGTCATAACTTGCGTTAAATCATCCACATCACCATCAAACGGACCATTTGAAGTTCAAATGATACGAGGGACTCCAGGTATACACATTTTGAGATGATTTATTAAAGAAATAGAATAAATTCAATATGCTTACAAAGTACTTTCCATTTTAAAAATTTTTATTCTAGATTATGGAATATTTTCCTTGCCAAATCCTAACTTCAGTTTTGATACTGCCAAACAATACAAAATATCAGTTTCCTGTTCCGATGCAACTGGAGGGTCTGACTCCGGTGAATTCTTTGTGAACATACAGAAGAATTCTCCACCTGTCATTAAAAATCTTCCAGGTACTGTTACATCTTTTTAATATTGTGTTAGTAAGCTTAAAATTGAAAATTTCTTTTCCCTCACTCGACCGGCAGAAATTCATCTCACTGAACTGAACATTTTTAACGCCTTTTCCCACAATTTTTTGGTTGATTGTATTAAGATTTGTTTTACCGGTAGAGATTTGATTCTCTGTGACATTCCTACAGTTTCAAGTAAAAGTATTATTGTTTAATGTTTTGCCTACCTTTCTACACAGAGTTTCATATAGATTCAAACGAGGGAAAACAAAGATATTTTGAAAGGTAGCCAAATAAAAAATATTATTGGTTAATTCAATATTGATTGTTAAAAGTAGTAGTTTTGCTTAACCTCGACGTTTTCCTCAAAATCTCAAATTAATGTGTGTCAGTAATCCAATGGATTTCTAATAGGTCACGTGATATTTCTAGATTGAACTAAACAAAATCAGTAGATAAATTTGTTGTAGAATTCCTTTTCCTAATTTCGATACATGTAATACAATATGAAATGGAATTGAATGTTTAGATTAACCCGAAACAAAATTTCCAATCATGATATATAAAATGTCCTTTCTGCACTAATGTTATCGCTTTTATTCAAGCTGACGTCATTTTGGACGCCTCCAGGGTGCATACGGGTGACGTAGTGTTCACTGTCGTCACTCATGACGAGGAAAACGACACATTGACGTTTAGTTTGAGTCCTAACAATGCTCCCTTCAAAATATTTAACTGTGAGTCGCTTTTTTCAATTACCAGAACTTTACAAACTTGGAGATATTTCGCTTGAACCGATTTATTGAAGATCGGTTGATAAGCAGTGTACACTGTCCACTTAATATTGACTCATGCACCGGCTTATAATTTCATTTTTAAAATTTCACTTATACGAGTAGTTATAAAAACAAAAACAAAAAATTGGAAACCTTTGAGAATGTTTTTTGAAGAAAAGGATGAAGATGTACACTTTTAAAATAAAGAAGCCGCAATATACTTACAGTGTAATAAAATGCCGCAAACATTTACAATGTAATAAAGATGCCGGAATACGCTTCTTATATAATAAAGATGCAGCAGTACAATACAATGTAATAAAGATGACCGCAGTATGCGTACAATATAATAAAGATGTGCAATAGCTTACAATGTAATAAAGATGTGCAATAGCTTACAATGTAATAAAGATGTGCAATAGCTTACAATGTAATAAAGATGTGCAATAGCTTACAATGTAATAAAGATGTGCAATAGCTTACAATGTAATAAAGATGTGCAATAGCTTACAATGTAATAAAGATGCCGCAATACACTTAATGGAGATACCACCACATTCTTTAAAATAAAGATACCTCTCTACATTTAATGAAAATGTTCCTTTGCGAATGATAATTATGCTGCTATACGCTTTATAAAGATGCCGCTTTATATTTTGATCTGAAGTGAGTGGATATAACAACGTCAGATAAACGTGAGACCATTCAATTTCATCTTGCATACTAACTTTTTAAAATTGCATTTTTCAAATTATTTCGTGAACTGCAATAGCGCAAAATATCCTAGTGTGTAAATCCATCATGCTTATTGACAGAATATGTACAGGTGTATAGTCTACTGAATCTTTTTTAAAACCTTTTCGCTGAAAGATGGCGATGTACAGGTGACCAGGGACCTAGCAGAAGTATTTCAGGCGGGGTATGATCTATCTATAACTGTGGCTGACCCTCGTACAACGATACCAGCTCGGGTTCTCACTGTCCATTTACAAAGTAAGTAGTCTTCATTTATATAAAACATAAACGGTACCAATTTTGATTCCCCGTATGCGCATTTCGATAAATAATGTCTTTCAGTGATGCTCAAGTCAAAAATGTGGGAAATCCGAAATACGAACCAACTTGGAAGAGCTGAAAGAATAAAAAAAAAACCAAATAGTGGAGCCAAATCCAGCAAAGGATCAGAGTTATGTATGAGGGAGATAATCCTTAATTTTGAAATGAATTTTTTGATTTTATCACAGCAATTACTATAGAACAAGTTACACAAAAATATCATTTTGGACAAAAATGTGTTTGAAGACCTGTTAATGCCGAACTTAGAATATAGATCTTCTTGTAACCAATAACGCTACTTTAATTGTATCTTTTAATGTACTACAGACAGTCCAACAAGTATTGTTATCGGTTACAAAATCATAAGAATGCATACAAAAGGTTGTTTAGACACTATGAAGAATGTAATTACAATAATTTTATATCAAAATCTCTTAATTATCAACTGATTAGAATGACTGTATATTTAAACTCTTAACGGCTAATAGAGGTGTATTAGATACTGAATTAAACAATCATGTTTATCGACAAGTCACTGTTTGTTCAAATGATCCTTATAGGCGCTGCTGTATGATCGCTCAACAAATAAAGAGTTAAGAGAAAAAGGAATTAGTCTTACAAGAAAATTAGTAGAGAATTATAAGGGAAACTCTTCCTCACTAGTAAGGGGCCTCCATGGCCGAGTGGTTAGAACATTGCGCTCAAAATCACAATGCCTTTCACCTTTAGTCAGCGTGGGTTCGATTCTCTAGCGGCGATATATGTGAGAAGGTTTGCCAGTTTACTTTCGAACGGTCGGGGGTCTCTTCCCGGGTACATTGTATCTGGGTTCTCTCCTCCACCAATATCTCTCCTCCACCAGTAAAAACTGGACGCCTCCAGATAACTGAAAAATTGTGAGTGTGGCGGAAAATAGCAAACAATCAATCAATCAGTCCTCTACCAATAAAACCTGGACGCCACCTAAAAAAATGTTGAGTGTGGCGAAAAACAAGTGACAATCAATCAATCCTCACTAGTAGATAAACAGCTAAAATAAAAAAAAAGGAGGATAATAAAATCATTAACAAATCTAGATTAAAACATGAACCGATACTGCTAGTTAAGTCAAAAGATGCCATTTCATCGAAAAAAGAATGTAGAAAACTTTATGATTTTAACTAAAAGCCAAAACTCCCACAGGACCACTGGATTATGCTATAGATCTCGTGATAGCAATACGATATTTTTGTGAAGATTGTAATAAGCCTGGTCCCGATATTGTATCATGTCGACTCGTGAAAATATTGCTTCTGCCATTACATAATCCATTAATAGTGTTATTTAATTTATCATTAGAAAACCGTAGCTTCCTCTGATGTAAAAAAAAAAAAAAAAAAAAAAAAAAAAAATTACATCAGTATTTGATAAGAAGTGTGATATTTGGGTGTCAAGTTAATGCGCGCCAATATCTATCACAAATGTTGTGTGCGAAATGTTTACACAAAAGTGCTATTTTAAATATTTGTATAGTTAAAGTTTTAAAGTAAGCATTTCGCTAATTCCACGGTCGTTGTAATGATCTAATTTGTAAATACAAGCTATCACTGGGTCGAATGCTGTGTAACTCTTTATTCCAATTGTTCGGCGTTCATAAATTTTGCGTAAAATGAGTTGTATTGACCCTTTATGATATATAGCTCACACTATAAACCATTCACATTTCCTATTATGTGTGTATACTCGCTGCATTGCCCAATCCTTTTCTGTATTGACTGGTCTATGTATGTAAATATTGTTGTGACATTACCCCCTTTGTTCTTTGTATCCATTGTCTGACATATTGGAATAAAAACAGTCTAATAAGTTGGAATATGGCCATTCTTAAGTAAAGATTATGCAATATTTTGGAATTTACTGGATAGTTTTATAGAAAGGACAAGTACATGTAAGAAATAGGCGAATCAGAGTGAAAATAACAAACAGTGATCAACCGCATAACTCCAACAACTAATACAAAATTAAGAGTTGTACAAACACGGTCAATCGATATACCAAATGTGGGATCAAATGCCTAGGATGATTCAGCATCCCCTGTCGACTGGTTACACCCGCTGGGAGTCCTGTATCTAGATCAAATAAACAGAGTAATCCGTAATCAAAATCAGTCTATACTTTCGGCATTAAAACTCAGACAGCATTTTACCCATTGACAGGTTTTATTGGTAAACTAGATCATCATAAGGACCTTACAATTTGCGAAATGCTGATTTTAAACGACTTTTGAAACCCCTTTAACATCAACTTGTTTTAAGTAGCTTGCTTCAATTTAAAAATTGATCATACGCAGAACAATATTTTGTGTATCAAATCAGTTGAGAGACATTAAAACCATATGCAGGTGATAATGGAATATTGCTACTTGTATATAGGAAGTTGACGGTGGAGAAGCTGAAATCATCTTGGTTGTCATAAAGTTGAGTTGTTAGTTTGCCGTTAACATCTTTGTTCAGTAAAATATGTAAGTACGAAGCCGATGCGGTAGACTCTGTGGTGTCTTTTATTTCGAGTTCATTGGAATATATCTAATCGATATATGAATAAAACTGTGATTATTGTTATTAAATAAAACGTTGTCGATATATCAAAATGTCGAGTTGAAGGCCGCAGCTAGAGATTTTTCCTTCTAACGTAGAAACCAGTGAATAAATTCTTGTCGAGTTGAAGGCCACAGCTAGAGATTTTTCTTCTCATGTAGAAACTTTGGAATAAATTCTTCCTCATAAGAATATGATATAGAAATAAGCCTTTTGCTCTAAGAATGGATAGTTACAGGTAAGAAATGGATGAATTTTATAGAACAAAATCTGAATAGCCACGATCAGGTAACATTCCAAATTCATACACTTTCACATCTCAGAATACCAACTAAATATACAAGTTTGAATCCAATTAAGAATTATGTAATTAGAATCTACACCAGACTTTGTGAAACACTTCCTTCGTCCGCTTTAAAGTATCGAATATGTCTGAATACATAAAATCAATTATGAATTATATTTAGCAACTGCATCAAAAATTATGACACGTGTTCTTCAACCACAAAAAGCATTCAAGATAACTGTATAAACGTACAAATCCATTTACAAGAACTAATGCCCAAAATATGCACTTCCTCTAGTTTAGAAAATAACTTAAACATACAGTGTAATGGGACAGGATGGACCGTTGATGGACAGATATCCGTACTTCCAAGCTTTTCAAATGGTCTGGCAAGTGAGATTGATGATAACTTGAGCCCTTAACTGTCTTCGATGATAATGTAACAATACAAATATCATATATGTAAGATATTAAAGTATTAATTAACCGGATTATATATTTCAGAAAAAAAGAGATGTCCTGAAATATTCTGAAAGCACTAATGTTTTCTTAATATTAGATTACTTCGGATCTAGCATGAAAATACAGATAAAAAATTTGCTGCGAAGAAGAAATTCATTTCAAAATTAAGGATTATATCCCTCATACATAGCTCTGATTCTTAGCCGGGTTTAGCTCCAGTATCTTTTTTTAATTTATTTATTTATTTTATTATTATTATTATTATTATTATCATTTTGGTTTTATCAGCTCTTCCAAGTTTGTTCTTATATCGGACTTCCAATACTTTTGACTTGAGCATCACTGAAGAGGCAGATGCACATCTGGTGCATCCAAATTGGTACCGTTTATGCTTTATATTATAACCACGGGGTCGATGCCTCTGCTGGTGGACTGTTAGTCACCAAGGGTTTCACCAGCTTAATAGCTAAGTACTTCAGTTCTAGTATGATTAATGATTGATTAAATATTGTTTAACGTCCAGCTCAAGAATCTTTCACTCATATGGAGACGTCACCATTGCCGTTGAAGGGCTGCAAAATTAGGCCTATGCTCGGCGCTTATGGCCTTTGAGCAGGAAGGGATCTTTTACGTGCCACACCTGCGGTGACACGGGACCTCAGTTTCTTCGGTCTGATCCGAAGGACCACCCTATATAATCGCCTCTTACGACAAGCAAGGGGTACTGAGGATCTATTCCAACAACCCGGATCCCCACGGGGTTGTTCTAGTATGAAAATACGGATAAAAAATTGCTGTGATAGAATTAAGAAATTCTTTTCAAAATTAAGGATTATCGCTCTCATGCAAAGCCCTGATCCTTAGCCGGATTTGGCTCTAATATTTCGGGTTGATTGGGTTTTTTTAATTTTATTTATTTTTTGTTTTGTTCTTTCAGTGCTTCCAAGTTTGTCCCCATTTCGGATTTCCAACATGAAAAGACATTATTTATCGAAATGCGCTTCTGGCGTTTCAAAATTGCTTCTGTTTATGTTTTATATTACTAATGTTTTTCTATTTTCATCTTGACATCATTATTAAATTTCACACACACACACATGTATATATATATATATATATATCTGTGTGTGTGTATGTGTGTGTGTGTGTGTGTTGAAGTAATGTTTCCTTTTCAAAAACGTTGGGGGAAAAGTATTGAACTCATCACATGAGTTTTATATATCTGGAATTGTCCATTCTTTTAAGAAAACACTGATTACAGTATCAATGAAAAACAACTTAATTCTTTAAATGACTTTGTTGGACATGTTTATCTGTGACTATCCCTTTTGATAATAATGAAATAAATAATTTAATTGATAGAAAGGCCTCAAACTGTTCTGCGAGAGAAGTGATCAAGGGCCTACAACCCTAGATTTGTTTTTACCACACAGAACAGACAGTTTGAGGCCTTTCGCCATAGTTAAGTAACATCTAGTATCCTCCCCCTTTATTAAATTAGTGGATCCTTATCAAAATCTGTGTTCTCAGTTACAAAGTCCACCCTTAATTAAAAGTTCTCTTTAACTTTACTTGTTTGCTTTCTGAACTTTCTTAAGAGAACAGGCGCGTGTTCGAATCTCGGCCGCGGCGTTATGTGAGCACGCTTGCCAGTTTAATTGCGGAAGATCGGTGGTTTCTTCCCAGGTACATTGTATCTGGGTTCTCTCCTCCACCAACAAAAACTGGACGCCACCAGATGACTGAAAAAGTGTGGCGGAAAACAATAGATAATAATCAATCTTAAGAGAACATATCAATATTGAAAACGTGATGTAGAAAATTATACAATCAATCAATGAAAATACATGCAACCTATCAGTGAAGTTCAGATATTAATCCACTAAAAGGTTTTATGAAATCTACGCGTAGCGTTTTCGCGTACGCCTGTTAACACACAGACTTGCAGACGAGTCCTGCTTGCCCAATCTTGTCTACGAAGATCTAAACAAGTTGCCATATCAAAAATATTAATGAAAAGGCCAAGATATTTAACAGTACTCAATCTCGTAATTCCTATAGAAAATACAAATCAACGAGATGGACAAAGACGGACACCTAGATATACCAGAGGTGGGATCTGGTGCATAGGAGGATTCAGCTTCCCCTGTCAGCCGGTCACACCCGCTATGAGCCCTATATCTTGGTCAGGTAAACGGAGTAATCCACAATCAGAATCAGTGTGTGCCAAGAACGGCTTAACATTTTTTATGAAACACGTCAGGTAGTACTTGACCTAATGGGAGGTTGTTCTGACAATCTAGATTGATATAACGGCCATAGAATTTGCGAAATGCTGACTTTAGAGAGATTGCACAAACCCTGTAACATCAATCTGTTTGTAAGTAGCATGCCTCTATTTAAAGACATCATATGCAGAGAAAGTCATTGCATATCGAATCAGTTAAGAGATATAAACATCATATGCAAATTGTAATAGAAAATTGCTACATAGATAAGGAACGTTGACGGTAAATAAATTGAGGTCATCTCGTTTTTCATAAAGCTGAGTTGTTAATTTGCCGTCAGAAGGTAATGCGACGATGGTTCATTCATTAAAGTAGATATCGGTACACTTGTCTGTGTTATATGTGTATGTACGTGTTGTTCATTTCAGACGTCAACGACGTTCCTCTCTTCGGCAATTTGCCCATCAGCAGAACTTGGAATGTGCCGGAGAATTTGCCACTTGGAGTGACTCTGTACAGAGTGAGCGTTAACGACCTAGATCTAGGGAGTACAATGCAATATGATGTGGAATTTAATCCAACGACTGGATCATCCTATTTCTCAATAAATGAAACAAGTAATATATGAATTATACTTAAACCATTACTTGAACAACCAGTGGGAAAATAGGAAATAGTAAGCAACCTGGATAAGATTTGATTTTTGTTATGTAGTTTCCTTTTGTATACGTAATTGAAATAGAAAAGAATATGAACTCCATATTTTTTAAAGATGGCAACGATCGCAGAAATCATAATTTAGAGGAAGATTGTTTAATTTAGTTTACATTTTTATTTTATTTTATTTTTGTCATTTTGATTTACAGATGGGGAGGTAATAACAAGTTCTTCAATACTTGATTATGAAACGGTTCCTTCTCGACAGTATGAGCTGATTATCACGGCAACAGATGGTAAAGATACTTCTACGGCCACCATGACTGTCTCTATCGCTGACGAAAACGAGCAGTGCTCGTTCCATCAGAATCAGTACTCGGTGTCTGCTGATGAAGGATCGGTAAGGCTTGTCAGATAGGTATCTATGGCTTTTATTACCCTCAATATTTCCAAGTCGTGGAGCAGAATTACTTCGGTATTATTGACAATTCTTTTGTTTCGATACGCTTGAATTCCATGTTGGTTCTATAGCAAGTCCTGCTTTATTGATTCGACACTTGATCTCTTCATCGTTCCACAGTCTCTACTTGCTATGTTTTTACGCAAGTAAACCTTTCGTTTCACTTTTGTTATAATGTTTTTTCACGTCTGTCTTGATGTTTGATATGAGGATTGTGCATGTAGTAGATGGTTTTGGTTGATTTAAAACTTCCTCAACGTGTTCTAATCTTGTTGTTTGCTCTATAACGCTGGTCATGATCATATCTTATTGATCTTTTACTGATACGTTGATGTTTAGTGCAAGTTTTTCCCTGTCAGGGAACGAGTTTTCGTAAAGTTTTTCATACTGTCTCGTTCTGCCTTCAGTCTCTCTTGGCACATTTCTTTACTTCTCTATTTGTTTTCCAGTATTATGCTCTTGTCCTGTGTTTTGTAAGGAATTTAGTTCATTCTTTGTTTAATTGTTTGATTGTTTGTTGTTTTCCTCCACACTCAACAATTTTTCAGTTATCTGGTGGCATCGATTTTTTTATTGGTGGAGGAGAGAACCAAGATACTATGTACCCGGGAAGAGACCGCCGACCTTCCGAAAATAATCTGGCAAACTTTCTAACTTATATCGACGCGAGCGAGAACCGAACCCGCGCCGACTAGAGGTGAGAGGCCCTGTGATTCTGAGAGTGATGCTCTAACCACTCAGCCACGGAGGCCCCCATGCTGTTTTTGTTTAAGATCCCATTCTCTTTCAGTTTTTTGTGTCATCCCTTCTTTGTGCTCACTCCACAACTACATCATAAAATACATCAAATTAGTATTTTCAATTGTTGGTAAATTTTAATGAATAATTCACAGTTATTAAACCTATATTAGAAAATATTTGTTATAAGTTGTAGTCTGACGAGTGGCTTAAAATTGACTGCTAAAGCCCTTGATATTTTAGTTACAAATAATAATTGGTACGATTCTTGTTATATTCTACAGATGATCATATTTTTAATAATCAAAGTAGTTACTGACATATAAGTTGATGTTGCAGAGGTTTCAAAAGTCCCCTTTAAAGTCGGCAACAAGCAAATTCTATGGTCGTTATAATTATACTACTATTATTTGAAAATACAACCTGTCATTAGGTGGAGTGCTGTATGACATGTTTCATATCGATATTGCTAGGCTCCTCTCGTTCACACTGAGTTTGACTACGGATTATTTTGTTTACCTGATTTCAATAGAGGACTTGCGGCAGGTACGACCAGTCAACAGGGTATGCTTATTCATCCTTGATACTTGATCCAATTTCTGGTGTTTTCAGGGGTTCATCTTTGCCCTGCTTTCAATTTTGTATTCTCTATAGAATTTATGACAATGACAACTATTCATTATCTTCATCTTTTGCACTCACAACTATGTGATAAATTTATGTATTGTTACATGTATATTTCGTGTAGGCTGGTGATCTATTTACGAATGCAGGGTTTGTAATACTTGATGAAGATGCCGGTTCCTCTCATACCTACACACTGAGCTGTGGAGTAGAGTCATGGAGGTTTTCCATCAACACTAATTCAGGAAGGGTGTCCTACTTTTATTCGTATGACCTTGACACAGAAAAGACTTCTAGCTACAACTGTAAAGTGACAGCCACCGACTCCGGATCGTTATCCTGTGCTACCTCTCTAGTGATCAATATTTTAGATATTAACGATAACACACCTACGTTTGATTTGTCAGAAGTACCTATTTACATCACACCATACGAAACAATAGGAACGGTTCTGGTAAATGTCACAGCTACAGATGCAGATATATCTAGCTATGGCGATGTCACGTATAGACTCGATATGTCGTCATACAATTTTGAATATTTTGATGTGACGTCTGATGGGGCTCTGTTTGTCAATAAGGAATTGACGGATTTCAGTACAGGAGACACACTCGACCTCATTTTGTCTGCGGTGGATATTGGAGGAAATCAGGGAACGGTTAAAATTCGTGTCGTGTTTTATGAGGTACCTGCATATGATATTTATCTTTTTTTTTATTATATTTAATCTAAGATTCCTAACAAATTGAATATATAAATGTTAAAATGATACGTTTCAACGGTTTCTATACATCAGTTCTTAAGCTAGTTGAAAATGGCATAGGGATATAGGAATTTTCTTTGCAAACGAAATGCATGTATTCGTCTATTTTCAGTCATATCACATGCATTAAACATTGATGAAAACCAGATAAGAAATCTGTAACTTTAAACAAATGATTAATAATAAAGAAGACTTTATAAATGAATATAAAAATATTTTCGAATTTTGTCTAAAAGAAGTTTACTTTTTAAATCTTACAGCTGAATACGACAACCACCTCTACCACAGAAAAACCTGTCGAATTCATCACTTCGTCGTGGAATACACTGTGGTTAACATGCATGAGTGTTTTACTGGGAATAATAGGGACTCTTTCTATTTATTTTTTCTTCGTGTATACTCCAGAGTTCATGAAAGGATTGCTCACCACAACGTATGTTTGATTGCTACCTTATTCTATAATCTTGTAATTAAGGGAAGTGTTTGTTTAAAGTTGTTTCATTTTTTCTGTTTTAGAGTTAAAAAGAAAAGACTACAGGGAATGCAAAGAAAAAGCATAAAAGAAACAAAACGTTTGTATCAATTTTAAAAATGAAATATATGTTTTATTTCATTGTTATGCTTTTCAAAATCGATACAAATTGTTGTTGTGAAAACTTGTCATTTTAAAAGGAATATCGATTTAAATGTGTGTTTGTAATACAGAAACATCAAAAAAAGATATTACAGAAGCCAGTCGGAACAAAACCATTGAGGAAGTATCATACAATCCAACCATTTATCTACAGTCAAAGAGAGACAACCAATCAATCCCTGCATCTACCAACCCATTTCCTAAAAACTACGGAGAGGATTTACCCAAGTCAATGGAAGTTGATGTGTGGAAATGAAACAGATTAGCAGTGTGTGTTACATATAGAGGATTGGTGCTATTGTAGGACTGTCAATATAATGCTTTTGCTATTATTTTCAATTGTTTTATGTGTTGTTTCTCTTTAGATGAAATAAATTATAGCGTCAATTACATAGTGTTATGTAAATGATGCTACAGAATTTTAAACACCGTTTTAATGGGGATTATTTTCCACTAGAAACAAGGTTTTGCAGGATCCAGGCCACAATATATCTATCAAGCTGATACTTTATGGGTCATTGCTATACCCAATGATGTGGCAGAGGAAATCTTCCCCGCGGGGATCCGGGCTAGAATAGGTTCTCATAACCCTTGCTTGTCGCAAGAAGCAACTAAATGGGGCGGTTCTTCGGATGAGATCGCAAAAACAGAGGCTTCGTGTCACATGTGGCACGATAAAGTTCCCCCATGCTTAAAGGCCGTAAGGAACGAGCATAAACCTAAATTCTGCAGCCCTTCACCGGCAATGGAGATTTCTCCATATGAGTAAAAATAATAGAGCGGGACTGTAAACAATATACAAATAATCATTCACCGATAATAGGATTTACAGTCATCAATTTTTCAGTATTGATATTTCTTGCATGCAAGTAATGTAAATGCCTTTTCTAAAGCTTTGCATAAACCTCTAAAGGAAAACAAAAACACTTGCAATATACATTTATATTGAAAGATTGGATAAAGTTTTATAATGATGATTTCAAATTTAAAAATGTATATGGAATTTATTGTTTATCCAAGCTATTGTTACGTAATAAGTACATTTGTGCAAGGGGCCTCCCTGGCCGAGTGGTTAGAGCATCGCGCTCAACATCGCAAGGCGCGGGTTCGATATATGTGAGAAAGTTCGCCAGTTTACTTTCGGTGGTCTCTTCCCGGATACATAGTATCTTGGTTCTCTCCTCCACCAATAAAAATCTGGACGCCACCAGATAACTGAAAAATTGTTGAGTGTGGCGGACAACAACAATCAATACATTTGTGCAACAAGAAGTGGACGGACATAAAAGGCTAGAAAAAGCATATTAAATATTTCTACATGGCACATGCATCGCCACCAATGGAAAGGGTGATTTATCGAAGTTACACGTTATAAAATAAGTATTCCAGAAACCTGTTGACAAACACTTATGTGTCTAAACGAAATTTAAATGATGATCAAATAAATGAAACAAAAGCACGAATTGTAGTTAAAATTCACAGCACATGTTCATGTACATAATACATGTAATATAGGAATATATTAATCTTAACTGTTGCTTAGATTGATAATGTGTACCATATGGAATCTAATATTGACTTTATTTGCACCTAACAAGTACAATCCTATACATATAAGCAGTAATATGCTGAACTTATCCATTGCATGTCACAGAAAGTATATCAAATTTAAGGAACATAACATCATGAGTTCAAAAATAGAATAAAGTTCAAAAGGAGAAGCTATAGCCTTTTGTATATCGTGTGATACCCCCAGAAAGCATGATTTAGAAGCAACTATTATACTGAGCTCGAGACTAGAAGCAGCCACTTGCTAACCGTCAGAGTACAAGCAGGAATTTGTGAGGTGTACAGCACTATGTAGAGTATAAATTGATAATCCAGTTGCTGATAGTTCAATGTAAAATGTAGTATTGATCAATTTGACGTAGGTCACTTCCGTATTGTTTTTATATTTATTGATCTTGGCTAATTTAGTTGTGTATAAACTTTTTTTTAATCTATGACTGATATTTTTTCAGAGTGACGTTGTTGTAAGTGCCATTTGCACAAAAATAGGATATTGTTTGTCTCATACATAACTGGGTGTCAGTGCGCCCTGACTAAAAATGCAAATTTTATCACCAGTGTGTATACTTTGGATTTGTTCATTCAGAAAAACACGAGTGAAGAATTTTAAAAGAATCATAGCGTTTTAAAATTTTCATCTTAATCGCAAGAGTTCACCACAGATAATGACTGTAAGTTTGAAAAGTGAATTAAAATGTAAGTGAATTCAAAAGATGCAGCATCTTATCGTTTGCAAAAGTTGAAAACATTCGATGGGTGAAACATTAATTTAAATGATTAGCATGAGTTCAATTATTGAGAGTTGACATATTTTATGATTTACAAGAGATAGATATTTAATGCAAAAGTTGATAAAATCTATGATTTGCAATTAAGAGATGGACAATACAAGAGATAACAATTATTTCACCGTGGACAAATGTCATTTGGATACAAACATCCATAACCAGGATACAATCGTGCTTTTAAGGCAGACTACATCCAACCCCTACGGCAATTTACAGCGTTAGTTTCGTAAAAGGGAGTTCAAGAATCCGAGCCCTGCTCGTGCCATGACAGCGTCAAACCCAAGACGTAAATATAGTTAGTGACTGTTCCTTAGCCAAACGTTCGGCATTTAGAAGTAAAATTCACTGGTCTTTCGGATATGACCTTAAAAACAGAGGTCGCGTGTCGCGACAGACGTTGGCACGTTAAAGAACCCTTACTGCTACGACCATGAGCGCTAAGCATGGATAGGTCTAAATTTGTGGTACTTCACCAACAGCTGGTGACATCTCAATATGAGTGAGTAAAATTCTTGACAGGACGTAAAACAAACAAATCTTACGTGATCATATGTCAGACGAATTTTGATTGGTGCAGATAAATTGTGTTTGTGTTAACCAAACTTCAATTTACTGACAATAACAATATACTGATATGATGTATAAAATAATTGGGTGGCTGCATATTGTTTAGCGTCCCGCTCGAGAAGTTTTCACTCATATGAAGCACGCCTACACTACTATTTCTGAAACTAAATGGTGAAATAATTTTGAAGTGATGACTGAACAAGTTGAAGATAAAGAACAGATATAGAAGAAGTTTTAGGAACTTCAAGGAAATTACTCATTTTATGGTGTCATGAAAATAGCAAAAACAAGCATTAAATATTACTGTTATTAACTTTGTCTGGTGTAATTTAAATAGCAACCGAAAATTTGAGTGTTAGCTTGATATCCCGATCATCTGAAAAATGAAAAAGCTTAGATAACGAACAGTACCCAATATCTTAAAATGTAAGAGTCAATTCTTATTTAATTTCCATTTCCTTGAATCTTAATAACAGTGGGATGTCTTATGGATTGTAGACCACAAACATTCCTAGCTCATCCTAGTCTAATTTAAGACGATGTTCTCAGAAGTCACATCCACACATTGTTAAACGCATGCTCAGCAACACATACCAAACTATCATATAATCTGGAAATTTGGGCATTTGAAACATTCTGCAGTCTGCATAACCTGCAACAGACCTGCCCACCACCAGATACGTATATTACACAATTCATTGCTTATCTATCCCGTACCAACAAAATACTCAACTGCTCAGCCATATATAATAGCCTTAAGGTTTTATACCAAAACTGTCCACAATGTTCCTATTGAAACCACATTTAACTAGAAAGCCACTACACGGTATGCAACGAACACTTTATCATGAAGATACACGGCTGTCCATAGAATTACATCTCTTAAACAAGACTATTCCTACATTACAAACAGCATGTCATACAATATTTGAAATAAAGTTGTTCATAGCTGACTTTACACTAGCATTCCACACCTTCGTGTGTATAGGCGAATTCAAGCTTCACTAGGGCAACACTGCATATTACAGTGTCATGATATTTTGCTGCATCAGACCATAATCCAACTCACAATCAAACTTTCTAAGACAGACCAATTTGATGCTGGAACATTTTACATTCTGGCGTCTATTGAGGTAGTATGCCGCTTTGCAAGCATCATTCAAAATTACATGGAGATACAACCTTCCAAATCAACATTTGCTGTGAATTCTTATTATATATCACTCTGATGGAAGCTTTTGCCATTGTTTCCCACCATCTCAGGAGTTTTGGTCTTCCTCGTTGCCTAGATTCCCTTGGTATTTTGCCAGTAATGTTAGGGCTATGCATACAATAACAAGTAGAATGGATAGGGAAGCAATAAAATTCTTGTCAGTCAGGAGCGGTCATTACATAAAACACGCACAATTTGGTCTCAAACCATCATACGTGTTTGATCATGATGGGATCTATTTATTCCAGCTTGGTAAGCATTTACCTAACAACCCAATTCAAGATTTCGCTTATTTTAACGGCATTGGCTTCCACCTTAATCCTATCACAGCACCACCACTGGTTTGCGGTGACCATTGGAGTTGAGGTCCTGCTGCCGTTACTAACGTTGGACATTCCATTGGTGGCGGTTGCAGTACCGTGTTGATTGCCCTTGCAGGTGGCGGTTCGTCGCAAACCAACTTCAGTGGAAGAGTGTACCTATTTTGGATAAAACTCCATTGCTTCTTTAACTGTTTAATATATCCTTTTCACACCCATCTCAATCATGCGCTTGTGCCATCCGTTGTAGATGACGAAAGTGCACATTGTGTATTTCCATTATGATTATTAATTACTATAATATTTCATGAACTTTAGTATATTGTATCTGGATTTTCTCCTCCACCAATAAAAACTGGACGCCACCAGATAACTGAAAAATTGTTGAATTTGGCGTAAAACAATAAACAATCAATCAATCATGAACCTTAGTGTGTTTGACATGTTAATTTAGAGGTACAAGCATCAGAACTTACCCTTTGCACAATGAGCCTAATGACGGGACGTCAAATCTTGTTTTGTTTGTTTTTGTTTGTTTGTTTTATTTATAATCGCCTGAGCAATTTTTCAGCTATCCGGCGACTGTCACTATTACCGGTGACGGGGCTGCAAATTTAGACCTATGCTTAGCACTAATGGCTTTTAGCAGTGAGGGTTCTTTTACGTGCCACACCTGCTGCGACACGGGACCTCCGTTTATAAGGTCCCATCCGAAAGACCCGTGACTCTCACTTCGTAATGCCGAGCTCTTGGCAAAGGAGCAATCACTACCTATTTTAACGTCTTAGGTTTGACGCGGCCGGCCCGAGCGGGGCTCGAACTCACGACCTTCCGTTCACGAGGCGAGAGCTCTACCACTGAGCCACCGTGATCGGTAAAATCTTGTTTTGTGAACTTGTTTTATAATGAAGCAGTTCCTTGGTAACCTTAAGTCACCGTAGCCAGCAACACCAAGAATAAACATCTTCAGAGTTAGGGGCCTCCGTGGACAAGTAAGAGCATCGCGTTCAAAATCACAAGGTCTCTCACGTCTAGTCGGCGCGGGTTCGAATCTCGATATATGTGAGAAACTTTGCCAGTTTACTTTCTGAAGGTCGATGGTCTCTTCCCGGGTACATCGTATCAGGGTTCTCTCCTCCACCAATAAAAAAAATGGACGCCACCAGATAACTGAACAATTGTTAAGTGTGGTGGAAAACAACAATCAAGCGATCAATCTTCAGAATTATGCACATTCTGGTTATTTATCAGGCATCTTGGAAAATGTAAACAATAAAAAAAAACCAGCCTAACTGTCCCATGCTTTACATTCAGCGTTTTAACATTACTTGAAAAATTAAAGGATGTTGGAAAAATATATGTGTTTAAATTGTTTCCCTTGTTCCATGCACTAGCTATTTGTTTGTCGTTTCAAGAACTCTTATTAAACCTCTCTTGCATTACTTACGATTTACAATATTTTACTAGGAAAATATCATGTTGTAACAGTGAGGCATTGAGAAAATTGCGATTTTTAAATCTGTAATAGATAAAACGTTCGTGCAAGTCTATATAAATCTTATCATTGTGATGAACCGGTGTGACCGTTCTGTTGGTCATATAAAACTGCTACACTTCGGAATAAAACGTCAAACCCACCGAGCAGGTAAGAAATTTCAAGAGCATAGTTGTCTTGAAATAAGTTTGAGAACAGGTTTCCAGAAAACTCTAATGATTAATATATTTCATTTTTACGTGTAGAACACGATGCACCTGATCCTTGTTTCCTGTCTGATTGCAGTGGCTTGTGGGTAAGTAAACCCAATGTATCAATATTTACTATCTAAATTGTTACATTTTATGCAAAAGACAATTTATCCCCTGTACGTAAAAAACAATGATAATATTCATATTTTGACTGTCATATGGATTTATATTTCATGTTAGAATAGATTTCACCTTTTTATTGATTCCATTAATTTTATTTTAAGAGTTTCATTCTGACACTATAAGCGATACATGTACATATACGCGAGTTGTGTTCGATATGTAATGTGTATTGTACGATATCTCAAAAGCATTCGACTCAAATGAAATGAACATTACATCCCTTCAAAGTATTCTCCGCGGTTTGAAATACATAATTTCAATCTTTGAATCCATTTCTGAAATGCGACACGGTATGATGGTTTAGGTAGGCCTCTGATGCACCGACTGATGGCTGAGGCAAGGGCTTATCGGGTCTTTTAACGACGACCAAATAAGAAGTTTTTAAGTTTTGGAAAAAGAAAAAAAAACCGCATGGGGCTAGATCTGAAGATTATTATAGATGTGGCAAGATGGTATTATTCTCCGACTTCAGAAATTGTTTCAAATGCTCAGATGTAGGTGATAGATCATTATCATGAATTAGACGAACATGCCTAAATCCTGATACTGGGCGTCGTTTATGATGATATTTCTTAAGCTTTTTTTAATATAACATCTCGGTAAAACCGACCTGTGACAGTTTGCCCTTCGACACCAGAATTTGTATGGCTATACCATCACATGACAAGAATATGCAATAAAGAACCTTCTTTGTGCTTATGGTTCTTTTCGCAAGTACATACTCCTGCCGTTTTTATTTAGCCATATTTTGTTTCCAATTTTTCTTACTGGCTTGAAAAAGTGAATCCATGTTTTGTCACCGGTAATGATATTTGCAAATTGTCTTTGATTCAATTTCGGAAACAGTATGGGCAATTGCTTAGCGGTTTGTACTCGTATCCGTTTTTAGTCAGCCGTCAATATATGCGGTATCCATCTGGTTGAAATCGTTCTTATTTTCAAAATATGCTTCAAAATGAAATGCATTCGCAATAGCGATATGCCAACAGCTCTGGTAATATCACGTACTGTGTACCTGTCATTACTTTCAGTTATTTCCCTGATTTTTGAGACCTTTTCTGTTACAGTCACAGGTCGACTAGAGTTTGGTTCATCTTTGACAGATTCTGTGCCAATCAGAAATATCTTTCTCCATCTACGAACTGTCTCATATGATACCTTATCAGACCCATAAACTTCCCCCGATTCAGTAAATATCTGCATTACCGAATGACCGAGTTTTGTATAATTTTTATATAAGTTCTAATTTCTTCAATATTCTCAACCGGTTTCCTTACCATTTTTACAACAGTGGTCAACGACTGGCTCTATTGAAATGACTGTAAGTTTAAAACTATGTGGAGCTGAAAGCTCGTGTTTATACCGTTGGAAAGGTATTGAACAGAGCTATTCAAAATTATCATCTTCTACGATAACGAGCAAAGTGTTAATGCGCTAGAGTACAATACGTATTACATATCGAATAGCTCTCGTATTTTTTTGTAATGGACACAGTAATCATACTATTCCTTGAACCACGTAGAAGCTTGTGATACTTTGCTCAAAGATTCACAATTTCATCGTATGGATTTGAATTCCCTTTAAGGATATACGCTCCTGACTTTTGCGTAACAACTTGCACAGGACTTTAAAAACTTAATTATTATTTACGTATTTTGTTGTGACATCATACATAAATTCAGTACTTCTTCGTGGTTGATTTCAAATCCAACAACTTTAAATAGATTGCTTTATATGAAATATATGATAGGGACTATATTTTGCGATGAATTGCGTTTCAGGAGAAATGTATTGAAATTATAGTAAAATTTTCACTTTCATGGTGCCTTTTCTTTTTCTTTTTTTTTTCATCATTCGATATTAAACTTCTAAGATTGATAAATTCAAAAGAACTTTTGATAAATTTGAAATCGCGATCAAACCATCAATACTTTACACGACCATTCGTCACGATAAATTGAGGACCAGACTTTACTGATATCATAAACAGTTGCTTCTTCAAATATGGAAATAGGAAATATTCATATCTAGTGATGAGTCATCCAAAAATTGTTAAACACCACTCGGATTCCACGCACAAGTACTCTGAATTTGAAATTAAAAAGATGCCGGAGTTCTCATTGACAATATCTGTGCAGTGTTTGGTGATTAGGTCTTTCAAGAGTCTTCTAGAATACCCAGGGGCTCGAATTGTACTCCTTTGTAAGCTGGCCCTCTTATGACGCAGATTTATTCAAAAGCTTCTACATTAAAAGAAAACTTCTCTTGCTGTGGCCTTCAACTCGACATTTAGATATATCTAAGACGTTTTATCTATTATATATATGTCGATGCAATATATCCCAGTGAACTCAAAGTAGAAAGACGCAACAGAGTTCTCCACATCTACTTAGATATTTTACTGAAATAGATGTTGGCGACAAACTAACAACTCAACTTGATGACAAACTTTAGTTTTTCCATTGTCAACCCTTCATCATCAACTTCCCATTTTTGTGTAGCAATATTCCATTATCACCTGTATATAGTTTTTATATATCTCAACTGTTTCGATACGCAAGAGCTTGTTCTGTGTATGACCAGTTTTTAAATCGAAGTATCTACTGACAAAACAAATTGATATTACAGGGATTCAAACGTCTCGTTTAAAGTTAGCATTTCGCAGATTATATGGTCAATATAGCGATCTAGTTTGCCAATACAACTTTTCATGGGTCAAGTACTGTCTGACTTGCTAAGCCGTTTTTGGCACACTGATTCTGATTACGAATTACTCCTGATCAAGATATAGGATTCATGCCAGGTATGACCGATCGACAGGGGTTGCTTACTCCTATTAGGCACCTGATCCCATCTCTGGTATACCCGGGGTCCGTGTTTGCCCAACTTTCTAATTTGTATTCCATAAAAGATTTATGAGATTGATCACTTTTCGGCATCTTCTCATTTTCACCAGAGACTCTAGGAAGTAAGTGTCAACTAATAAATATGGTTTTTTAACATTTCGATGAAGGATTTAGTATTGCAAAGTAATTATTTTTTGAAAGTTTTGGTAATTTTCACGTAACATATCATTCATAAAGAGCTATTGGTCTCGATGATTTCACCACCAACCCGCATAATTTCTTGATTAATCTTAAATGATGACATACAGAGATGTTAAACTACGAGTTTTAGAAAAAAAATTAGTGCTTTAGAAATTTTTACATTGGGATAAAATTTGATGTTCGAAATTTATGAACATTTTAATTGCAAAACGATCACGACTTATATGAAAGAGAATTATTTTGAAATGTTTTGTCAATAAGTTTCTTAAATAAGACTATTTTACTCTATATTATAGTATCTTTATTATAGAAACTTAATAATACTAATATAGCATATAGGTTTCAAACAGCTAAATGTTGAATTCTAGGTGAAAACATAACATTTGTCAGAAACATGTATGTCCTTGTGGTGCAAAATTGAAAATGGCTTATACACAATAATTTCATTGATAGCACTGCCAAAACAATTCAAGACATTGAGCAGACAATATCTTCTTATGTCCAGAATGGATTGACCATTGACCTTTGACCATATGACCTCAAAATCAAGTTTGATGTCCATCAAGCAATGTTTCTCAAAATATAGGCGACAATATATTTCTATGTTTGACCATTGGCATTTGACCATGAAAAGCCAACATAAATAGCCTAAGAGTTCATCTTCTCTTTACGATGTACCAGTGTACCAAGTTTAATGTATGTCAAGGAAAGGTATTGAGCGGAAAGTATCTCCCTATGTCCATGTTGGATTGACCTTTGACCATGTCACATTATATCAATAGGGGTCATTTACTCTTAAAGATATACCAGTGTAAAAAGTTTGATGTCTGTCAAGCAAAGGCTTTTTAAGATATTGAGCGGACAGGATTTGATCTACAGACCGATTGACAAACATGGTCTACGGTATATATCTTGTATGCTCTGGACGGGATACAAAACAAACAAACAAACATTGTGAAACTTGATTATGGGACCAGCTTTATAAACGAATATATCATACATGTTTTCAAAATGAAATTTTAAATCTTATTTGCCGTAATTTATATCAATTCATTTGTATGAGATGTACTTTAATGTTCATTTGTGAAGGACACAGTAATAAATAATCAATACTTTTACTTCCCGTATTGTTATGTCAGACAACACCACCACAATTTGAACACACATGAAATTCAGCAGCTTGTGGACAGCGGCTTTGAGACCTTGGATGTGAATCCAGACGATGGACAGCTGGAACACGCAGAACTCTCCAAATTATTTGATCAAAGGGATGTAAACGGTACGATTTTGACATATTTACCGCCTTAATTTAAGTGAAAATTCTGGTTAATTTGACTGCTCTTGTTTCTAATGAATCAGAGACAAAGCGCGTATTGTAGAATATGGTTCATTTTCTATCAATTACTTTGTTTTAAGAGAGGACGCGTAGTTTCAAATTAATATATTACTCATTGATATTTTCACTCAAACGATAATATATCCGTGAGAAGTCGTGTCTGAATGATTTTATATGTTAAAATAATCATCAAATAGAGATGTGTTTATATTAATTTCTGTGCATTTCATATACATGTCTACACCCCAACATACACACACATGCGAAAGCAAACCAGATCGGGATTCGAATCAGGTCCTCCCAAAATATCCAATCAAGTGTTCTACCAACTGAACTGGCTACCGGCAATTGAACACGTATGACCACCACATTCCTCCTCCTTGAAGACACCCTCCCAGAATAGTTATCTCCTGGCAGACATCTTCACCTGACAGTTCCAGGGGATGGTCTACGGCAGCAAACGTAACTGGAAGGAATAAAATGAAACGAACCAGATCAGGATTCAACCCCAGACCCCCTGAATCACCATTCAGGTGCTCTACCAACTGAACTGGCCTCTGATAATTGAACACATCTGACCACAACATACCTCCCTCCTTAAATGTCTTGATACCTTGAAGACATTTATCCGGGATCGTTATCTCCTGGCAGACATTTTCACCTGCGAGTTCTAGGGGCTGTTCTACGGCACCAAACGAAATAGGAAGGAAGAAACTGCAGACCAGATCGGGGTTCAAGCCCGGGTCCCCTGAATCACCATTCAGGTGCTCTACCATCTGAGCTAACAGGTGCTCTACCATCTGAGCTAACTGGTGCTCTACCATCTGAGCTAACTGGTGCTCTACCATCTGAGCTAACAGGTGCTCTACCATCTGAGCTAACAGGTGCTCTACCATCTGAGCTAACTGGCCAACGGCGCACGAACCCGTGTGACCGACATAAACACACATACACATTGCTAACAATCTTAGTTTAACATTTCATTAACATTTTCTGAACGCAATATTTACTATATATGTGTTGCTTTAAACGTCATGTTTCACAGAGTTTGTTATTTATGTAGCTGATGGACTCTTAACAAGAACTGAGTTCGAGGCCCATGTAGGACTAGATTTCCTTTTTAAAGATCCTCTCTTCAATTACTTTGATACGAATAAGGACGGAGTTCTTGACAAGACCGAATTTGTCGACACCGCATTCCAAAACATGAACCACAACCGTAAATAACAAATCATTACTTACTTTAATATAAGTTTTTTTTCTTCAAATTGCCACGTTTCGTTGTTAACACTTCGTATAATTAAATACAGTTTAAGACAAGACCTCTGGGGTATTTTTTAAAAATACCTTAGTTTTAATACTAGCAAGAGATAAATGAATCCATAAAATGCTGGCAAATCGAGTTTCTCAAATCATAACAATTTATAAATTTTATAAATATTTGAAAAAAAAAATGTTTCGTTTGCAGATGACGGTATAGTCACAAGACATGAGTTTGACCAATATTACACACAGGTAAATTTGCAAACATCTTTTTGAATTATGAAATATATTATCTTAATGAATTACTACAATTACAAGTTTGTAAATATCCATTCTTGTTTTCTTTTGGTAAGAATTGTACATTATTACAGTATCACTTTTCAGTGTTATAGGTATTGTCATTTTTACAGCTTATCCACCATCTCAACACGCACCATGGATGATAACATACTAATATATGTACTGAATATTGGTGTTTCGGAAATAAATGAGAAGAAAAATATTTGTATTGTTTTGTTATCTTTTATTTCATTGATTTCTTACTAGCTTGACCCAGAGAAAATAATTTTTTTCATTTTCTTTAATGCGAATTTTAAACACAAGTAAATTTACGGCGTAGGTAATTAAGTACATACAATGTATGATATGTTTATGATTTGGATGAAGGTTTGCTTACTAGAAATGTTCACGTTATTGTAATTATTATATACCAAGCTCGTGTATAAATTTCTAAGTCATAATTTGAAATCGCTTTATATCTATATCTCTAATTCATTCATCTTTTCAAAATATCATACAAATTGTTAAGAGCTGAAAATAAAGAGGATCCCTAAGTAATGGTACGATGATACTACATTATCTTCACCAATTAAAGTCACAATAAAGATATTGTCTATCACGAAAGGTGAAAATAAGACCTGTGATTAATTTCACACGAAATCGAGAACATAAGTGGGATCAGGTGCCAAAGAGGAATAAACAGCCCCTGTTGACCAGTCACACTCGCTGTGAGTCTTCTATCTTCACCACATCATATATATTTCTAGTTTTCATATTCACTATCCTCGCTATCATCATTTTTATGGTGTCTTCTTTTTTGCTAGGAAGTGTGTCTGATATGATTTGATTTAATTCGTGATTAGAAAATACCTAGCTATTCTTCGTCTTATTTTGACTGTCATGTCACGGTGAAAATGATTATGAAGTTTTTGTACAAATTATTTAATGTGTATACGTTACACTTATGAATTGTATGGTTCATGGTAACAAACAATACAATAGCACGTAACGCTGAATATTGGGTAGTTAACCACGCTAAATTTGCATGACATTATTTTCAACTAATGGTTAACAGTTTAATGGATTTCCTGTTGTAGAAGGCCAGATGATACGACACATGTGAATGTTCCATATGTTGTAGCAATGTACGACAACTTTGAAAACTTGACAATTTATAAACCGGTTTTCAAGAACAAAGATTGGTGACACAATTTTTGAAAAATAATTCTTTTACGTGATCATATGTTCGACGAATTTTGATTGGTGTAGATACTTTTGTTTGTGTCTACCATACCTCAGTTCACTGAAAATACGAATTTTAGCTAAATTTACAAAGGGTGTAGGTAAGAATAGTGGATATAAACTTTCGGCAAAATACGACCATTTACATATCATGTTGATAAAGACCTATTTAATCTTATGCTATAGGAGTGCAACCTCGTTATAGAAAAATGCAAGAAACTCCTGAAATTAAATTTACTATACCTACCTGCTTGTATAACCATGGAAATAAAAAGATTCAACATAAACAATATTTGTGATACAGATGTTAGATAACCTAAAATACAGATACTTATATTTATTTGAAAAATAACGGGATGCGTATATTCGACAGTGATCTACACTCCACGCGTACCAAAATGTTTAGAATTGATGACATCATCTAGTATTTTGCGAAATTTCTCATCATTTTACAAACCATTTTCTTACAGTAAGGAAAATGGCGCAAGCGTTTGAAAATATGAAGAGCATATGCTGATACAATGAATAAAATGACTGCATCAATAAGATATGTAACTGTGAAACTGGTTTCATTCATTATTTCCTTCTTTCAGAGATTATTGACATAAAACAATAAATATAGCATATTTATATTAATATAGAACTAAATGTATATCAAGATATACATACATGTATGCTTTAACAATTTACATGGCTTGTTTATAAGAAACATTGGTAATGCTGGATTGAGTGATTGTTTTACGTCCCGCCGAGAAAGACTCACTTCTAAATGCCGGGCGTTTGGTGAAGGAGCAATCACTATCTATGCTTACACTTTAGATTGGTTGGCAATGTCGGACATAACAAACGAATGACTCTTTTTGATTAAACACGTGGTTTTGGGAACTCTTCAAAACAGATATGTAAAATCGCATTAGCTAAATGTGATAAAATCTACATACACATCTTTATATTCAGCTGCAAGGTCAGATAAAAATACACATCAGTCATTAGAAGTAACAAAACGAGAACCTATGGCATGTTGGAAAACATTTGTAAACAGTTGGAGCAAATAATGCACAGTTCCATATCCTGTCTTGGTACAAGAGCCCACAGAATCGCAATGTAGCTAACTAATTGCAGGTTGCAATAAATGTTTTGCCAAGCCCCTATCTTTCTTCCTCATGACAATATCAAGTGTTGTTAAAGAAAAACATAAGATGTATTGGCCACAAGAGATATAATTCGAGAAGTAATGTAAATAAAATCTGGAATCTCATTCATTTCAAAGAACCTTTGGAAATTAAAAAAAATTAGCACAATCAAACTGCAATACTTTTATCTTATGACTTTGTGAAAAATCACTCTTATTCAGAAAACTTCTGAAGTTGATATAAAAAGATGATGGAGTTCCTTATTGACAATATAAGTAGTGTTTGAAGTGCAGGCTTCCTCTAATTTGTTTGGATTGACAGAAATTTATGCTACTTTATTAGCCGACCCGTGTGTTGAAGTCTTATAAAACATAATTTATTTTACTAGAACTTCTACATGAGAAAAAAAGTTTTTAATGTCACCTTCAACTCGACCTTTAGATACGTCGAAAACGTTTTATCGATTAAAAATGTTAATTTTCATCATACATCAATATATCCCAGTGTACTCAAAATTCCATTATCACCTGCTTATGGTGTTTATATATTGTAACTGATTCTGTATACTAGAGAATGTTCTGCATGTGATCAATTTCGGAACCGAGACAGGTTACTGACAATTAAGTTGATGATACAGGGGTTAGGCCGTTCTTTTCATAAAGGTCCACAGCGGCTGTGACAGGTCAACACGGGATGCTTATGCCTCCAAGGTGCTTAATCCCACTTCTGGTGTTTTCTGGGCGTCAATGTTTGCACTATTTCCGTTTTGTATTCTTTATATAAGATTTATGATATTGATCAGCTCGTTACATTCACTTTTTCACAGATAGATAAATCTTATCATAGGGATAACTAATTTGTTCTCTTCGATTGATTGATTGATTGTATATTGTTTAACGTACCGCTAGAGAATTTTCACTAATAACGTCACCATTGCTGGTGAAGGCGTGTAAAATTTAGGGCTATGATCGGCGCTCAAGTCCTTTGAGCAAGGAAGGATCTTTATCGTGCCACACCTGCTGTGACACGGGCCCTCGGTTTTTGCGGTCTCATCCGAAGGACTGTCCCATTTAGTCGCCTCTTATAAGCAAGGTACTAAGGACCTATTCTAACCCGGACCCTCAAGGGAGTTCTTATCGAAAAAAGAAACCTTTACTCTTTTGCAAGAATGCTTTCTTGAAAATAATAGAAGATACCATATGCTCCCTTTGAACATTCTTATTTTTATAATACATGTATGTGTCTTTCTGCTCACCTTTATCATGTATAAATGATATCTTATCAATCTGGCCTAAACCTTGGTCTACTGATCTTTGGCCGATTTTTATTCATAAATACAATTCTAGATATAGGTATTGCACTAACATTAGCAAACAATCGTGACAATTTGCTGGGTTGAGATATGACAGTGATAAATATCTTTATTTTAGTAGTTTGCAGAAATTCTTTCAAAATGTCCTAACCATATGTTGACAAAACATAACAAGTTAGTGGTTATATCTGTGCCATTGAAAATTTTATCAATACAAGCTTTAGTTCAGAATATAAATAAAACCTATTCAACGACAGTCCGACTAAGAATCATGCAATATAGAAAATAATGTAACTTATCCTAAAATAATATATGAATAATTGCTTTACTATTCTGTACTACTATGGATGTATATCACAAAAATCACGATATTTTATATGCTAGTACTGCTTGCACACAACAGAAAAATTCCAATGCATTTTATATGTATTTTATTTATAATACAGTTATCTGCCCTTTTATATAATAGCACAGAAATAGTTATGTAAGCGATACATACATGTATGACTAGTTTGTTTGTTTTACAACATCGAAATATTCTTCCTGGTGTACTATTGAATCACGGAATGGTTATCTTACATGCACAAAGGGTAGGCTACAAACCATATTTAACGTTGCAAGTTCCAAGTTCCAAGTATCCTATTTCTAACGTATGTAGAAATTTCCATAAATTACTGCATGATTCTTACAGTCTGTAGCTTTTTTTTCAAAATACATGTTATGAAAACTATAACGGATACAGCATACTTATATATAAAGGTTGTCGTAATGAAAACATGTTGGTGCTGACCAATCAGTGAGGGAAATAACTAATGGGGGACTGTAGGAGGGACGGTTTGAGGTGTTTTATTGCCTAAATCATTGTTTCTATTCACCATCTTTTTGCTATAATTAGTGGGGTTATTTTTAGCATTTGTACATATTTTATTGACTGGAATATTTTGTGTCATTTGACTAGTCACGCTATTTTAAACTAGTCAGTTTGTAGTCATTACTTAATTTTCTGATTTAAACCTAGTCAATTAATTGTTATGTGAAATTAAGTAATATACAATTTTACCTTATAGCAGTTTGTTAGTTTTGATAAATGACAAATTTACACAGTGATATTTTTATTTTCCCTTTCATACGGAATGTACAGCAAAAACAAACTGCCAATGAACAGAATTGTTTTTCTTACATACTTTGGGCAAAATTGTGGATATAAAAATCATTGTTTCCATTGTTAACATAATTATAAGCATGTATTGGTAAAAGGATTATTTGAATAATTGTGTATCTTTACTGACATCATGATCATGCTTTGTTAGAGGAATGAATTGTTCCAGATAGATGTATTTTTACCTCAAGAGTGAATAAACAAACACGTCAATTTTACCAAATTCTCCAAAGAGGACTTTTGTGTCAGCATGCAAAAAAAAAAGAAAAAAGAAAGAAAACGAACAGTATTCAGTCTTGTAATTCTTATAGAAAATACAAATCAGAGAGATGGGCAAACAAGGACCCCTGAACATACCACAGGTGGGATCAGGTGCCTAGGAGGAGTAAGCATCCCCTGTCGGCCGGTCGCAACCACCGTGATCCCTACATCCCGATCAGGTAAACGGAACAATCAGCAGTCAGAATCAGTGTGCCAAGTACGGCCTAACAATTGATATGAAACGCGTAAGGCAGCATTTATCCTAATGGAAGGTTGTACTAGGTCGATATAACGACAAGAAAATTTGCAAAATGCTGACTTTAGACGAGACTGTAAAAAACACTGCAACATCAACTTGTTTTTCAGTAGCCTGCCTTGATTTAAAAAATGATCATATGCAGAATACACTCCTGCGTATCGAATCAGTTGGGAGATATGAACACCATATGCAGGTGATGGTGGCATTCTACCACAAAGAGGATGGAAGTTTACGATAGAGAAACTGAAATCATAAGGTTGAATTGTTGATTTGCAATAAAATAACTATGTACGAAGCAGATGTAGAAGACGTTTTGGTGTCTTTTAGTGTAAGTTCACTGGGATATATCGAATCAACATATGAATGATAATGATCATTGTTAATCCGACTTAATTCGATTATGAGTTATGTTATGGAATGAATATGGCAAATCCAAGAAAGATAACTCGTGACACCCTGCATCAATTTCGGATCCATTATTTACAGCACACAGTTCAATCATCAACGTAAATTGGTAAAGTATTTTCGTAGGTAAAATAACGGTGAATATTTACGTCCATTTTTTCATTATTTTGCGTGTAAATTTGCATGCTACAATTTGAAGTGACCTGCACAAAGTATGCAAATATATTTTTTCTAAAACTTGAAAAATAATTTAGCTTGTTCCCTTTGTCCATGTTGGTCGTATATACTATGAAATAAAGTTCGTAATTGTAACTAATTCATATATGAATTGTTGCAATCAGTGTGCTCTGGAATTTATTAACCTCGCCTTACATTGATGTGATGTTGGTGTGATATTATAACGAAATATAGATGTATTTAGGCATATATATACTCTGCAAAAAAAGAAACGCATAGCCCTTTTGAAATTTTAAAAATGCAAATCATGTATTTTACCAGGTAAACTGAAATGGTCAATTGAGTAATTGATTTTTTACAGGTAAGTATGAAACTTTAAAGGTCTGTTCATTTGATTTGGCTCTCTGCCAAATTAGCTCGGCGACTCTCTAAGATTGCACATCACCTCTATCGCCATGGAATTTGGCTTACGTTTTTCACGAGAACTTTGTGCTTAATTCAACCACTACATTAAAGCGTATAAAAGGACGAAGTTTGAAGCTTGAATTCATCATAACGTTAAAATGCTGCCATGCCAAGGTTGGACCCTGCTACTCGAAATATCGTCATTGGCCGTCTCCAGGCCGGAGTATCCCAAAGTGAGATTGCACGAACTGAAAACGTAAATCAGAGCACAATTTCTCGGCTGTGGAACAGATTCCAGCAGACTGGCTCTACTAATGACCGACCGAGGAGTGGGCGACCTCGCATTACGACTCCTGGACAAGATCGCTACATCCGGGTCTTTCATCTACGGAATCGAACCGTTGCTGCAACAGCTACTGCAGTCGGAATACCTGGATTGAGAAGAATCAGCTCGCAGACAGTCCGCAACCGACTTCGACAATATGGCATTAGACCTAGAAGACCGTATTTTGGAGCAGTTTTGACACCGTTACACAGACGAGAAAGAGTCCGATGGTGCAACAGATTGAGGGGCTGGACATTCCGCAAGTGGCGTAGAATCTGGTTCAGCAATGAGTCCCGTTTTCTGCTACAGAAACGTGATGGAAGAATCCGTGTATACCGGCGCAGGAATGAACGTTTCTCTTCCTCGTGTGTCCAAGAAGTGGATAGCTTCGGTGGAGGTAGCGTCATGATGTGGGCGGCGATCTCTAATGACCGTAAAACAGAACTGGTACATGTCCCGGGCAATTTAACGGCTCAAAGGTACAGAGACGAAATTCTCCAACCTCACCTTATGCGCGTAATTGACCGACAGAGGGAGTTATTCCAACATGACAATGCTAGGCCTCACACAGCCCGCTTAACAATTGACTACCTTCAGCAGAACAACATTAATGTGCTACCATGGCCTTCCAAATCACCGGATTTGAATCCGATTGAACACTTATGGGACCAACTGGATAAACGTGTGCGCCTGCGCCAACCTCCGCCTCAGACCCTCGATCAGCTCCGTCAAATGTTACAACAGGAATGGCGAACAATTCCACGCAATAACGTAAGAACATTGATTGAATCTATGCCAAGGAGATGCAGAACTGTGTTGGCAGCTCGAGGTGGTCATACACGGTACTAACTTAAACGTGACAGGAAGTGTTCTTAACTGTGATGATCTGACTTTTTTTCACCAATATCTAAGGTTTGGACTGTAATTTTTTTCAATTGAAACAATTCTAGTGAATATCTACATTTTTTATTGTAAAATCATAATCCAAAATACATCTACTAAAATCTTAAAAAATCCATTATGCGTTTCTTTTTTTGCAGAGTATATATATATATATATATATATATATATATATATATATCTTTTTATTATTCTTAAAACTTTACATCTTACTCCAAGGAAATGCGTGTTAGGTCTATGAGGAAGACAATATCCCCATACGTTCAGGTAAGAAGAGTCACAGCTGGGTCAAGGACATATACCACACCAAAGGAACCAGTAAGCAACGCGGCTCATCCCCACCAAGAGATAAGCATGGCCACCACTCAACAGAAACCTAACACAACACCTGTGGCGTCCGGTTCTGCTGTAGTGTGGCCTAATCAATCAGGTACTTTTCCTTTTCCAACAAACGTTGCAAACTCGGTAGCATCACCATTCAATCCAACTCCTCTGATCAGTGTTTCGGATAAGTTGAACCTTCATGTTTCCCAAACAATCAAAATAAATATTGGGGGGGGGGGGGTCATTGCTTTAGGCAAAAGTCTAATGTACATTCTGAAAAGGGTCAATACTTTTCAATTGTCGATGTCCAATTAGTTGTGCAACCTAAATCTAATGGTAAAAAAAATTACATCGGTTGATTCTTGGACAAACGCTTTTGTAGTTTTCGCTAGTATATACTTGGCTAGACATCCTGCCGACATTCATACTTAGGTACGTACAGACCATTCGTCATGGGGCCAGTCCTAACCGAACGGGTTCCTGGCTCGGCTACGACAAACAATTTAGATTAAAAATATCAAAAAACTCGTCTATACCTTGGGGGTCCATTGACGTGGAACTGTGGTTACTTTACATATCTAACCAGCCTCTATCACAACAAACACGTGTCAGGAATTAGGTGTCCCAATAAATGCTAAGAAACAGAGGGGCCCACAACCAGCTATTATTTCTCGGACTGGGTATTGATACCATAAAGCAAACTATTTTCATTCCAGCCGATAAGCGCAATGAACTTAGGTGTAAGCTTACCTCATTTCAATTCTCCAAAAGGTTACCTTAAAGGAAATGCAGTCTTTAAGCGGATCATTATTATTATTTTATTATTTATTTTTGCTAAAGCACTACCGGGAGGTAGAACATTTATTAGCAGGTGTTACAATGTAACAATAGGCATTAAAAAGTCACATTTTCTTATCAGAGTTACAGCTGATATGAAGGAAGATGTCAAGGTCTGGATCAGATTTCTTGAAAGCTACAAATGTCAAACCCCATTCCCTTCATTAGTTTGGTCTACTAATGAAGTATTAAACCTCTTCACTGACAGCTGTGGTTCCTACGGTGGAGGTGCATTTTTCAGCAATCATTTTTTTTTAAACTTTATTTCACGACGATTAATGAACAAGTTTTACAACCCGTAGTACCCGGAGGAAACCCACGTGTCTGAGTGGGCGACCACAATACCCTCTCACATAGGACCACTGTCGATCCAGAGGATCAAACTCGGGTTGCAGCGGTGAGAAGCGAGTGTGTTAACCACTGCGCTACCCGGACACCCAACAATAATTGGGCTGTTATCACATGGCCTACCACGTGGAGTTCAGAAATACGTAGGCACATTACATTCCTAGAGTTGGTGCCCTTATTGACTGTTATTTGGGTTTGGTCAGAACATTTTATATCGCAAGAGTTACTGATCAATACTGACAATATGGCGTTGGTTCACATTATCAATCCCCATGTACCTTGTTAGAGCTTTAGTACTGTTGTGTAACAAATATAACATCTGATAAAATGCGTACACATCCCGGGTTATAAAGATTTTATAGCAGGTTCGATTTCTCGTGTTTAGTGGACAATATTCAGAATACTAGACCCCAAAGCATACACGTGTTCGACACAAATCCTCCAGCATTATTGAATCTCTTGACCTGACGTATAAAACATTCTTTCAGCAGCAGTAGCACAAATACTGTTACAACCTACAGAAGGGGCTTGGATTCTTTTGCTTTGTTCAGACACAAATATGCACTGCCTTTGCCGTGGCCTCAACCTGTTCACCAATTTGTCATTTGTATAGCGTATCTCTCTGTAAATTCAGTATCTTATTCCTCTGCTAGGTGTTACTTGAGTGGCATTAGCTATCATCTTCAAATACAGCGGAAGGAAGATAATACTAAAACGTTTACAGTTAGGAAAATGCTTGAGGGCTTGCATCGATTAAATCCATCTAAACATGTACGTTCTCCAATTACATTACCTATGCTTAATCAAATTATTACTGTAATGCCAACAGGTTGCTCAAATTTATATGAAGCTACATTATTTGCATATGCATTTCAATTGGCCTTTTTTACGTCGCTTAGAACTAGTGAATTGACAGTTTCTAGCAATAAGACAAAAGAGTTATCTTTTCATGGTATTTGAATATCTGATCAGAAATTTATTTGTTTTTAAAGATTTTAAAAAAACTGATCAAATTTGCAAGGGAGCACCAATACAAATTACTTACAGTGGTGAAACAGCCACCCTATTTTCTCATATTCGGCAATATGTCTCTATTAGGCTTAAGCATAAAGGTCATTTTACTGCCATCTTAATGGCTAACCCCTTACTTCATATCAATTTACTGCAATTCTACACACAAGTCAATCAAATCTATTGGGTTCGATAATTCTACTTTTGGGTCGCATTCATACAGAATAGGTAGGACTACACTTTTGTTTCTAGCCGGGGTTACTGAAGAAGATGTTATGACCAAAGGTAGATGGAAATCAAACACAATCCATTCTTATTTACGGGTATAATTGCTGTTAGTATAATGCACCTTGCAACATCAAAATAAGTTATGCTAACAAGTATACTAAGTTTGCAGGTCTTTAAATCAAACTATGGATAATTGGATCATCTTTAATTCACTACGCACACTTTCACATTCTCATCAATTATGCATACCTACAGGCCCACAACATCTCCTTAAGATGGTTTGGAAAAAGATGTATGATTTGGGAGAATGTGGAGCCCACGTTACATGAACTGGTTGGTCAGTTCGAACATCCCAATGTTTTAATGATACATTGCGGGGGTATAGTATAGGGACAATGTTATTGCGCCATCTTCAAAAGTTCACGAAATTAACAGTTTTCAATATTAAAACATGTTACCTAATTGTAAACAAAAAGTATGGTCTCAAATCCTTCCTAGGGAATATTACAGACATATGTTTTCGCATGAAGCTGCGGAGGAAACCCGGGCTCGAATAAACAGTTCCCTGTCAAATTTTATTTTAGCAAGAAATTGGGGTTACATTAATTATCCAGATTTAAAGCAAAGCACACCAAATTGTTTCCAGATGGTACCCATTTGTCCGTTGTAGCCCAAACTTTTTGAATGGTATTCAAGGTGGCTTGTACAGTATCATTTGTAAAAATGTTCAGATCTACCCACCTCGTGTGTAATAGAGCAGTTTGTCATGTCATGGGCGGATGTCTTCATGCATCTTAGCTACTGTAACTGATGCCTGTAGACATATGGTTGAATTTTGCTTGAAGCACTGCTGCAGGTTCTGTTATCTTCCAGGGTCTGTAGGCAGTAATTGTGCTTCCGTAATTGTCATTGAACCCTCTACATTATATACTATTGGTAAAGTCGCTGTAGACCATTGTGTGTGAACTCATTGTGAACTCATTGATGATCACCACCATCGGGATCTGGGTTAGAATAGGTCCTTAGTACCTCCTTGCTTGTCATACGAGGTGACTAAATTGGGGCTGTCCTTCGGATGAGACCGTAAGAACCAATGCCCCATGTCACAGCAGGTGTGGCACATCAAAGATCCCTCCCCGCTCAAAAGCCATAAGCGCCGAGCATAGACCTAAATTCTGCAGCCCTTCACCGGTAATGATCACGTCTCCATATGAGTGAAAAATTCTCGAGCGGGACGTTAAACAATATATAAAATCATAAATCATTGATGGTCATTGAAATTTTCCACTCAACTGAATGTAAAAGTGATGATAACTAGCTTTTGCATATCGAATCAGTTGGGAGATATAAACATCATATGCAGGTGATGATGGAATATTATCACTTAGATAAGGTAAGCTGACGATGGAAAAAATGAAACCATCCCGTTTGTCATAAAATTGAGTTGTTAGTTTGCCGCCAGCATCTATTTTCAGTAAAATATCTAAGTACGAAGCAGATGTGGAAGACTCTGTGGTGCTTTTTATATCAAGTTCACTGGGATATATCGAATCGACATATGAATGAAAATGATCATTGTTGTTAGAGAAAACGTCGTCGATATATCTAAATGTCGAATTGAAGGCTACAGCAAGAGATTTATTCTTCTCATGTAGAAGCTTTTGAATGCATTCTGCTTTATAAGAGTGTAAAAACGGGTCAGCTAACAAAGGAGCACAATTTGTGCCCATCAAATTTCCAACAGACTGTTAGAAGACCTGATCACCAAAGACTACGAAGATATCGTCAATGAGGAACTCTAGCATCTTTTTGATATCAACTTCAGAGTAGTTGTGCGTGGAATCAGAGTGGTGTTTAACAAAATAATTTTTGGGATGACAGATCACTAGATATTAATATTTCCTTTCACCATTTTTATTGACGAAGTAACTGCCCATGTTGTGAAAAAGTGACGTCTTTAATTTATTGTGAGGTATGGTCGAATAAAGTGTTGTAAAATCATACCTTTTAATGTTGTTGATTTTGAGAAAAGTTTTGTGATTTCACATTCACTAAAATGTCTTTATATCTTTTAATAATCTACATTTGATTTACACCACGTCTGACATATTTACGTTTGAAATTTCTCCTTCAGAGCAGTTAATATGTTCGTGAGGAGCAAAGATATGGGTTTGGTATAACATTTACTGGATCCAGCAATGTATCGTTGTTTGTAAGGGGTTTGGGGATCCAGTATAAGTACGGTAACTCATATCCATCTACTTCATTAACTGGGATATCAAATCTGCTTACAGCTGTAGCATGATTTTGAAAAATTTCATCTGTTGAAAGGGCAGATAGAGCATAAGTGCGATTACTCAATGTAGAATTAATGCCAATTTCGTTTAGAATGCAGTCGTAATAATGATCCTTAAAAACAAATACCGTGTTGTTGCAAGCTATGTCAACGGGAACCAAAACATATTCCTTATGTAACCTATCTAACTCTTTTATCACTTCTGGTTTACTAAACATAGAAGGATAGATGGTACACAATTTTTGTTGTTGACATGTCTTATACGGGATTTTAGAATTCCTCAAACTTTTTATCCATTCGGACAAAGTATGAAGTTCTTCTTTATCAGATTTAGGCATCGTCTGCCATAACCTTCGACAGAATTCATAATAGAGATGAAGTTGAAAGACCGAGGTTCTCTGAATATAGGACCTTTTAAAATAAGTGAAGAACAGTGATTAATCTCATACATCAAACACGAATACAAATTTAAGAGTAGACCAAACACGTAACTCTGAACACAATAAAAGTGAGAGCAGGTGTCTAGCTATCAAGCCATGAGTTCAATCCCAGCTCAAACCTAAGATTCAAAACTAGGAAGTGATTGGTCTTCACCAAACGCCCGGTACTTAGAGGTGCGATTCTTTCGGATATGACCTTAACAACAGAGGTCCTACGTCTTCTCTTTCCTGTCTGTAACTGTTTATTCTGATAAATAAATCCGCCCCGATATGTTTAAAAAATAGATAGTTTTACTCATAACACTAATCTTTTATTTAATGTTTCCTTTAAGCACCTCGTAATGGAACAGGATTTCGCAGTCGAGAGAGTGATACAAGCTCTAAATTATTTTATATGATTTTTTCCTGAATGATATAAATGGTATTTTGTTCGCAAATAAGAGATTTCAAAATCCAAACTTCGCTCATGCCTGCATTCACGGATTACCTCGCCGGCTGCGCTACGGATTGAATATTACAGATGACCCCGGAAATACAAATTTCCATAGTCCGATACGAATGCAAAACGGTGTGACTATGGCTTTTGAAGTATCAACCAAAGATAATGTAGGAGCTATTTGGCGACAAGAGTGATACGGGTTATTACGGTTTGATATGCAACAACCCAATTTAATACGGAAATAACACGGTTTAATTTATAAATAAGGTATTATTTTTTAGTGTTATTGGGATATGACATGAAGTTGGTCACTTGATAGAATCCTATAACGCCCCTCGAGCGTTATAGTAGATTTGATCACGTACCAACTTCATGTCATAACCCATAAAACTCAAAAATGATATCTTATGTCTTATATTTATATTTCTGTTTTGATTTGTGTTGTTCTTATCAAGCTTCCATACTTGTGTAGGCAGACGATCGCACAACACAAGATATAGTTTGTTCAATTTTGATCGAATAAATAATTGGGAACAATATTTAGGAGAATATAAAATATAAAAAAGTTTGTTAGAAGGAATAAAACAAAAATGAAACAGGTGTAAAATAAAATAATTTAGAGCGTCAAGTCAGCTCAGTTGAAAACAAGAGCGGAATAAACTACATCCGGTCAATCGGTGATGGAGAAATGGTGGCAGTCTCCTACCTAATTTGAATTTGTTTAACGCAATTGCTGAACACAGATTTCGGCAGAAATTCAGAGGATTTTAGAGAACTAATGTAGGATAAATGGGTCAAGTTGAAGTTAAAATTTAGGTTAGATTTTTGCAAGTTTTGGAAGCTCATCGTTAGGACTCGTGGTGGTAGCATTTTATTGACATATTTAGACGAAGTGTAGGTACGTTGTATTTTTTACTTCCAGGGTATGTAAGAGAAGATAAACACGAACAGAAAGAGATTGTCTGTTCACTCGAGAGATATCTGTTGTAGGATTTAAATGAAGAGACGCAGCGGTGCCCTGACTTCAACAATTTTTCGAGCTTGAAACTAGCCTCGCTCATGGCGGTGATGGCTATTGCAACAACTTACCATAATCATAAAAAAAAATTACCATAAACATAAAGTCAATTTAATAGTCCATTTTCGCGTTACCGTATTCCGGCATGATTCTAACATTTACTTTGTACTTGATGCGGGTACATCAACATCCGGTTTTCAACATGAATTTCGAAAGTTTAAAGTACCAGAATTAAAGCGGTTTTTACTGGATCGAGGAGTTACATAAACTTTTATAGAATAGATAACAAGTTAAAACTATGTCGACTTGCAGCAGAATTGGATTTAAGTGTATCAAGGAGCGGTGCGTCTCCAATTTCGATGGTGTCATCATTCCGGTGCGGTGATTGATTAATCTTTTCTAGATAGATGATGCCCCCTGGTTTCGTGCAAAAAATTATAGTTTATAGTTATTATACCGATAAACCTTGGGTGTCAAGATGATGTGGTGTTGGTTCACAATCTACAAAATGTCTGGAGCATAATCTGTCGTGACTTGAGCGGTTATAGTCACGGCGCCTTAACACTTTAAACCATTTTCTGCAGAGTTTTGGGAAATGGCAAAAATTTCACAACAGCCATGAACCCATATTTCCCCTTCATCCTAGTATCTGACGTACATCCTTCCACAACACTATAGAACTTGGCCATTTCGCAGCAGACGAATTCGTTTCTAACAAAAACAATTTACAGGAAGTGATGCGCCCCTAATTCTACAAAAATCACGTGACTGAAGTACAAAGTAAATGTTAGAATACCACTTGAATAAGGTAACTCGAAAATGGGCTATATAGTAAATATCAAAGATATCGTATGAATTTGCCAGACTTTTGCAGGTTTAGTTGCAGACGGTATTCAAGATAAAACAACTGAATGATATATTTAATGTTTCTGTTTTATTTATTAATGAAAGTCTTGTCTGTGTACGCAACAAACTATGTAAATATCCTGATACGTTTTATTTATTTTGCTTCTGTTATAATATCCAAACAGGTGAAAGTACCTAGTACATGTACAATTGACTCAAATACTTTTGAAGCGGTGATTGTATTCATACGCAAGAAAAGAAGTCTGATCACGTGACTGACTTCATGTTATAGAAAATTGAATGTTAATTTGTTAGTGGTGTCATATAAAGCAAAACATTGGCAAATTTAAATGTAAAGGAAATAACACGATTTAATACGGATATAACACGGCTTTAACGGAACGACACGTGTCACGTCGTGTACACTATGAATAAACAATGTTTTAACTATACTATAAGTAAGGGTTAGTACGAATAAGACTGTTTTATACGGAATAGTACGAACAGCAACTGAGCAACAAGGATCTACCACGATAAGAAATTATAACCCATAACAGGTAACGTCTCGATATGAGTGAAAAATTTCTGAAAAAGTAAAACAAGAAAACAAACAAAAACAAAAGTAAGAAATTATTGGTTGGTTATATATTATTTAACGTCCCGCTCAAAAATTTCTAACTCATATGGAGACGTCACTATTGCCGGCGAAGGGCTGCAAAATGTAGGCCTGTGTTCGGGACTTTCATTACTGCTCGGCCACACAAATCGTTCTAGGACGCATAAGTAACGAGAGTCATAGATATTATGTATACGTTGCGAACTAAGTCAGTCGCATTCACCGCTCAAGCTCACCAATGCAATGGACATGCGTACCCACAAAACAGAGTTCCGCTCGTTCGGTTAATACGGCAGACCTACATTGCAGTCTGTGACAACGAGGACCCGATGTCCTCTACAATGAGATACTTAACCCATTTTCATTACCAACATTAGAATTGGATGACAGCGATGTGGAGGTTCGACCTGAAGTTCAGTGCTACAAATCAAAGAGTTCTGAATCTTGTAGGCTTGCATGTGAGTTATTTGACAGACTTTCAGACTGGAAATCTCTTATCAAGTTCACTTTTAAAATATAGTTTCAGACGAAAGGCGAACAAACCTACTCTTCCTAATGACCCAAAAGACCCCGACTTTTTGAAAGAAGTCAAACGCTTTGTTATTCACGAAATGCAAGACGACACATTCAGCAAAGATATCAGTGAATTGAAAATAAAAAGCCTCTACTGAATTCATTCGATTTATTATGGGCATTGTTTGTAGTTTTCACCCTCCCTGGAAATTTTGACAGAAATTAAAACAAGAATATTCTACTTTGAAAGTCTCTTATCTGTACAAAGGACCTATTTTTAACCCGGACCCCACGTGATATCAGATGTGACAAATAACAAAGGACTGGCATCAACACGTGTGTCTGAATTTGGAGTGTTACTTGTCTGTCCATTCTTAGAGCAAATTATTTTGTTCTATAACAGTCTGTTCTCTAAAACCATACAAATGTTTGAAAATAAATCTTTAATGGTCGAAATATCACTTTCCAGGATACACATCACACACTTTCTGTATTTGTAACACTGTGAGATAAAAATGTTTTATGTTTTACAGAGGAGAAAAATTATGGCTACAAATTCAACATATCCTCACCAAGCATAACCATAATCCATAGGTTGCATGTACAATGAGTCAAATATGATATATAACTTATAGTTATTCATAATTACGGTAGGGTAAGTGGTAGAGTCTTAACATAAAAATAACCTCACAATTCCAGAATATATAAAGGCTCAAGGCATGGTTTCCAGCTTTAAGACTTCTCTTTCTTTGATCCGAGCCCTCTCAAAAGCAATCCTCCAATTACCACGGCGGCCCCTCCTACAACCAATCCCGTCAAGAAATTCTCCGCCTGTTATGCAATAGGATATGAAAAGAAAGTTTTATACGTGTGCTCATCTCTTTTTTTCTGTTTCAAGCATATCTACATCGGGGTGCTTTGGATTAGTTTTGGTCATTTGAGCCAAAGGCACGCGTGAGCTTTCCTGATCAAAAATTGTCATTCGTCATTCATGTTTGCACTGTCGTTAATATTTCATGTTTTGAACTTCCTCTCCAGTTACACAGGGTCATTTCAACTAACCTTGGGACTAAGCATCATTGGGTAGAGGAAATTTATGTACAATGAAATTAAAAAAAACAATTTTCCCAAACGTAAACGTTTTGAGAAAACATCTGAGAATCAAATGCATGTCGAAAATATACATCATAATATTTATGACGAAAACTACGTACTCATTCAAGTATGATGACAACAATAATTAATTTGGCATAATAAGTTGCATCAATATCCTATGATAATTACATTTGTAAAAGTACATACACAGGGTTCTACGCAGACGTTAAATTTTGAAGTAACTTCGTAGTTTTTGATACATGTAAGCATCCTGTTTAATTATATACTTAGTCCACTATAAAGGTAATGTAAACTAAAGTTTATTCAGACAGCAGTTCTAACTTCGTTGAGACCATAGTTGGGGTTCAAAATTTATAGGTTTATATTGAGATATAATTTTTATTAAAAAGCCTTCATAAAATTCACAGAGCACAATTTGTAAAATTGATAAACAACTCATTATGTAGAGTTGATTTAATTGGTCTCTATACCATACTTCTTGACCCGAGTCTCGTATCGAGGTAAGTGTTGGTACCCTCTCTACGACGTAGGTCAATATTTATGATACTTCAACTATAGCTGGTATCTCAAAATCAGTTGAAAATTCTTGAAGGGATGTTAAACTAAAAATCATAGGAAAATCAAGTATACCTGTTCAGACCAGTTTACTCCGTATCGACAGAGAGCAGCGAAGTGTTCACAGTTCTTCCACAACACGTTATAACCAACCTCACCAAGCATGCCCATTGCCTTACTCACAATTTCGTGCGCTGGTCGAGGTCTTTAAATGATAAATTAGGTAAAGTGAATGTCGAAAATCCTGCACATTTAGTAGTATTTTGATATTAAATTCAAATAGTTTGAATATATAAGTGATAAAGAACACATTACATTGAAAAATCTTTTTTTTTCGGGGGGGGGATCAAAATCCGAAAAATAATTATCAAGGAGTATAGTATTCTTCACAGATTTTTATCCATTATCATGCTAGAGAGACATGGTATACTTACGAGATATGTCGGTCCTTATCGTTGTTTATTTTGACAGTAGAATCAAGAACCACATTCCAAATATTTTCCCTTTTGACCTCTGCTTTGTTAAGTCTTCCCACAAATGGTGAAGACATGACCGCTGTTAAAGTTACCATTGATGCCATCATCATCGGTTCCAGCTAAATGCACCACTTCCTCATTCCCTGTGGATCATTGTACACGTGAGGTATAATTTATCGAAATCTCACAAAAAGTTTATGCTAAAATTATGTATTTGTCAATTTTTTTTTTCTGATCGAGTAATCGAACATGTATTTAGTTAAGACGGTTTGCTAAAACTAAACCACCTAAAACGCCCATGACACTTTGTTACACTCGCACGTTCTAAGAAAGTCGGTATATTGTTGTTTCCGTTGTCCGTCCGTCTGTCACACGTTTTCTTCCTCAACTCCTCTGTTATCTTTAAGAGTAACTAAACAATCTCTTGAAATATGATAAGTGGTGCTCTGTGGATGTGTAATGAGTTTTCAGAATTTTCATTTTCATCTAGGGGCCCAATTGGGAGTTTAAAAAAAGGACGGATTTTTTAGACCCCCCCCCCCCAGTTCCCAGAACTACTCTATCATTTTGCCGGTGAAGGGCTGCAAAATTTAGGCCTGTGTTCGGTGCTTACAGCCTTTGACCAGGGAGGGATCTTTATCGTGCCACACCTCCTGTGTCACGGAACGTAGCTTTTTACGGTCTCATCAGAAGGACCGCCCAATTTAGTCGCCTCTTACGACAAGCAAGGTGTACTGAGGACCTATTCTAACCCGGATCCCCACGAGGCTATTATGTTATGAATTTATTCTTTATTATGTTAATAATTGACTATATTAAATACTAAGCGGCCAGGCTGCATTAAAGCACCAATCATCGCCACATACTCATTTCCGTTAGCTAGCGCCTTAGGCATGTACATGTATAAATTACGACATCTGAAATCAAGACGAAAGTTGCAATTTCTGGCAATGTAGCGGCTATGTATTCCTCCCATAGACCCAGACGTCATTTTCTTACCTGAGTATCTTGTGATAAATTGTATCATGTATATTCAAGTAAGTTATAAAATAACTATTGTGGCTTCTTTGCTAGTTACACACGTAGGATGGAGAGTATACTTAAAGGCAGACACTTGCGTGCAGGTATTACTGTCTTTCGACATTACCTGGTTTGGTTTAGTTCTGAAACGAAAACAAAACCCTCAATTATAAAAATAACGACGAAAAGACTAAGATTTAAAGTTGTATTTGTTCCGAATCGTAAGTTTAATTACGAAATAAATTTCATTTTTGGAAATCCACTGCGGTATGAACATTTAGCGCTTCATGAAGTATGCCGGCGTGAAGAATCACAGTTCAAGTCTTCATGTATTGTCAAAAATGAAAGAGTCAAATGAATTCAGGGTAACAACTGAAAAAAAAACCTACTGGGCTGGATTTCGTTTTCAAGCATACATATAGTGTATACAAGGCCAGCAAACGAAATAAGTTTGTTTTTCACACATCGCAATGCCTTTACTATATGAATAAAGAAGGAGACTTTCAGGTAGCTCACTGCAACAAGGCTTAGACTCTTTGTGACACAACGTAACAAGATGGCGATTTGAATACTTCGGTTCAGATGTTTATCCTCTTAGCCCAGTGGTTAAAACATCGGACTGCTGAATTGTAGATCCATAGTTCAAATCCACCACAGGATTTTGTAAATTTTTATTGAAATAAATTTTTGAAAATCATATATTTTTCTCAAAAAATTGCATATTTTCCAACTTTTTCACATATATCCTTATTATACGAGGGCTGTTCGGAAATTATTGAGACATTCTGTTTATTTTCCTTTCTAATTGACGTTTTTGGATAAAACTTGCTAAATACATTAATCATACATAAATAATTTATAAATAGTCAATTAATTACATATATGAATATTTTTCTTTATAAAACAGTCTTTCCTTGAACGGTATGGATACAGGCATAGAGCCAAATGTTGAAAAGTATTGAGAGCTGTGTAGCATGTCTCGGTATTCAAAGTAAAAGTGGGGAAAATATGTAAATTATGTACGTCAATTTTCATTATCACTGTGACGTAATTTTGGGAAGGTTTTGAAAAGTTTCAGTTATAAATACCGAATAAGTTGATATTTTACATCAAGTTATGGAAAACTTTTTTGAACGACGCGCGTCAGACAGTTAGGGAAATTGCGTTCCAGTTTGACATCGGAGTAGCGACAACGCACAAACTTTTAACTGAAAATTTACAAATGGAGAAAATCTGTGCTCAATGGATCCCTAAGCTTTAACAAGTGATGACAGAGAAAGAAGAGTAAATGCCTTCCGAGCTTTCCTTAAGCGGTTCAAAGATGAAGGTGAGCAGTTCTTAGATCGCATTATAACCACTGACGAGACCTGGATCTATTACTATGACCCAGGGATCAAGCAACAGTCATCAAAGTGGACTGTAAAAGGAACTGCACCACCTAAGAAAGCGAAAGTTTGCCAGTCATCCGGTAAACACACGTGTATCATGTTTATGGATCGCAAGGGAATTCTATTGACCCATTTTGTACCCAACAAACAGGATCTTTTTATTTTTTTTTTATTCTTTGTTGTTGTTGTTGTTGTTGTTGTTTGGCTAACAAATACTACTATAAATCGTAAATAACATTGCATCCTATCAAAATACCGTATTTTCATTTAGATCCTGTCTTGAATGACTTCATGGTCATAGTCTATGTTAAAATCCGTGATAAAATAGATAAAACACTGTTTAAGATGGTTAATTTCAGCATCTCAAATAATAAATTGTAAATTTGCAAAATCAAATATATACACGGTAGAAAAAAAAAAACAAAAAACCAAGAGGCCCATAGACCATATTGATCACCTGAGCATTAGTCAAACGTATCACTAGTGCCAAGGACTATGAAATCTATAACAAATTCCCTGTTCTGCATACCTAAGTTAAAATTTAGTATTTAGCAATAATATAAAGAAGATTTGATCTTAAAACATAAATGCCCCTGAAAGTGCCTATACTGACGAATGACTTTACATAATACATCTAATGACTAATTTGGACCTGTCCTAGAGTCAAAACCTTCAGTATGAAAAATCCACGAATTGTGGTAATCCTTGCTTGCTTTTCCCAATATGTGCTTTAGTTTTTATACCGTATCCGCAAACTTAAAGAAGTCTTTCAAATGATAAAGACAAAAATTATGATAATTTTGGTCCCACCCTGAAACCAAACCGTTACCCATAAGGATCATGAAATTTACAATTTTAGTAAAAGACAACCTGCTCCTTCTAAATATCCATTTAATTTCAATTTAGTATCAACAGCAATACAGATTATATTATTTAAAGTGTTTTACTCATATACATAATACAATACTAAGTTTGGCACCAACCTGTGGTCAGAACCTCTACCCCAAGGATCATGAAATTTACAATTTTTGTAAAGGCCTTCCGCTCTACATCACTATGCTTTAGTTTTTCTTGCATATGTAAAGTTGTAGAGGGGAGTTTTGAAAATGTATCGTAGTTTAAGGTCCCAGGATTGCAGGTATCCTGAAATTTAAAATTTAGGTCCCACTTCATACCAAATTTGAAAAGAATTGGAATGGTAGTTATCAAGCAGAAGTTAAAATGTTCTATTGTTCACACATTTGATAACTGACGATTTTGGCCCCATCCTGATACCAAAACACTTACCCCTGGGATCATCAAATTTACAGTTTTGGTAAAGGACTACCTATTCTTTTTAAATATCCATTTCGTTACAATTTAGTATCAATAGCACTGAAGAAGATTTTATCTTAGTGTTTTACACATATTCATTATATACCAAGTTTAACCCTGCCCTGGAGTGAGAACCTTTAACCTTCGGGTCATGAAATTTACAATTTTGGTAGCGGCCTTTCTGTTCTACATCACTATGCAGTTACTTTTTTGGCACATATGCGATTGTATTTATTTATTTAGTTTATTGAATGATTGTCTGTTTGACGTCCCTTTGAAGGGGCTTCCGTGGCCATGTGGTTAAAGCATTGCGCTCAAAATCACAAGGTCTCTCTAGTCGGCGCGGGTTCGATTCTGAGCACAATACTCTGACTACTCGGCCACGGATTACAATTAGATTAAAACCTTTAAAGCACGTGGAAGGGATGGATAGTCTGTAATATTATCTTAGATAAACGAAGTTTTGATGACCAGCTTTAAGAAAGGTTGCCGTGTGACTGGTTGTTAGAAATGTCTTAATAAGTTGGTTGGGTTGGACATGGTCGAAAGTTAAAGTTGTTTGCTTTGCTTGTTTATATTTTATTTCACGTTCCATGTAAGAATTTTTCACTCATATAGAGACGTCACCAGCTGTAGTCTGGCGCAAGCCTGACCTAATTTCTAAGCTATATTGTTTAGCTTAGCGGAAAGTTGGTCAGACATGCGCCGGACTTCACCAGCCGCACGTAGAGTGATACAAATTTTGGCTTATGCATGGTGCCCACACCATAGACAGGAAGGTACCGCGACATGGGGAACGGTTTTTAAAATGATATCTTAAAGTTTTAGTTAGGTGTGAAGAACATAAGAAAACCAACAAACTTGTCTTTCGACATTTTTCGCATCCTGTATTCTATGTAGCGTGAAGTAAGGTTATACAGACAGTATATTTTATTACACAATGAACATTGGCTAAGGACCTACAGATTGTTGTTTCTATCCACAGTTTGGGCTGTAGTAGTGCTGATTCCGCATGACTTGGTGGTGTTTGAATGTCGAAGCGTATTTTCTGACCCTCCGGTCAAGTCTGTCATTATGGACCGTATGCAATAAATGATTGGCGTAGTTAACCCATAAATGCCCTCATCACACCCAGAAATGGGTTTGTGAAGGCATTTCAAACACAATAATCTCGCCCGAACTGACACTTTTACATTCTGCATGTATACAATGTAGAAAGAAGTAAGGTTATATGAAATTATATTCCCTTATCATCTTTAAAGTGTCAATTAAGGAACATCGGGACAAGGTAAAGGACATGTGGGGCTATCACTTCACCCTTGGTTTGGAGCTACAGTGCTCAAATGAAAAATACACACAGATGCATACAAATATCACATTATGTACGAACAAAACCTTATCATAATTTTTACTTACTATTCTCATACAGTGTATGTCTTAGCTTAAAGCTAGTGAATCCCTGAAAATAATTCATAAATGTGTATGAACGGTTTGTTGTTCGTTTTATGTCCCGTTGATAATTCTTCAGTCATATTGAGATGTTTAAAGTTGTAGGTGTAGTGCCACAAATTTAGGCCTATGTTTAGCGTTTACAGCCGTAGTTGTGAGTTTTTGTTCACGTGTCGACGCCTGCCGCGACACGGGACCTTCGTTTTTAGGTCATATCCGAAAAACCCGTGATACTTACTTCTAAAGCTAATATCTCACTGGCTTGGAGACTAGTCGGCTATTAGTTGGCGTCCTGGAGACTAGATGGGTCTCCAGGAGTCGCGAGGTTTTCGAACATGTTAGAAAATTTTGGAGACTTTTTTAGTCTGCAATAAGTTTCCGCGACGTCTTCATCAGTTGCAGCGACGTCGCAGATACTTATTTTGTCCGCGACTGAAGAGACGTCTCCGCGATTTATATGCAGTCTCTCTGCGACCTGTTGGAAACGAAGGAGGGGACTTTGCAGCGACGTCTCCGCGACATTGTTTGACCACATAATTGAACGCATTCTGGCATCATTGTGAATCATTCACTTTTGGTCCAAATCAGGCATGAAAATTATCTTATTACCGAACAATTTATTGGTGAAAATAATTCAAGTGTATTATTATTAACTTGAAAAATAATATATTAATTGATAGATCAAATTACAAAAAAGTGGGATGTGCAAAGAAAGATTATAAGATGCAACCCACTTTCACAAAAAGCATCATTTTGATATTACCCCCTACCAAAAATGTTATAAAATTGTGGCACTGAAAATGGTAATATACTACTGAACGTCGCGGAGACGTCTCAAAGACGTCGTCTTGGTGAGAGATTATTATTATTATGATTATTATTATTTGTCTTTTGAGTCGTCGCGGCGACGTCTTTGCCAGTGAGGCCCTTAATTGCCGAGTGTTTGGCGAAGGAGCAATCATTGCCTATGTTTATATCTTAGATTTGACGCGGTCATGGCATGAGTGAGACTCGAATCACGACCTCCCGATTACGAAATGAACGCTCTACCACTGAGTTATCACGACTGATAGATGTATACAGCCATCATAGTCCTAAAAGAGACCTTTCACTTTAATATCTATTTACAAAAATATAAATATATAGCAAAATTCCAGATGCGAGAAGTCCGAACCCTCTCTCTCGCTTGAATCTTCCGATTAGATATATGGAATACACATCTTTATAGGGGCGGACTTTAGTATCACAGTAATTCAAAGTATTTAAGTTTTAGAATAGTAAATCAGAGCATGGAAGCTTTTATAATAGTAAATCTAAGTATCTAAGATTTTAGTAATTTTTTTAACATTATTGGTTATTATAGTGCCGATTGTTTTATTTCGTAAATCAAAACACCATTCATGTTTATTATTATTATTATTTAAAGTCGTGATTCTTCTAGGATAAATTATCAAATATTGAATTTATGTTCAAATATTTCCATATTAAATCAAATATTAGTATTTAACAATGGTATCATTTTTTTTTATCATATTTGTAAATCAAGTTATGAAATTTATACTATAGTAGCTGAGCCACGTTTTTGATACAGCAGATAAAGTTATTAATATTCATTTTTGTCAGAATATTAACTCTACCTTATCCAAAAAGTCAATGATTATTTTTTACTCCAGTAAATCGACTTAAGTTTACCCCTTAGTAAATGATGTTTAAGCATGTTTACGCTATAAATCAAATTAATGGTGTATAGTTATTTTACTTATACTGGTAAACTCCTCATCTTTGCAAGCCAAGTGTCCGATTCGCTTACTCTGATGAGTGTATGTTTTATATACGGCGCTTTATCAATTTTAACTTCTCAGTAGTATCTAGAGGTTTTCCTATAACAGATAAAGAAAAAGTGAAGATAACGAACAGTGATCAATCTTATAATTCCTATAAAGAATACAAAATTACGAATAGTGCAAGTACGAAAAGTGGACAAAGCAAGATGGGTGCCTAGGAGGAGTCCCTTGTCGATCGGACGCAACTGCCGTGAGCCTCACATCTTGATCACGTGAATAGAGTAATCAAGTATCAAACACATTTTGCCACAGTGAACTGTACTGTTTTTGACAGGGAGTCCTTGAATGTGTAGACTTACTGTATATAACTTCCGAAAGTACTGAAATAGGCTGTGCCTGCTGCCCAATCCTATTCACTTATTTGTGAATAAAATATTCTTTAAATTAATAGATCTTCTCCCTTGTAATCAGAATTACAATTTGGCGAATTATCGAACAGGAGCAGATGCATATGACATACACGCATATAATATGTATTCGATTGTTGTTATAGTTCGGATATCTGTTGGTGATATATTGTGAGTGAAATCTTTTTTTCTTCCGAGCAGTGAATAATAAACACAAAAACAACAATCTAAAACTGAAATATCAAATACGAAAATGTTCTGAAGTTTCCTGTATATATCATACCTATGTATACAGCCCAGTGAGAGTACCACCCACGGGAAAATTCCAGTAAATCCCCCTCCTTTGCTCTGCTTATCACACTCCTGTTGTGCATGTACATTTTGAATCGTGCTAGTATACGGTAATCACGAGACTGTGCAATATATTTATCAGATACAATGCTGATATACTAGTGATAGTATACCTGCGTGGACCTGAGGTCTACTCGGAAAATATATAAGCGAGGTTAAACCGGATGGTATGAGGAAAAGTCAGCTTAAGCGATGTTCCGATTACATGGAGTTTGATAACGCTACCTAACAGGATTGCAAGGATCGTACACAGTGGGAGGAAAGTAAGTTTGCGCATGCACAAGTCCATGTATATTGCTATTTTAAGATCATACTAGATATGGATAGATGTATTTATATTTCATTATGTCTTGAAATTTCATATGTCTATTTATATCACCCTGTGTCATACATTGATTTTACCTGAATAAATCTATCTATCTATCTATCTATCTATTGAAATCAGCAATGTTTCGTCAACAAAGAATTGACTGGTTGGTTATATATTGTTTAACGTCCCACTCGAGAATCTTTCACTCATATGGAGACGTCAACTAGAAAATTGAAAAGAAAAGTTCTGTATTGTTTGTGAAAACAATGTTTCATCTTCTTAACAAAAGAAAGATTAATGTTATGGAGTCTTGATTATTTATTTGTGCAAATTATAGTTACACAAATATTCATCTCAGTATCGTATGTTTCATTCACACATCTGTCATATTGAGAGTCCATTGCTAGTTAAGGGCTGCAAAATTTCGGCCTATGCTCGGCGCTTACGGACTTTGAGCAGGAAGGAATTTTTATCGTGCCACTTCACAGCTGCTGTGACACGGTCTCATACGAAGGACCACATCAATTAATCGCCTTTTATGTCCCATTTAGTCGCCTTTTACGACAAGCAATGGTAACAGGGGACATACTCTAACCAGGATTCCCGCGGGAAACCTAAGCAATGCTAAGAAATAATACACGTATATTGTATAATACACATTTAAAATGGACATCATTTATGAAGTTTCTCTAAACTTTTGAAATGAAAAAAGACATTCTAGCTTGTGAGTATTAATAGTTTACTGTCAGATTTATATCATTGAATTAGGGTATTTTATTGCCTAGTTGATAAAAAGGTGAAAATAACGAACAGTGATCAATCTAATAACTCCTATAAGGAATACAAAATTCAGAGTTTAGCAAGTACGGACCCCTGGATATATCAGAGGTAGGATCAAGTCTCTAGTAGGAGAAAGCATCCCTGTCGATCGGCACACCCGCCGTGAACCCTATATCTTGATTAGGCAAACGGAACAATCCGTACTCAACATCAGTGTGTAGAGAATGCCCAAACAATTGATATATAACACATCTGACAGCATCTGACACAATGACAAGTTGTATTAGCAAATTACATCATTATAACGACCATAGAATTCGCAAAATGTTGACTTTGAACGAGTCTTTTGAAAACCTTGTAACATTAACTTGTTTGTCGGTAGTCTGCCACGATTTAAAAACTGATCATACGCAGAACAAGCTCTTGAGTATCGAATTAGTTGAGAGACATAAACAACTAACGCAGGTGATAATGGAGTATTACTACATTGTACATAAATATGGGAAATTGACGATGGAGAAACTGAAGTAGTTACGTTTGCCATAAAGTTGAATTAGTTTGCCTTTAACATCTATGCCCAATGAAATATTAAAGTACGAAGCAAATATAATGTATCAATGGTTTCGAGTTTACTGGGATACATCGACTCTACATATGAATTAAAATAATTATTTTTGATAGTTGTCGATATATTTAATGCCGAATTGAAGACCACATTGCTGTTTTTTCTTCTCCTCTAAGAGCTTTTCAATGAATTCCTCCTTATAAGAACATTGGTAGAAGTAGAAGTCTTTACATAATTGTGTACACTTCAGTCGTCTTGGTCTGTATTTCCTTGGGTTTCCTGGGACCGATTACAACTGTAACTGATTCAGAAAGATCACTAGATGGCTTTCCAGTAGGATTCGCCTTGTGAAACACAGGTAAATTTTGTTTCGATGAAGAAAGGCATTGAAGCCAATATTGTTATTTTTCTTCTAACAATTGTTCAAGATATCGATAAATCTTTTTTTCCAAATCAAACGGTCAATTTCAAAATATTTGATCAAACGCAAAATCGCTTCGTTACAAGATTACACGGATTTCCTTTGTCATGTTGTGCTTTTCGGTTGTTTAATTATCTACCAATTGTAACTGACGTGAGTCTTTCCACTGAACGAAAGAATTACGTCCGGATCATTGAAGTTTTCTGCAAAAGTATCTAAAGGTTATATCTAATCGGTTCTTTTATTTATCCATCAGCTATCTGGAATGAGTATATAAAAACTTTCTTATAGATTTATGAACATATATGGATTATATTTTAATAAAAAAAATTTTTAGAAAGAAGTACAGAAGGATAATAATTGTTGTGATACGAGAGCTGTATAATGTGTATTGTACCAAAGCACGATAACGCTTTGCACGATTTCGTGGATGATGATACTCGTGAATAGCTCTGTTCAATACCTTTCCAACGGTATAAACACGAACTTCAGCTTCACATACTTTAAACTTATAGTCATTGCAATAGAGCCAGTCGTTGACCACCGTTGTAAAATGGTTAAGAAACGGGTTGAAAATATTGAAGAAATTAGAGCTTATATAAAAGATCGCACAAAACTCTGTCATTCGATAATGCAGATTTTTACGGAATTGGGGAAAGTTTATGAGTCTGATAAGGTATCTTATGAGAAAGCTCGTAGGTGGAGAAAGATATTTCTGACTGGTACAGAGTCCGTCAATGATGTTACAAAATCTGGCCGACCTGTGACTGCAACGAGCAAGGCAAATGTCTCAAAAGTTAGGGGAATGATTGAAAGTGATGGCAGGTACACGATACGTGATATTGCCAAAGCTATTGGCATATCGCTATCGCGGGTGCATTTCATTTTGAAGCGTATTTTGAAAGTACGAAAGATTTCTGCCAGATGGATACCGCATATATTGACATATGACCAAAAATGGGTACGAGTACAAACCACTAAGTAACTGCTCAAAATGTTTTCCAAATTATATCAATGACAATTTGCAAACATTGTAATGTTCATTTCATTATTTGAGTCGAATGATTTTGAGATATCGTACAATACACATTCCATATCGAACAACCCTCGTAATAATCCAAACAATATATTACTTGTGAAATATGAACAATGGGTGTGAGAGAAGTTTTTTGGGTAGTATCTAGTTCTAGTATGCTGTTTCCTGTGACGAGGGTTAGGCAGCATATACGTCGTCGTATATTTGACAAAATCCAAAACGAGGGATTCAGACACGCACACACACTCTCTCCCGCTGGATCCACCTTAGTAAGCGGTACTGAGTGCCAGTCAACTAACCAAATTCTGCTTTACAATCTAAATTCAATTATAAGCATATACATGCATCTATGATATTCGATGACATGTTCATGTTATCAGACGATTTAGGAAAAGACCCCAAACAGATAAAAATTACGGCATGATTGTTAATTCAAGTTGTAAATCCACTATACATACAATTTATGCAGTTTGTATTGTGAAATTGAGCATCATCATGGGCGATAAAAATGCCTAAATAAAGTGAAAAGATACCAACGCTTAAATAATAATTATTTTATTTCACAGTAATAATAACTTCATTGAGAAATAGCACTGAAAATGACAGAGGGCACACACTAGCAATACAAAATAAATTGCAGTCTTTTTACTTCAGAACAAACTTTCCCTTCTTCGTAACAAAGGAGAAAATTCCTAAGATCATTTTGTAATTGAAACGGTACTGTTTATGAACCTATATAGCAGAGATCCAAATTCATCTACATTAACGCCACACGCTTACCGCCTCTTAAGTGTTGCCACGGAAACGTCAGGAACACAGAAACAGCTTACAGGACATTTCTTGCCATTGATCGTCTTGTACTGTTTATAAGTAGAGACACAGTAAGCATTTGTGGGGTCGGGTTTTGGACATTTGACGTCCTTTTTACAACACTGGTGAATGCAACCCCACGGACATTCCGTGTTGTTGATGATCTGGTTTCGCTTTGTTGTAAGACAGTCTTGTGAGGGAGGGGGTGGGCAGGTGGGTGGAGACGGACACTCGCATTTCAGTTCGCATAGTGTGGGACACACCTTGTCAGAACTGATATGAGAATATTTGTATATAGGTATGCATCCCTCCCTGACTTCTGGACATTTTGGTAATGGAGGGCACCTACTGTCACACGTAGTTTCACACTTGACTGCACATATGTTAGCGCCAACCGTTTCATACACCAGGGTAGCCCGACAATTAGGTGATCCGGAATTGGAACAGTGTGGCTTTGGTGGACAATCTGCTGAAACAAGAAATAGCATCTATTCATCCCAGCCTTCTTGCTGTTAATACCCTATGAATGATGTTAAGTTTCAATAACTTGAGCTTTATGAAAATAAGGGTAAGTAAAATTACAAACCTGTTTTATCTGCAGATATGACCTGATTAGCTCCTGAAAAAAACCAGAAGTGTACCATTGTCAAACATCAATGAATGTGTTTTACTTTTGTCTCCATTTTAACATTCTTTGTAACATTTGTATGGCTTTCATTTTCTACAAATTGTTCTGTATAAATGTTTTATACCACATTTATACTATTTTCAGACTCACTATAATTGAGAATGTACGTAACGTTTGCCTGAAGTAAACAAAATATGAATTGAAAGTTTCTACGACTGAAGTTGAAGTCACTAAATAACAATATTCACAAAGAAATTGATAATAGATAAAAGATGCATTGTATTGAAAAAAGATGGTATACATTGTTTTAGCTGGAAAAATAATGTCTCGAATCTCTTCGAATTGTATAAGAATAGTTTCGTATGAAATTCCATTTAAATGCATGTAAATGACGACATAAGGTGATATTGCACGTATAATACCTTGTTAACAATTTGTCATTATTTAACGCCCTTGCTCACTATATGACCTCATGTCGTTTCATTTCATTAATTTGAAATGTGAATTTCCGTTACTTGTTATTACGTCCTAAGTGAAAGTTTTGAAACTTGACTTGGTGCCATCTGATATTTTTGTTTCCTTGTTTTGGAAAAACCAATTAGCAGTGAAGTTTTTTCCTTATCGTTTTGAAATAATCCTTACTCGATGGTGTTGTCATATTACTTTTTTTTGAATAACCCGAGTTTGTTTCAAGAGGACAGACAGTCAATTAAAGTAAAATTAAAAGCATAAGTGAATCAACTTTATTAGATTGTATGTACATGTATACATCATATAGTTCTTAGTGCGTAAAACACTTGCTGCGATCTACTATACATAACGTAAATATAAATTACACAAAACAACAGGTGTGTACAATCCTTGAATAATCCCGGAGAACATTTATCCGTAGGTATTTTATCCTGATAATACAGCAATTACACTTTGGAAATATTATATATATTCCTTAAAAATAAACACAATTGATGAGGAAATATGACGTAAGTCTACGTACCTGTTGTGCAAGAAGTTAGTGCACAGGTAAATATGACAAATTCTCTCAGTAACATGGCTGAAACACACTGAAAATAACAAATATGGCGAATGCAGCGTGTTTTATACCTGTAGAATGTACGTTTGATTGACGGCTTGGTCATCATCTGAATACATCATCTGCTTTCGCTCCTACGCAATGAGTTACTCTGTGTCAAAAATGTCCAGGTCGTGGAAACCTATTAAAACATGTTTCTTATTTGTTTTATCATGAATTCCATAAGTAACTATTTTATACAAATATATTATTCAGTTATGTTTTAGTCTGTCCTTCATTTTCAATCATTGGGTTTAGCCATTTTATATCTCATGAAAAATATTTTGTTTACAATAACTATGTATCACTTAATGAAAAAGTGTCCACAAAGCGCAGTCTAAAACTAGAAAAGTGATTGAATACGAAATTCATTTTGCAGTTAAAGATTCGAATATGCATAAGAAATTGGCATTTCATATCGTATCCACTGATACAAAACATCGTCATCCCATAAAAGGTATTTCATTAATAATAATAATAATGATAAGTAATTCCATTATCAAAACATCTTACGAAAATATTCAAAGATAACGAACAACGATGAGTCTCATCAATCCTATAAAAATACAAAATAAAAACGAGGGAAAACACGAAACCCCGGATATACCAGAGATGAGAACATATGTCTAGGAGGAGTACGCATACCCTGTTGACCGTTTACACCTGCCATGAGCCCTATATCTTGATCAAGTAAACGGAAAAATCCGTAGTCCACATCAGTTTGCATTCGATGTGATGGCTAACGTTATAACTACCACAGAATTTAAACAAGACTGTTGAACACCTCTGTAACACGAACTTATTCGTCAGTAGCCTACCTCATTTAAAATTGATTATGCATAGATATCGTGTTCTCGTGTATCGAATCAGTTGTGAGACATAAACACCATAAGTAGGTGATAATGGAATATTGAACATATGGGAAATTGATGACAGAGAAGCTAAAGGCATATGTATCTCGTTCGTCATACAGTTGTGTTGTTAGTTTGTAGTTGACACCTATACTCAATAAGATATCCAAATATGAAGCAGATCATATAGAAGACGATATGAAGTCTTATTTCGAGTTTATTGATATATGAAATCGACAATGAATGAAAAGGAGTATTGTTAATAGATAAAACGTCGTTGACAAATCTAAATGTCAAGTGGAAGACTTCAGCATAGATTTTTTCTTCTCATATAAAAGTTTTGAATAAATTCTGCCTCATATGAATACAGAAATAGGTCAGCTAATAATGGAGCACAATTTGTGTCCATGAGAATTCCAACATTGTTGGAAGACCTGATCACCAAAGACTACGTAATATCGTCAATAAGGAACTCCAGTATGTCTACTTGGCTTAATGTTATAACGTTATAAGTATATATATGTTTAGATACTACTATGCCTTTTGGGTTTTTTTTTTTATTGCAAGACTATTACAAAAATGGTTCTACCATATTATTATTTGAAACAACAGTCTTTCTTATCTTCTGTGAATTGTATATGATCTAGGCACATCCATATTTTGTTTTGGAATGTTTGACTCGTGTACAAAACTTTTAATTTTTAGTGTAAAAAGAAAAAACTAAAATAACGAACAGTATTCAATCTCGTAATCCTATAGAAAATACAAATCAGAGAGATGGGCAAACACAGACCCCTGGACGTATCATAGTTGGGGTCAGGTACTTAGGAGGAGTAAGCATTCCCCGTCAGCCGGTACCACCCGCCGTGAGCCCTATATCTTGATCAGGTAAATGGAGCGATCCGCAGTCAGAATCAGTGTGACAAGAACAGCCTATCAATTGATATGAAACATGTCAGACAGCATTTGACCTAATGGAAGGTTGTACTGGCAAACTAGATCATTAAAACGACCATGAAATTTGCGAAATGCTGACTTTAGACGAGACTGTACAAACCCCTGTACAAACATCAACTTCTTTGTCAGTAGCCTGCATCGATTTAAAACTGATCATATGCAGAACAAGTTCTTGCGCATTGAATCAGTGGAAAATATAAACACCATATGCAGGTGATAATGGAATATTGCTACATAGATAAGGGAAGTTGACGATAGAGAAATTGAAATCCTGTTTGTCATAAAGTTGAGTTGTTAGTTTGCCACCAGCATCTATTTTCAATAAAATATCTAAGTAAGAAGCAGATGTGGAAGTCTTTGTGGTTTCAATATAACAATATAAAAGATAGCTGCAGATCTGTAGGTCTTTGGGAAAATATTAAGACAGACCAGCGAGCTACATATTCACGAGTGCTCGTTGCTAAAATTCTCAAAGTAAACGTTTACTGTATCTTCAAATTTTACTTGATAGGTGCTGGATAAATTATATCACTATACGAAGGCTGATTGATATCTTGTGAGTCTCATATGCAAGAGTTTGAATTTTGGCGGATATATTGCATTATTTTTCAACATAATCCCCTTCTATACACTTTTGCCAGCGATGTTTAAGGGCCTCAATGCAACTTTTAAAGAAGTAGTTTTCTTAATGGTCAGTCCTCCGCTCCATGTATGACGGCATCATCTGAATAAAAGTGATTATCTGGAATGGCCATTTTCAGTTTTGAAAATAGATGCAAGTCTGATGAAGCCAGATCAGGCGAATAAAGCGGATACTCAGTCAATTTAAAGCTGCAATCGTTAATGTGAACAGGGGCATTCTCCTGGTGGAACAACATACATGTACCTTTACTGAATTTTCCGCGGCGCCTGAGTTTAATATTTTCCCGTACCTGCTTCAGAAGTGATGCATAGTATATGCTTTTCATTATTTGTCTCATTTGGTGATAATCTACAATCAGAATATCATCCATCAACATTCCAGAAAATCGAGGCCATAACCTTTCCAGCTGACGGAACAGTCTTTGCCTTCTTTGGCGGGAGTGAACCAGAGTGTTTCCATTGTTTAGACTGTTTTGGACTCTGGAGTGAAATGATGGACCAATTTCATCCATAGTAACAAATCTCTGCAGAGGGTTAGCAGGATCTACCTCTAAAACGTTTAGATTAAAAGGCGACAAAGTGCACCTGCTATGCTTCTGATCAAATGTCAGAAGTCTTTGTACCCAACGGCTGAAAGCTTTCTCATGGCAAGATCTTCTGTCAGAATGGAATGTACTCTTTCCTGTGAAATGCCAACTGTATTGGCTATATATCTTTCTGTAACTCGCCTGTCAGTCATAACAATATCATTGACCAAGGCTCTGTCTGCCGCGTTTAAATTCCGCCACCCACCTTTTTTACTGTAGCATAGGGACATCTTTATCTAGTGTTGCTACCATATCGGTATGGATACCTTTAGGTGCTAAACTTTTCTTAAGCAAATATTGAATCACTGCTCTTTCACCGATTTTGTCCACTTTGCAAATGCCACCTGTTTTCTTTACTTTAGAGTGCTACCTCGTCCATATAATGTGACCAAATGACACCAGTCTTCGGGTAAACGACATTAAATAGTCAGGGAATAGTGGTGTTGAAAAAGGACATCGATGCTAACCTTCTCCAATACAAGGCTCACAACATATCAATCAGCTCTCGTATTAAACTTTATTGTGGTTACCACATTATTTAGTTTTTCTGCCATTTGAGTTTTTAAAGCTCTTTTTTTTAATCTAAAACTTTTCTTCATTTTCTAAACTATAAAATCATAACATCCCCTACTTCCATTTAATGGCCAACAGGTATTTAGGCACAGATCCACATCAATTAGCCTTTGGGCTGCCATTCGTTATGTAACAGGTGTAACCCTTTCTAAAACACGTCGGCCATAGAGATTATTTATCTTTCTATATGATATATTATAATATTTATGAATAACAACTGTATAGATATATATTTTATACAGGAGTAACAGTAGAAGTTAATAATCAAAGTACTGAGAAGCGCAAGGCTTTTAATGGTGCTATATGGATATACAAATTATAAAAGTACTACCAGCATATTTAAGTTAAAACTTTGCTACAGTTTCCATGTAATGGAAAGAATAAAATATTAAAACGTTTGTAAGCAATAATAAATACCTGTCATACTGGTATTTAAAATGGAAATTTCCTTATGAAATGATTTTTTTTAAATGGAAGAATGAAATGATTTTATATCATGTAAATGAATAATTCATGTCGTTGTTCGATCTAATCAATACTTTGTTGTAAGAATGACTCATAATGGAACTGTTAAATTAATGAAATGACTGTGTTTTGCAGTGATATAAATATTATGTTTAAACGCTTTGTTGGAATTAACTGTAAACTCGTTTTGATATGTGAAAAACACACATTTTTATTGAATAACATTTAAGAAGAATAGTGCTTGGTTTCTGCCACAACGTTCTCACACATGGTGGCATCGACCCAGTAGCTATAATATAACACGTACACGGTACCAATTTTGATGCAGCAGATGCGCATTTCGACAAATAATGATTTGTGATTACTGTACTATGTGTCCAATCCAGGAGGCCCTGACACCCTTGTTGACGATTAAAAGGAGACTTCCAGAATTTAACTCGAATTATTGAACCTGTTACTTGATAATAAAGATGACGACATTAGGCCTAGATCTATATAATTTTGAATGTTTTTAAAATGATTCCAAAACAATTTTGTGATTCTCATTAAACTTGTTTTTTCTCAGTTCAGGAAAAATATCTTAACTTCTTGTTGGTGTTGTTATTTGTATTAAAATCATATAATGTTATCTCTAAATTAACAGTTTCGGTCTAAATATGATTGCTTAGTATAATGCAAGTAAAATCACACTTTGAACGAAGGTTTAATATAGAAAGTCCACAGCCCACATCACTATATTCACTTTCTTATCAATACAATGAACACGTGTATGTACAGTATACCGGTAATGTGGATATTAACAGAGGTACATCAGCATTTCAAGTACAGTCAAAAAGGTGAAGATAAAGAGCAATGATCAATCTCATAACGCCCATAAAGAGTACAAAAGTAAGAGTAGGGCAAACACGGAACTCTGGATATACCAGAGGTGGGATCAGGTATCGAGGAGGAGTAAGCATTCTCTGTCGATTGATAACACCCGCCTTGAGCACTATATCTTGATCAGGTAAACGGAGTAAATCAGTGTGCCAAGAGCGACCCCAGTTGGTATGTAAAATGTCAGACAGCATTTTACTCGGTGACAGGTGGTATTGGTAAATTAGATCGTAATAATGATCATAGCATTTGCGAAATGCTGGCTGTCTTTAAATGAGGCTGTTGAAACCACTGTAATATCATCATAGTTGTCAGTAGCCTGCCTCGATTTAAAATCTGACCATACGCAGAACAATCTCTTACGTTGGTAATCCGTCTATAAACGGCGAATTTTAGTACTCTGTTTCATACAAATCCTAGATAGGCTACTCGGTCTGATGATGTTTCTGCCTACTTGTTTTCAAACTTTCACACCTCGGAATCTCTTCTAAACCACGTGGTCTTTGTAAACTATGCTACGTGTTTCAAAACCTGTCACAAAATATTTGCTTGCTATCGTAGAAGGAACATATTTTAGAAATAATGACAACGTCCATGGCTGTGTCAGTCTCTCTCTTGGCATGCTCAGTGTAGGTGACAGCATCACGAATTATGTTCTCAAGGAAAACTTTCAACACACCACGGGTTTGTCAGAATCGCAAATGGGTGCGAACCCCCCTCCTTGCATACAATATTGTAAAACCTCATTTGTTTGGAATACTTCATTAGCCGATAGGGTTCGTTGATTCAATGCATAATGCTCTCAGCGCTTAAAAATAATATGCATATGTTACATTCATATTATAAAACACTACAATGGGATCGATGACCCCATCTAGACATCGATCGAACTAATATTCACATACCATATAGTCCAGCTTTTGTTTTATTAAGAAAGATATCATAATTACAACACCACAAAGTGAACTTAGACAGAATCTAGTTTCATTTACGTTCTATCAGTTTGTCAAATAGTTGATGATCAGTGATGCTTGATTAATTTTAAAAGTACTCGATGGCATATCTAGTCGGATTTTATTCAATGTAATCATTTGATTCCGTTTGGTTCGTATAATAAGGAAGTGAACACAATTATCTATCAAGTTTTCAAACTGATGGATGAATGTTGGCTTTGGGGTAATGAGGAAAATTCTTCTTGACATTGCATGACAATCAGATCCAAAAATAAATGATCATTTTTATATTACCTTATTGATGGTTAGTCTCATAGACCTGTTTATTACAATAATACTTTTAAAAAGTTATTGCGACACCGTGGTTATTGATATTGTACTTATACTCGTTTAATGGTTTCCAAAGATATTCTCAACAACTGCATACACGTTGAATACGAGAACTGTTCATACTTAGAATAGCTAAAAATAGCTTTGCAAAAAAAAATATCTAAAACCAGTAACATGTGATTGATTGATTGATTATATTGTTTAACGTCCCGCTCGAGAATTTTTCACTTATATGGCGATGTCACCATTGCCGGTGAAGGGCTGTAAAATTTAGACCTATGCTCGGCGCTTATGGTCTTTGAGCAGGGAGGGATCTTTATCGTGCCACACCTGCTGTGGCACGGGACCTCGGTTTTTGCGGTCTCATCCGAAGGACCGCCCCATTCAGTCGCCTTTTACGACAACCAAGAGGCACTGAGGATCTATTCTAACAACCCGGATCCTCACGAAGCCAGTAGCATGTGTATGATAAACTGATATTGTCAAACATGTATTCATCAATATCATGTATTGTGTTTATTGCTTTTCTAAAGATCTGAAGACTGGCCTCAACATACAATTAACGAATAGCATATCTTCCTAGCACTTTCCAATCTTACCTCCATCTTGTATCAAAGCAATATCACAAACTTAGGTATACTCAAATGTTATAACATAAAGGATCATTGTAGACATTGTGGTTTAGTAGGAAAAAAATCCTGTAAAGATGGATTTTTATTTGAATTGTACACATACAGTTAACAACATGCAGGGTACGAGACAGAAGAAATGTATATTGTACAAAATAACCACCAAGATTAGACGCAATTACTGCAGAAACTAAAATGTATTATTTTTCGGACATAACGAATAAAGATTGGGATAATTTGCTTATTAAAATGTCAGTCGTGGAATATCAGTACGTTTTGTTCTTCTCTTTCTTCCCTCCAAATACTTCTTTGAGTATTCCTCCCACGACCACAGTAGCACCGGCCACCGCCATTCCCATGAGGGCTTTGTCTGCCTATAGTCAAAATGGATTATCATTTTGGTAGAATTCTTTGTAATTGTATTAACGTTTGGGTGGTATTCAATACATTTTTACAATAAGAATGTACCTGTTCAGACCAATTTACTCCGTATCTACAGAAAGCAGCAAAATGTTCACAATTCTTCCACAACACGTTGTAACCAACTTCGCCCAGCTTGTTCAGTGCCTCCCTCACAATTTCATGCGCTGGTCTCGGTCTTCAAATGAGAAATTACATGATGTATATGTTTAATCTTTAAATAATTGATCACTTTTTCTTATATCAGTACTTTGACTATTATCATAAGCATAGTAAAGCTAGTATGATTTCGCTTAAAAATGATGACTCATCTGTTGAACTGAAGAAAATTCGTTGTAGAGAAATGACGATTCCTCGAACATACATTTTACCTGCATTTTCTGTCTTTGCCGTTATTTATATCCACCCTGGAGTCCAATACCACTTTCCAGAAATTATCTTTTCTCACCACAGCTTTGTTGAATGTTTTTCCACTAATAGTAAACACGTGACTGGATTTTATGGTGCCATTGAGTCCATCATTATCGACACCTCCTAGGTGAACAACCTGCTCGTTTCCTAACAAGAATTAAAGGGTTTTTTCATTTTAAATCGGTAAATTGACTGCGAGTTATGATTTAATTAAGGTGATTGTATCTACATTTCATTTTTGTAAACCATGCAAAGTATTATCTACATATCAGATCACCGTTTACGATAAGGTTTTAGAAAGTTACAATTTTCTCAAGAAAAAGTATCGCATTCTTTTCATTTGTGTGTAAAATGTTTGATATATATTCAAAAGCTAAAAATAAAGACTACCAATATATTTTTATGAGAGATAATGAGATTGTTTTTGTTAAACATATATATATATATATATATATATATATATATATATATATATATATAGAGAGAGAGAGAGAGAGAGAGAGAGAGAGAGAGAGAGAGAGAGATCAGAACTCTACTCACAATAAAGCGTATTTAGATTTATTTCAAATGTTTATGTTGCTGAAAATTCCTTCCGACAAAGGTTATTACTGATACTCTGGCAAAATACAAAGTTTTAATTTTTTCTGACCATGTTGCTATTGTTTTTGAAACAATCATCTTCAAAATTAGTTTTTATGTGTATTTCGAGGATATCATCATTTAAACACATGTCGCTGTTTATGAAAATTCATAGTAAATTAAGACCAAGTCATATCTGGTATATTCTTAATAAAAATCCTGATTAAAGATTCTCCGTGGGGACCCTGGTTAGAATAGGTCCTCCGTACCACTTGCTTGTCGTAAGAGGCGACTAAATGGGGCGGTCCTTCGGATGAGACCGCAAAAACCGAGGCCCCATGTCACAGCAGGTGTGGCACGATAAAGATCCCTCCCTACTCAAAGGTCCTAAGCGCCCAGCATTGGCCGAAATTTGCAGCCCTTCACCGGCAATGGTGACGTCTCGATATGAGCGAAAAATTCTCGAGCGGGACGTTAAACGATATATAATCAATCAATCAATCAAAGATTGCCCATTAATTTGTTTCTTCCAACTTGCTTCTATGGAAATACCGGTACTTTCAAGAATATACTTTCTGCGGTAAGACTGTTTCAAATGAGGCCATGCATATAATGCTCAGTTGCTACCATGTTTTATTGGATAAAGAACATGTACTAGAAAATTTACTAGATCTGTTAGATCTTGAAAATATGGTGATTTTGAAAGCCAAAGTATTGAAACACAACATCTTTCTTTTTTGGAATGCACCAATGGTACTACCTTTGAAAATTTGTGGTTTAAATGCAATCTGTTTCAAATTTTGTTTTCAAATTAAAAAAAAAATCTTTTTATATCTGATTGCCACAAAATGTAACTTTGTACATATATAATTATGTTTGATTGTACCTGTTTATATTCAATTCTTTACACTGGAGGAAATAATTGATTATTATTACTTATCTGGTGGCGTCCAGTTTTTGTAGGTGGAGGAGAGAACCCAGATACAGTGTACCCGGGAAGAAACCACCGATCTTCTTAAAGTAAACTGGCAAACTTTCACACATTTGTCGGCGCGAGCGAGAATCGAACCCGACTTGAAGTGAGACGACAAGTGATTTTGAGCGCAATGCTTTAACCACTAGGCCACGGAGGCCCCTTCTGGAGGAAATAAGAATATATATATATATATATATATATATATATATAGAGAGAGAGAGAGAGAGAGAGAGAGAGAGAGAGTCGTTGCTAGCAGAAAAGGGCCATCAAGTAATTTAGTGCTAAAGTATACACTTTAGAGAACAATTTTCAAATTATTAGAGCAACATTTATTGTCGTTGAGATATGACAGTCAAAGATGACAACTAACTGGCGTCTTTGTTTGCAAATATTCCAAAAAGAATGACGTCGCTTTTTTAATTTATTTTTATTTATTTATTTATTTATTTATTTTGGTTAGATAAGGGTATATCTTATTAGGAAATAGAAGATGCGATAAAAAATGTTACTTTCTACCTATATACACCGCCCAGTGGGAGTACCATCCGCGGTTAAACTCTAGTAAGTCTCCCGCACGTGCTTTCCTTAATACGCTTCTGTTATGGGAATCGTACGTCTTCACTGCCATGCCATCGAAGGGACGTCATGTACATATGGTTTATTATCAGAATGCTTTACAATGTCTAAATTGGAAGAAATGTAATATTAAACAGGAAATAAGTTATCAATATTAAGCACATGAAATCTAAATTCAATTGCAGCTTCGATCAACTCATGTGATGAAACAGGAAATATGATACGAGAGCGAGTTAATTAGTATCCAGCCTATCACATTTCCGATTGACCGAGACGGTCACGATTTTCATGCCTTGTTTCAATACATGTTTTATACCTGGGTACAGAATTGCTCGCGTATCGAATAAAATTTTGAATTCAAACATGGCTCGTGATGCAAAGGCATGCTTTTCATCTATAGCTGAGTACCGAGCTGTAATTCGGTACTTGTATTTAAAAACATCCAAATTGGTACTGTTTATGTTTTATATCATAACCACTGGGTCGATGGCTCTGCTGGTGGACTGTTAAAATTAGCTGTGGTAAAATTAAGAAATTCATTTCAAAATTAAGGATAATGTTCCTCATACAAGCTGATCCTTAACCGGATTTGGCTCCAGGTATTTTTGGTTCTTTCAGCTCTTCCAAGTTTGTTCTTATTTCGGATTTTCAACATTTTTGCTTGAACATCACTAAAGAGACATAATTTGTCGAAATGCGCATCTGCTGCATCCAAGTTGGTACAGTGCATGTTTTATATATAAAACAGGCAAGGAAATACACGACGAGTTAGCCGATTTTTATAGGTCTTCTGGGTAGGGGAATTCAAACGCTGTAGAACGTCTTTAGAGGATGAAGTCAGGTCTAGACGCCCACTGGATGCCATAGAAGAAATGGGTGACAAAATTCGGAATCTGGTATATTCTGATAGGCGAATTCGGGTGGAAGGAATAGCGCAGGCATTGGGCATTTCATATGGTAGTGTTTCAACAATCTTACATCTTGGTTTGGATATGAGGAAGCTAACAACCCGTTGGGTCTCCAGATCCCTTAGCGATGAGCTGATGACAACCAGAACATCAGGATATAGCACCTTGTTGAAGCGTATTAGGTCAAAAGATGATTTTCCTTTGCGTCTGGTGACTGTAGATGAGACTTTGGTTCATTATTATGAGCTAGAGAACAAATCAGAGTCGTAGTGGGTAGGGGCGGGGTCCCCGAGGCCAAAGAAGTTCAAGACGCAACCATCTGCTGGCAAGAGGTGATGGCCACAGTATTTTGGGACGCAAAGGCATTATCATGTTGGACGTTTTACCCAAGAGAAGTACAATAACTGGAGTGTACTATGCAAACTTGCTAGACCAGCTGAGAACCGTCTTCCGTGACAAATGCAGAGTAAACTCTCTAAAGGTGTTTTGCTACAACAGGACAACGCGAGAGTCCACCCTAGCAAAGTTGCAATGGATGCTGTAGAGTGAAACAGGTATAAAGTAATACCACATCCTGTCTATTCGCCTGACACAGCTCCTGGCGACTTCTTCCTATTCCCAAACTTGAAAAATGATATCCGTGGACGTCATTTCTGGTCTGACGAAGAAGTCCTGATGGCAGTTGAGGAGTGGGTCAATGGAAAGGACCATGACTTTTACAATTCTGGGCTGGTGGCACTTGAATACCGTTGGTCTAAGTATATCACACTAGAGGGCAATTACATCAAAAAAGAAGAGATGGGTCTCGACCGCAAGTAAGTTAGGCAGGTTACTTATTGACTCACCCTTGCACATCACAGGAACCAGTAATTTTAACTATATCAATAATAAATGTGACGTTGTTTATGACCACCAGGACCAACGAGGGTATGACACGAAATGTGGCTGCGAAAAAGATGAATATTCCTAATTTTATGCGTCGATAAGGATTATTTTATGGTAGATCAATGGAATAAATATTGAAATTACTGGATCAGAAAGAACTTTGGGATGGGTAATGATAAAAACTGAATTTTAGAGCTATCGAAGTTTTGAGTAAGAAGAGGTTCACAGACCTTATCGGTCACCTGAGTATTAGTTTAAAATATCACTAGTCCCAAGATCTACGAAATCTACAAAAGAATAATTTCTGAATATCTAAAGGAAATTCCAAAATTCAGCAAAATTTACAATTTTGATACATCCTTTTCTGCTTTTCCTACTCCTACATTTAGTTCCCATACTGTATCTTAACTTAAAGAAGTCTTCCCAGTGATAAGACAATAGTCACTATGATAATTTTAGTCCCATCCTGGAACCAAATTCCTACTCTTTAGGATCATAAAATATATAATTTTCGTAAGCGACTACCTACTACTTCTCAATATCTATTTAGCTTCAATTTTGAATCAATAGCATCAAAGTAGATATCATTTAAATGTTTTACACACACACACACACACACACACACATATATATATATATATATCTACCAAGTTTGGCCCCGCCCTGGAGTCAGACCCTCTACCCCGGAGATCATGAAATCTACAATTTGGCAGAGGCCGTCTTTCTCTACATCAGTGTACATCTATAGTTTTTCTTGCACATGAACAGTTGTAGAGAAATAGATTTTTGAAACATTGTCAACTTTTGAGTTTTTTCCCCTGCCCCTAAGGCCCCGGAGGTTCAGGAATCCTGCAATTTACAATGTATATCCCCCCTTGCCCCAAAGATGCTTCATACCAAACATAAAAAGAACTGGAATGGTAAGAAGTAAAAATGTTAAATTGTTATTGAAGGACACATGACGGGTGATGGACGCCGACAAGACGACCAGTTGCAATACATACTTGTTTCATTCCATGTGTTTTTATTAGGAGGTGATATGTTATAGATCCCTGCTACTATTATTATAGTATTTTATAAAATCACCTGCTCCTGTGGACATATCACAATCTCACTAGTCAATTCAGTCAGTATACAGGGGCCCAAAATGGTATTCAGTAAACTGCCACGCCTTAAATGTAATCGTCATAATAGATATTACACTTAAATGTAATCGTCATAATAGATATTACACTTAAATGTAATCGTCATAATAGATATTACACTCATTTCAGTTTTATATCGTTATCTTCGTTTCTCATTCTAATATCTGAACGTTTGTTGGAGGATACAGACATTAAAGGAGCATGGACATGATTTCTAATCGATTGAAATTGACAGGTTATAGAAAGATCTTTTTATAAATAAATGGATTAAAATATTTTTTACACAGGATATACTTCGTTTTAGTGGAAATCCGGTTCCTACAACACTCTCGTCATAGCCAGGAAACCACTTGTGGAGATGAGAACACCAGGATTTCCATTTGAACATACAAGTACGTTAATGATGAATCAAATTTGGAAACAAACAAAAAGATTGATTGATTGTCTATTGCCACACTCAACAACTTTTCAGTTATCTGGTGGCGTCCAGTTTTTAGTTGTGGAGAAGAGAATCCAAATACAATGTACCCGGGAAGAAACCACCGACCTTCCGAAAGTAAAGTGGCAAACTTTCTCACATTTGTCGGTGCGAGCGAGAATCGAACCCGCGCCGACTAGAGGTGAGGCCCTCCAAACACAAAGAATAAAGAACAGAAAGTTTTCAAAGTGAATGTGTTTTTTCTGGTTTCTTCTTCTTCACCAAAGTCATCGACTTGTAGTTGAGTTATGCGACATTGTAAACATAAACAGTGTTGTGCTGTTTTGAAAATGAAATATTTAGATGTCTCAAATGCAGATGGAAGGGGCATAGTGAGGAGGAAATAATGCTAACCGTTGAAGCTTCTAAGTTTGAGCTACAGTAGTTGGGAGTAAGGGAAATTTACATAGGGATATAAAAGGAAAATATTAAAGTTTACATTTCGCATTATATTCCTCTCAGCCTTGTGTTCACACTGTATTGTTGTTTTTACACATTCTAAACTCCAGTACCCCTACCCTTAGGCTTAAATTGGGGTGTCCGTCTACTAGAGTCAATCCTAGAAGTATTCGATGAAAAGTGAAAAATAATGAACAGTGATGAATCTAACAAATCCCGTAAAGAATACAAAATTAGGAGTAGGGCCAACACGAACCCTGGAGACACCAGAGGTCATATCCAAAAGGAATTAGTAGATTGGTGTGGATCTCCAAGAGAAATGGAAATAGACAATGGCCGACTGAAAACTGACACAGAGCCAACGCACATCCATTTTGGATTTTCCTGTAGATCACACAAGATATTGACCACATGCTGATATTGTCAGTGTCAAGTTTCTGTTATATTCCAATAAACATAAATCTACTTCTTACGGGGTGCACAAGTGTTTTTCCCCTGTTATAACATATTAGAAATGGAACAAATATCGAAATTTGATTCTTAAAACTAAAATATATTCCACTGATTCAAATATCATCATAACCTTTTTCTATATATTACACAATTTCTTGATTACCAAAGATATTTTCCAGTATATATTCTTTGTAAGCGCAACCGCTCACCATACATAATACCTAATGTATTTCTTAAACCGGAAGTGGCGTCAATTCCACCGTGTTAAAATTTCACGATTTTTTACAAGGTTATAATCGCGATTGTTTTAATTTCATGAGAAAAAAAATCAACTTTAAAAATTTCCATTACGAAAGCATTGAAATATTCAAAATACGTTATTGACTACAGGTTTAATTTCGCGGAAAATTGCCAAATCATGAACATAGTGAAATTAAAACCATCGTGTTAATTTCCCAATCTATGGTATTTCTAGTATTTGAAATGTTATTTATAATTATTGATCAAACAAAAAAAGCAACTGTGGATTTGCACAGGTTTATTTCAATCACAGATGAGTTTCTAGATATGCATCATCAGTCAAAAAGTGAAATCACAGGGTAATACAAATGTAAACATAAAATCTAGCTTTAAAAGGCAAAAACTATGAAGACGACAAATTGGATTTAAAAGGATAATTGTAAAACTCGAAACTTAAATAAGCATAAATAACTTTAAGTTGTATATACAAAATAAACAAACAAACAGAAAAAAAGCAACAAAACAGCATAAACAAGATATATACCCCAAGTTTAAACTATTGAATACATTTTGATATGTTAAGGATGAATAAATAAATATGATATGTTAAATCAGTCAACATTGTTATTTAAACAGGCATGGACACGATTTGCGCTGAAAATTTTCAAATCTTATTTTTCCATCTTTAATGTTAAGAATGGTCAACTAAGGATTTCTAATGGGCATCAAACTTTGAATGTCAATTGTCGAGTTACATGAGAGATACAGAGTTCACAATTATTTGTTATGCAAACAAGGCTCGTGTCATGATTTTGTTTACATAGGTTAAGTATACTAGTAAAAGTTTCGATTAAAGCAGACGTTTTTCAATTTACAAGTTAATCCTGAACAGAATCAAATAGTTTCTAGCGTTTACCACATCTCATTTAATTTAAACACTTTATTTTCTATTAAGCAATTTATATGTAAACAAAAACATGGCACGAGCCTTATTTACACAAGGAATTGTAAGCTCTGTATCTTATCTGTAACCCTGCGACTGACATTCATTTTTTTTTTTTTATGACTATTAGAAATACCTTAGTTAAGCACTGTAAACATTAAAAATGTGCAAATTAATTTTGGAAAATTTTCAGTTCAAATTGTGTCCATGCCCCTTTCAATATGAATTTATTTATTGATACAACAACTACACCAGTCTGACGTGGTTTACAATACTCACAGCGAGAAATCACAAAAAGTTGCAATTAGATGTTATTATTCAATGAAGGGAAAGATTTTAAAAACACAAAGGAGTGACCTGTGGACAAGTGTTGATGACTCATACTCAGTTTTGTATTTATAAATAAAATTAGCCTTTCAGTGGCAAATAAATAAAGTAAAATATTGCGAAAGACTTTTACAAATGTAACGTATTTTCGATTAATTTCACCGTACGTAGTTAGGTCTTCTGTTTTTTCTCTTCATTCCCCCAAAACATCTCCTTCAGTAAAGCCCCCGCCATCACTAAAGCTCCACCCACCACTGCAGCCGTCAGGAAATTGTCGGCCTGCAAAATACAGATTACCACTTGACGAACTCTTACGTAGAGTCAAAGTAATGGCGGTTGTTTCACATTCCATTGTGAATTGACAACACGTAAATATAATATATTCTCGCTAGCAATACAGTATAACACATCTGTTGATTGTAACAAGAGGTCCATGGGCCACATCGCTCACTTGAGTCACCTTGCTCATATTAAAGATTTTCACTGTATATTTGCATGTATAACTCAGATCCCCTATTGTGGCCCCACCCTACGCCTGAAGGCCATGATTTTAACAAACTTGAATCTGCACTATGTCAGAAAGCTGTCATGTAAATTTAAACGTTTTTGGCCCGGTGATTTTTGAGAACAAGATTTTTAAATGATCCCATCCTATTTTTACATTTTTTGTGATTATCTCCCTATTGAAGGAGTTTGGCCCTTCTTTTGAAGAAATTTGAATGCGCTTCACCCAAGGATGATTTGTACCAAGTTTGATTGAAAATGGCCCTGTGGTTCTGGAGAAGAAGAATTTTAAACATGTTTCCTATATTTTTGCATGTAAAAATTTCATCCCTTATTGTGGCCCCACCCTACCCTCGTAGACCATGGTTTTAACAAACATGAATCTGCACTATGTAAGATAGCTTCTATATAAATTAACACTTTACTGGACCAGCGGTTCTTGAGAAGAATTTTAAATGACCCCTCCCTATTTTTGCATTTTTGTGATAATCTCTCCTTTGAGGAGGGCATGGCCCTTCATTTGAACATTCTTGATTCCCCTTCACCAAAGGATGATTTGTACCATGTTTGACTGACATTCGCCTGCTGGCTCTGCAGAAGATTTTCAAAATTTGTCAGTATTGTTTCACTATTTTGCTATTATCTCCCCTTGAAGAAGGATGTTGTCCTTCATTTGAACAAACTTGTATCCCCTTCACCAATGGATGCTTTCTGCCAAGTTTAATTGAAATTGACCCAGTGGTTCTGGAGAAGAAGATGAAAATGTTAAAAATTTATGCCGACGACGCCGACCACAACACTGACGACGGACAACGGTAAAGTTTTGATTAGAAAAGCTCAATCGAGCCTTCGGCATAGGTGAGCTAACAAATACATGCAGTCGCAATTAAATATTTGCCATAAAAGACAAGAAACAGTGCCAGTTCTGAAATTCAACAACGTATACCTGTTTGGACCAGTGCACACCATATCTACAGTAGGCAGCAAAGTGTTCACAGTTCTTCCACAGCACGTTGTACCCTATTTCTCCTAATTTCATCAACGCTTCTTCCACGATTTCATGTGCAGGACGGGGTCTATATGTGGAAAATAATCTTTTTACTTTAGGTAACATTAAAGGTAACATTACTCTCTGTAACCAAAATCTTGCATGTACATGTATTTCAATATAGAACATATTTTAACAAGTCTCACGATATTCAAATAATATTTACAAGCGGTTCTTCAAAATAAAAACATTAAACTATAAACATGAATAAATAATCATGAGTTTGATATCATCTCAAACACATAAGAAATGGAAAGAAAGAAAAATAAATACAGGTGACACTTATGAAGTTTTAAACCATTAAAGATTATAGATATAAGCGTACCATTATCTTTTCCCAAACAAACATGGTTAATCTATAATGGCGATACTTAATAACTCATGCACCGCAAACTATTTAATTTCTTCCCAAATCAAAGGAATATGTCAAAATTTTATGTTCACTCTTGACTAACTTTCGGACATACTGCAGCGCGAACAACCGGGCTACTCTGTATAGGAGTTTGCGAGATTGTGATGAGGAAGAATTCACCGTGAGTGTTAAAAGTCATAACTGAGATTCAAGTCATTTCTATAAACATAAAGTCGGTGCTTGGTGATCAGAAAATTAGGGCATTTTCTGTATCATCTTAGGTCAAGGGTATTAATAGGAGGTGTTTGAGGAACTCATAAGGAGATGTGTACCCATATAATGACAGGTCCCTCTTTTTAAGAGTTTAATTTTTTTCCGAAATACTGAAGAGTATATACGCTGCAATAATTTATCATACAATTTGTTGCCATAGTGTCAATCCATTAAATATCACACCTTTGACAAGTGTTGTTGCTATTTTCTGTACTTTGATTTACTAGGAATGCACTTGCACGTGCAATTGCTGAATGCATTTGGCGGCAAACAACAAGGTTAAGACTTCTTGACGCAAGCATAAAATTCGGCCGCAACATCTTGACGCAAGCATTAAATTCGACCGCAACTTCTTGACGCAAGCATTAAATTCGGCCGCAACTTCTTGATACCATCAAGACTATTTTGCAAGCATAAGAGTCCATGTAAAGCAAACCATTCAGAAACCTTTACGTTTTTATATGGAAGTTTATTTTACCCTGCAGTCAGTCATTCTGGCTAATGTTCACATTTTAGATAACCTCCCATTGCCATAAATTAGCTTTCATCGCCAAAGCGAAAATAGCAAATATTTAATATTATATGTATATATAATAACTAATCGCATTTTTTTGCTATTTACATTTTTAATAAGTATATTAATCATCTTTCTTTTTTTTAACAAATGTAAATTTTACTTTACATTAGCTATCTGTAAGTCATTTCAAAGACAGAATATCTACAATGTATATTAATTTACTTATATTTCTAACGTTTTCGCTTTTGATATCTTTACAAACTGCAATGATAGTGATTCCTAACGAAAGCTTTACAGATACAAACAATGCGCATATAAATTTTGATAAATATAACACGTCTATACTGTAGCTACATATATACAGTACAGAACATAATCTTTTCAAGTGTACTTGACATGCTTGCAAGGTTAACTTTTAAGACATTCGCTAAACATCGTACAGATCTGAAGTGAAATTTCAAAAGTTGAAGATATTAAGTAGAGTATATTTTTCAATTTGCATAATTGAAAGAATTGAAACCAAAGGAAGAAAATAGTAGAAAAAACTCAATATTTTGCCCTGTTTTAGTTGAATGAATTTAAAAGCAAAGGAAGAAAACAGTAGAATATTTTGTTTTGCCTTAGAGAAATTGTCACACTACACTGAAAGACATAATTTTGGTTACAGAACACAGAATTCTTGTGGACGGATGACTTTGCCCTCTCTCTCTCTCTCTCTCTCTCTCTCTGCATCTAGAAGCGAGAATCATGAGTCTTTCGGATATGACCTTAAAAAATGGAGGTCCCATGTCGCGACAGGCTTTGGCACGCTTAAGAACCCTCGCTGCTACAGTCATAAGAGCTATGCATAAGTACAAATGTGTGTACTACAACTTATGGCGTTTCAATATGAGTTAAAAATTCTCGACTGACATAAATGAACCAACCAACCCCCCCCCCCCTTTCCTTGTACTTTTTTATTGTTCAATGTCTGGGTATTTAATAAATAGGCCAATTTATCTTTGTGCAAAGAGGATCCAAGTTTGTTCAAAGGGCCATGCCTCCTTTAAATGAAGGATAATCAAGAAAAGGAAAAAAAATAGGATGGGTCTTGTAAAACTCTTATCAAGAACGTTTCCTGGCATCGTGTAGATTCAAGTTTGTTCAAATCATGCCCCGGAAGCAGGATGAGTCCAAAATTGGGGATAAGATTTTACATGCAGATATATTGGGAAAAATCTTTAAAAGTCTTCTCAAGAACAATTAGTCATATTGATGTCCAAGCAACCCCAGGTAGTCCAGATTCAAGTTTGTTAAAATTGTGGTCCCCAGAAGTAGGATGGGACCACAATAGGAAATCAAAGTCTTATATGAGGATATAAATGCAATTTTGTTCAATTCAGTGCTCAAGTGTAGCATAGGACCACAAGATGAGATCAAACTTTTAAATGGGAACATACAGGAAATCATTCAAAACAAATTATTTTCAAGAGTAGCAGGGCTACATTAAATCATATCAAAATGTAATCGTTCCTAAATTCTATGGATTCAAGATTTTATAAGAAAAAAATTCAAGTTATTAACCCTGTGGTTAGAGGTTATCAAATTTAACAATGCATGTATACTGGAAATATTGATTGATTGTTGTTTTCCGCCACACTCAACAATTTTTCAGTTATCTGGTGGCGTCCAGTTTGTGTAGGTGGGGGAGAGACCAAGATACAATATACCCGGGAAGAGACCACCGACCTTCCGAAAGTAAACTGGCAAACTTTCTCACATATATCGGCGAAAGCGAGAATCGAACCCGCGCCGACTAGTGGTGAGAGGCCTTGTGATTTTGAGCGCAATGCTCTAACCACTCGGCCACGGAGGCCCCTATACTGGAAAGAAAATATCCCCAAGGCCACGCTAGTCATATTGGTACTGAAGCATTCCCATGATGTGTAAATTCATGTTCAATTATGTCATGACCCGTCGGGGCTAAGTTGGAGCCACAACATGGGCTAAAAAATTTTCATGAAAATAAACATTGAAGAAATAGTCTGGTCCGATTTCAGCTAAAAAGAACTTCTAACGGCAAATTATTATTATTTGGTTCAACATAACTTTTTAACCTAATTTGAGTATGCTGAATCTGAAAAAATATGTTGAACTTCATGAAAATGGCGTTAAATAGGTCAAAATGGCGATTCAAAATGGCGGACAGTAATTTTTTTCAAATCGTTTTGAAACGCGCATGTAGAAAAAAAAATGTAAAAACTATGATTACAAAATACAATAGCATCGAGAAAAAGATAGAAATAAGCATGCGACCCTAAAAAAGCCATTGCACGAAAGAAAACCCGAATTTTCTCTGTTTTTCCTCAAAATTCAACGTATACTGTTCCTACATTGTTCTTTGCTTGTGACTTTGCACTTACAAAGGTCCATGCACAGCAAATTGTTACGCTTGCACCCACACCTCAATGTTTTACAACCTGTTGTGCAACTACATGCAATCAAGTCTAAACAAAATTCTGGAATTGGGTCTAAAGTCATCAGAATAGGCACTAGAATACCTTCATTCAACTTCCATCCCATCTCAGTTGGAGATGGTAATGTGGGGTTACTTATATTTGCTTGTCTCCATACCAGCGCTTGATAATGTGCACGTTTAATGTGCAGATGCAAGGCATCGCTAGTGGGGGGCATGTTTTCGGGGCTCTTGGATTTTCCGAATAAAATGTTCCTAACCGAGTCAGTTGACGACACTGTGCCCTGGTTATACAGCTTGCATACGAACTTTTCACAGTCGACTATTTTCTGTTCAGTTAAATTGCCCTCTCCAAAACCCCCAAGAAGCCCAACATTGTCTTTGTAAACCTTAAATCCAGTTTTTTTGGATATCCCAAAGAAAAAAGTTGTGTCACATCCAGTCAGAGCATGGAATGCTAACAGATTCGTGCACATTTCTGGAGAGGTAAAGGTTTTCTCTACAACAGCATGAATAGGAATGTTCTTGGGCTTTGCAGATGTTCCAGCAACCATCCACAACTGTATATTTATTTCTGAAAAGAAAGATACAAGTAGCAGTAAAACATCAGTATCAGATGCTAGTACAACAACTGAACTGCAAGTGGATTCTTTCGCACAATGTATGGCATGAAGAACTATTCTAGTATCTGCCTCTTCATGTGACGCATGTAGGGCAGATATATCGAGGAATTCGTCATTGCATTTAACGCTATTCTCATCGAGAAACCCACCAGCAGTAACAACAGTTTTCTCTGTGGGTGCATGAAGAATTATCTGCTCAGATAAAAAGGCAACTAGGTCTTTCTTGTTGTCATTCAAAGACAAAAAAGCTGAAAAGTTATTCGGGAGTGGCACATCCTTATTTTCAATAACCCTTCTAACTGGCTGCTGCCCTTTTGCCCTACGAGAACGAGTGCCCGATTTTATAGATTGTTCCCTGTAACGGTCGAACAGAACATCAACTCTTGAATACATGGCCCCTTTTCTCACCACAGTGGAAACAAACTCATCTGCAAAGTCTCCAAATGTTTTCATGCCATGTGTTTTCATGCTCTGAACTAAAGCCTGGCCATCTATGATCAAAGCTGGTGATTCGCCTACATTTTCGACTCGCGCCCTTACATCAACATCTTGAAGTATGTCTTCTAAAACAACAGATTTGTTTCCAGACTTTAGTGCACCGCTGGTATCCGCTATAGATATCGGCACAGGAAGGAGCTCGTGTTTCAAAATCTGCTCTAAATCAACCTCTCGTCCGGCCTTATATGCAATGACAAGTCTCTGCAGTATGTTCCGATCTGCCTTTAGAATTTTTTTCTTTTCCACAGCTTTTGGTACAACTTGTACCTTGTATAAGGAGTCAAATGTTAATGAGCAGCTTTTTTTCAGAACACTTCTCAAAGGAACTTGTAAACTACTTGTTTCTATGTTTGGTATCAGACGATCTTTTACGAAATTCTCTAATGATATCTGTCCCAAATTTGCTGCAGAAAGTAAGGACTCCTTGATCATATCTGTAGCTTTGTCTTTTGTAACTATATTGATCAGTTGATCTCTTTCGTACAAAAGGTCAAATACTCTAAACCTTTTCATTGCATCAACGAGCGAATCCTCATACACTGCATCAGTAACTTGTCGACTCTTTGATGCGTCCTTGTGTGTGAGAATGTCATCTGGATTCACATCGTACATCACCTTTGTAAGAAGACTTATATGAGATCTCAGATTGTAGGAAAGGGACCACCTACTGAGAGCAGATGGAGTCCTAGTAATTCCTACAATTCCACCACCTTTCTTACCCGTGGCGTTTAGCCATTCTTGACTTTGGTCTGGGTCAACTTGATTGAAAGTTCCAGCACTTCTCTTGACGACAAAATTTCCATCCTGAAACTCTGATAGTACTTCAATAGGCAATTGGTGGCAATCAGCAAGATACACACTACCCCACCTAGCATAATTTGTATGGTCATATCGGAAGAACCATGGGAGCATTGAACGGAAAGACTTCAAATATAAATCCCAAAGCCCATCTCTTTCTGACTTTGTAAACATTAAAAGGATAGAAACCATGTCCAAATATGACCACCAAAACAGGACATTTGGGTTGTCAATTTCCTGTCTGAAACTTGAAAAATACTCTTTGAAAACAGGATTTTGCAGTTGGTCAATGCTAGAAAGTATGTCTTGCTGTTCAGTCATGATGCCATTCAATGTTTGCGAATGATCAACATTTTTGGTAGATACAAATAACACAAAGTCTGGCAGTAAAATCTTCCAGATTGCTTGAGCAGTAATTTTATGGGCTCTCATGCCACGACTGTAGTGCTTTCCACCTAATACATTTTCAGCAGCCACAGGTCCTAATAACTCGCATTCCATCCACAGTTCATGCAAACCAGAACCTCTCATATGATCTCCTATACATTTCATGAAATTCATAGCTATATGTAAGCCACCCATTCTTGGAACAAGCCTGTCTCTATACTCAGGAACTGACCATTTTAAATCCATCAACTTAAAGTACAAAGCTTGATCAACTGTGATAACTGTATGACGTTGACCAAGATGCTCAGATATGTGCATGCATTTCTGGACAACTGTGTTAAGTGTATCCATTTCATGAGCAGGTGCTTGTACAATAGGCATGTAACCAACAAGTGTGAGATCCGGGTTTTTACTACTGACAGACTGATTATGTCCTGACCAACTAGCTGGGACTTTCTGCTTATGTCTGTGCAAATGAAACGCCAATTCATTAGCAAACTCTTGAGAGGACAATTGATTCTCTGAGTCAGAAGGTTGGAAGATATCTAACGTAACTGGTCTGGGATAGTGAGGTTGTGATTTTCCTTCTACTATTGGGGAAATGACAATACTGTCCATCTGAGGAGGTACCTTCAATGTCTCATTTGAAGATGGACTTATGTGCTGAAGGTTAATGTCATTTCCCGACCCTCGTTGCCAACATGCTATCTGCGTTGCATGGAATGTTTCCTTGCCATCCAGTGTTGAATCACTAATATCAATATTGTCAGCTGTAAAGTGTGTGAAAACGCTTGGCTTTAAATTCGAGGGAAGGAAATGTCCAGTCCTTTCGTCCATAGACTGAAGGCTTTCCTCTGCAAGCCCAGTGTCAACACGCAGAACATCTTTATAACTCAGGGTGTGACCAGCACTATTAAACAAGTTTAACAGCTGTTTTGACCTTGTCATTTGATGCAAGGTGCATGCAAGGCCAATATGCTTTGGAGTCCACTTTTTTCCATTACTTACCCCATACACAACATCCTGAGCTACGCTCACTATTTTCTTCTGTCTGCTGCAATCTGGATTGTCATTGCCATCAGTACAATCAAAGACCTCTTGTCCGCCATAAAGAAGATTCAGAAACATGAGGATACTATCTGGGACACAACTTACGGCATCAGCCTCACAAACATTCAAACCCATGTGACCAGGTCTATCTTGCAGGTCTGATCTTAATCTTAGTGCAACATGTACCAGTTCATGAAATGAGTTGTGTGGAGGTTTATAACATGGCATAGTGAGTAATTCGTCATCCATGGTATCTTGGTCATCATGAAACATATCTCCAAAATGAGATTTAGAAAGAATATGGGGCACTAAAAGAGTTTCGCGTTCAGATACTGCTCTATCGAGGGGACGAAGAAACTGGAAGATATTCTGCACCTTGGCTTGCAGATTTTCTTTAAACGTTGATCTACGAGTGATAAAAGACTGTGGCATTTCAGATCCTACCTCTTCTACCAACTTGGAGTACCTGTTCCATGTATCAGAGAGCTGTAAGATTTGGCACTTGCTGGCTGCGTACTCCAGTTCTCGAACAAGAAATATCATGGCCAGATCTTCACATTTTGACTCCTTTTCTGTTTTTTGTGTATCATACTTAAAAGCATTCATGCATTTTAGATGGTACTTACCCTCTGCAGCTATCAAATCGCTAACGTTTCCTAACTTGACACGAAGTATGTTGTCATACTTTGCATTTTTAAGAACCATGTCGCTAACAGAAAATGTTGTAATGTTGAATAGCTTCTGTTTAATTTGTTGTTGACAAAATATGCATAACTCCCAATCTATTGGTGTAGATGCATTTCGCAAAGTTCGGGATGCTGCTGCAGAAGGGTGTGAGCAAGATGACGTAGACGGTACATCATCCTCTGTATCGACGTTGATTGTATCAGATGTGTTTGTAAGCAAACATGCTTTTCTTTCCATTAACTGAATTGGTCTGGGGTGAGTAAATGCACTATAGCATTTCCTATGACATAGAACTCTATCATTCGGACTTAATTTTTCTATTCTGTCAATGGCATCATAGTTCCTGGCATCTTTAACTTTCTTACGACGAGATGCCCTCTCGGTCAACGTTTCGATAGACTTTTTGCTTTTTAATTCTAACGTGTCTGTCTTTTTTTCCTGACATATAACACACAAATCTGTATCTATTTGATAACTTCGCTTAAGTGATCGTTCAGTCATGATTTCTAATCAATGAGTGGTGAGATATGACAAGCCTATAACCTCGGCCATCAGTTTTATACCTTATGTCAGAATCATTTGTTAATTCGATCCTCGATTGTGTCGGTCGCGCTATTGTGAAAACCATTGAACACTGTGTTGAATTTCAAGTGCATTTATATCATAAAGTATGCAATACGTTAACTGAATAATTTGCACAATTAGAAGGAAATAAGCATTAAATATCATATCAAAATGCATATATATACTGTGCGTCAATATGCGGTTGCGAAAAAATGAGTTAATTGGGATCTAATCGTTTTTTTCACAATTTTAATTGTTTAACGAACATTGAACAATTTATTCTATTTTTCAGACACATATAAGTTTAGTACAAGCCTTTAAATTGCTTTAATTTGCAATAAACTTTTTAAAAATAAAGCCATATAGATAATTTTGCAAATTTCAACACCGCCATTTTGAATCGCCATTTTGACCTATTTAACGCCATTTTCATGAAGTTCAACATATTTTTTCGGATTCAGCATACGCAAATTAGGTTAAAAAGTCATGTTGGACCAAATAATAATAATTTGCCGTTAGAACCCATTTCTAGCCTCTTTTTTCAAAATCTGGACCAGACTAAAAAGATTTTTTGAAAAACACCGAACAAAAGCAGTACCAAGGTGAATCAGGTGAGTGATGTAGCCGATAGACCTCTTGTTATTTCAATAAATAATTCTGTTAACAAAGTTGAGATTTTAATTTCTCCAAGTGTGATAACGTGTTATTTTGGAATAATTTGAACTTGAAATAATCTAAAATAAACTTTTAATAAACCAATTTAAAAACTTGTAAATAGATATAGCAAATGTAAATATTTAATTAGGATATATGTACATACTACTAACCTGCACAGCATGACCTATTACTAAGTATTACAGTAAGAGTTATCTTTATTGGTATGCTCATTAAGAAGTTTAGAGGTCAGTGGCGTTCTATTGGTCACTCTAGGTATCTTTGATTTTATTGGAAGGTCTTAGAGGTCAAAGTTCTTTAGAGTTTTATTCTAGAAATTTAAAATCACTTCAAAGTCAGTAGTTGGAGAGAGTACAAGTATTTCATAGTTCTCCATTGCATTTGCCATTTGAATATATTTTTAGTTATTGACTTCTACTGGACAGAATATAGAAGACCTTCAAAGTAAGTTTCTTATTTAATCATTCCTTTTAACAGCTTCTAGTGTGTGAATGGAAGTATAGGAATGAATGAGTTTTAGATTTTTGTAAGAGAGAGTGAGCACTGATCAAGTAAAGTAAATGTATAGATTCAAATGAATTACACTGCTATTTATTGGTAGATATTATTATATCAGCCTTGATTTAAAGACATAGAATTATATTTACATATGTGTCTACATAGTGTGAATAAGTGTATTACTTATACACAGGTTTGGTGATCTATATCTTATACACCTTGGACTTAGTCCAATAGAGTTAACCACCTGAATCCACAATTCGGTAACTATGTGTATATTACTTTACTATTGTAAATATTGTACAGAAGTATTGTAAACTGATATGATTGATATTTATTATATTCAATCTATTCTTTCTATTTTACTTGAGTAAAGTAGGTGGTTTTTTGTTTTTTTAATTTTTATTTTTTTAATTGCATGACATTATACACACACACATAAATACAAACAGTATGCAATGGGCATTTCTTTTTTTTTTTTTTAAACTCGCACACTCATTTATACAAACACTCACACTTACTGGAATTGAATAAACATTTTATATAGAAACAAGTTATATGGAGGAATGAAAGTTAATATACATTATTGCAAAAAAGGAAACTAGATACAAGTATTTATAATGTTCAATGAAATGGGTTAATAAGGAAGTGAATACTATATAGAAGGCTCAAACATAAGTTTCCATAAGTCCCATTGTCTATCAAAAAATAGTGATTTTGAATTGTAAATTGATATACATCTCTCAATGTTATATTTCATTTTCAAATGATTTATGAGACCTAAAATATTTGGCTTTTTACACTGCAAAAAACAAGTAAAAATGTACTGCTTACAATGTAGTATGATAAAATTCATAATAATATTGTCTTTGGTGAGTGGTGTTTCACCCAGTATAACATTCTTAATGTTAAAACCAATTCTCTTTGAAGTAGTTCTATAAATATGCATGCTCAAATTTCTCCACAAATCTAATACATCATTACAAGTTACAAATACATGTTGAATGGTTTCTGTACCTTCCTTACATAACTTGCATAAATCTGTTGTTTTAATATCAATTTTTTTAAGATAGTAGTCCACAGGCAGAATTCTATAAAGAAGTCGGTATTGAAACCATTGTATAGAAGAATCGTTTGTAGTCTTGAAACATACTTGAAAAACATCATGTATGCATATATCATTTCCTCCATGAGGAGATAACTCTTCATTCCACTTTGTAATCGCTGAAGGCTTTACACAATTTTTGTTTAAGACATTATAAACTATTTTTGTGCATTTTAAATTTAACAATATTTTTTCAAAATAAAATGGTAAATAAGGTAAGCAACCTTTTTTCATTAATGTTCTGTCAATTCCCAGAATTTTTAAGCATTTGGAGATGGCAGAAATAACACTATTATACTGCATTACTGTTACGTTAGAAAAGTTGTAAAGTAGGTGTTAATTTTGTAAGTTGAGATTCAGTGTAATGTGCATTTACATTTAATTCCATATGATTAGTGTACATTTGATATCTGGATTTTATGATAATTTATGCGATAATTGATATTGATGTTACTATTGTATATTTATTTATTATGTGTTTTGTAGGGTGATTTGATTGATTGATTGATCTATCTACCTATCTTTTGTTATCACCATCTTCAATGACTCGCAAATATAGAACCTGAGAAACTACCAACTGTGTTGTGTTCATCAATACACCACGGTTACACGAGCAACAATTGATGGCAACATAAATGTTTTCTTGTTCGTACCATGGATGCGTGCGCGCGCCTTCTTCATACGTGGTTGGAAGAAAACAATGGCGTAGACAAAGTTTAACATCAAATTTATCCGCTTTAGACATAAGAATAATTAAGGGTGTTCATTATTATCAATTATTTTATTCATTTATAAAGCGCAAAATTACATATAGTTTCTATGTGCTGTATAATGTTTGGGCTAATAATTAATGATAATGTGCCAATAAAAGATATGTAAGACCTACATGTATGATGAAATATTACGTAAAATGGATGATTAAACAGTGAAAGACTTCAATAAAACATAGTAATAAGATGACAAGGTAGACAACTTTGATTAAACTAGAGACATATGTTATGCTAGATCATGTGTACAATAGGTAATTATGCAAGAATTGCTACAAAAATAGCACATGGTAAGCTAATTAGACAGTCACTGAGTCAGCACTCGGCTCGTTTCGGAAAGAAACGTTTATAAATACAGGCTGTATTTTAAAACTATTTTCATATATATCTCTACAATCGTAGTTTTTTTTCATACATATTCCATAGGGTTTTTGTTTCATTTTACTCAGAGAATACTGTACCATTAATATTGATATCTTTATTAAGACCTAACAGAAATATTGGAGCATATGTATCTTTAAACATTCCTAAATATAATTCTGTGTTTTTGTTTTCCGTCCAATACCAAATTTCCTCTAACATTTCGATAGCATGCAATTGCTGGCATTAATATCATGAACCTATACATAACTAAGCTGTACTCACTCGCATTTTTGGTCTTTATCGTTGTTTATTTTGACCTTGGAATCAAGAACCACATTCCAAATATTCTCCTTTTTGACCTCTGCTTTGTTAAAAGTCTTCCCACAAATGGTGAAGGCATGACCGCTGTTAAAGTTACCATTGATGCCATCATTATCGGTTCCAGCTAAGTGCACCACTTCTTCATCCCCTGTCCAGAAAGATCATTGTACACGTGAATTACGAATTATGGAGAAATTCACAAGGAACACAAATCATTGATCCAGAAATACCCATTTCATTTTTACAGTCCGCCCCCGTTCTAAAATTTAAATTCTTGATCCGCAACAACAAATATATATGATTATATGTACCTATATAGACAGCCCAGTGCGAGTATAAACCGCGAGGAAATTCCAGTAAGTCACCAGCCCTTGCTCTCTTTATAACACTCCTGTTGTGCGTGTCGTATGCTTTCGTTTCCATTATTTCGAAAGCGGAAATACCTATTCTAAAAATAGAACAAGGCCATGAATGAAATTTTAAGCTGGTACATATAACATACATGATAAATTAAATATTTATTTTAAAAAACCAACAAACAAACATACAGCCACTAACAGACAAATTAAATCAATACGATTTGTTTGTTTGTTTTTGTTCATAATCACAACGCCGCAGATACCGAGCCAGGGGTACGACGTAGATCAATACATAATTGAAGGCCTATTATGATACATTTACCAGTCAGTCTGCTGATAAAAATACTTACAGTTTAACTTTAAGAAATGGGGGGGGGGGGGGGAGTATATGTTGTAGCAATGTCCGAGATCCAAGCGATAACACAAATTACCGTCGCTCTCGATAGGGTAACGGGACTTACCGCAATCCGCGATGGTATATCGCACCCGATCAAATTGAAGACAATTTTAAATGTTGGTATTCTTGGTTATTATCCTTGGTGCATCTGCAACATTTTATTGCCAAGTAAGAAATATACAAAAAAGCTATCAAAGCCATTACCTAATCAAACGGAGATTTTTTTTTTTTTGATTTTTTTTTTTTTTTTTTTTTTTTTGTGAGTCTAAAAATCATAATCATTCTACGGCTCTGAAATATAGGGAGTACTGAATATCAAGATCATTACATGGCAGATTCGCGTTTACATATAGATTATTATGTGACAGATTCGCGTTTATATATATATATATATATATATATATATATATATGTAAGGGAGAAAAAAAACAATTAAGTGTATCAGGTTGGATTTGAACCGGGTGCTGAGGTGCCGTGGTGTGTGTGGCGGACGGTCGATGTTAACCTCTGCGCCATTGAGACATTGCAGCTTTACGTATGCTTATTTTTCTGGTATCTTATGTGTCTGATTATTATTGTTAAATTAATCATATTTGACTTTCAAGAGTATTATTATTTTATTATTTTTGGTAAATATATCTCTTGTTGGGTTAAAATGATTTCTTGTAATATTTTCCACACTTGTGAACACGGTCAGTTATTTGTCAGAGTGTGTAATAATAGAACCGGCCATTGGCGGTATTTTTGCACGAGATTCTGCACTACAAGGACGTGTCTGATGTTGTGTAAGTTTTTGGTGGTATATTTGTAATTTTCAAGTACACAATAATTTGTCGATGAATACTTTGAGTGCATAGATTCATTACTATCGTGTGTAAGGTATTATACGAGATTCTTTGCTAAACAATGCTGTTAGGAGGTGGAATTTAATACTTTGCATTTTCTTTAGTCAGGTATATAGAACTAGGTTATAGCTTAATGTTTTCTAGTTAGTAATGGGAGAATATAATTGAGTTTTACATACATGTAATTCAGCGACACAACGGTGTTGAGTGATATATATATGTGTGCAGTATATTTACAGTGTTTATTTTATTAATAGGTCGACATGTATTGAGTTAACCTTGACCTGTCGTGGTGGCCAACTTTTTGGGCCGGATATTGCGTGCCTTGTTTAGGTTTGTGAAATTGCGTATTCGCAACCTTTTTCTATTTTGCAATTGCTATTCGCTCATGTTGTTGATTATGCATGTGTGTTTAAATACGTACTACATATGAATCCTTGCATAGGAAATATGTTTGTATATATGATTGCGGTCAAGCAAATTTATATCGGTTAGTTACTAGCACAAATTGTAAATGTTTTATTTATTTATTTATAGGAGCACTGTCATTGTCAATGTAACAGCCTAGGAAATACTAGAAAATACAGGAGAGGAGATGTAAACGTGTTTATTACAGCATCCGGGCATATTATGTCACATTACACAAATTGTATGGCAACACTTATCAATAACTGACAAAATGCGCATATGGTCACACTTACATGTATCTATAACACTTATCTATAACTGACAAAATGCATATGGCAACACTTATCTATAACTGACAAAGTGCATATGGCAACACTTATCTATAACTGACAAAGTGCATACCGGTACATGTATGGCAACACTTATCTATAACTGAGAAAATGTTGTAAGTTGCCCATATTTATACCGGAATGCAAGATATACTCAATATTGTCATTTGCTGCCAAAACATTCTGACTAGAAAAGAACTGACTCATACTTATAACTGTAAACTCATACAATAATTTATTCTGGGGTTGTCTAGGGTATAATTCTAATAAACAGCTGATCGTAACTATTGTTGACACTAGTAATATAAGTAACTTGCACTTGTTCTCACATTTACTATGCCAAGAGCGATAACTCTTTCAATGTCAACAACACATCAAAGTTACCTTGGTACGAAAATACAATAATATGAAATAAGATCGATCCAATGACATACGGGTATCAATATTCCTTAGATACAAATGAATAAAGTAATATTTCATCCACTAATGTGCTTATGATACAAGTCTTCATTCAAATCATGATACTGTATATCGAACAAATTCGGTGGCTGTGACGCTCACGCCAACAACAGAGATAACCACTCAAATAAACAAAACGATATATGGTGATGCATGAAATGTATTCATATACATGAATATTATGATCTTAAGTAACACTTACACCATGTCAAACATTCAAGTAACAGTTATTTTGTATGCTTACCTAGAAAATACAGGAGAGGAGATGTAAACGTGTTTATTACAGCATCCGGGCATATTATGTCACATGTCTCAGACGGCGCGAAACTAACAAAAACGTAGCGCTAAATTCAAACATGGTAACTTAAAATAAAAAATTAAATGCCCCTTCGAAAAGATATAAAGTTCACACCTCGTTTACACTTGTAACACACTCCCCCTAACAATTGAATGTCGTCCTTGACATTTGAGCTAACACATTCAAATACATACATTTCTTAGGTAAATTGCATACCCAAGTTTATGACTATACTTAGAAGAAGCATGCTCCAGATAACTCATGAGGATTTCTCACATTAGATCATATACAAGTAACTATCTATGCTTACTACTCATGTATTATGACAAACAGTATTTCAAAGAAGGTCGTGCACACAGCCTTTGAACCTATTGAGAACCAAATACTGATTCATTATCATGGAACAATAGTTATCTCACTACAAATTAATACCTCTAATAGTCACTATCAATACTAAGATCACAATCCATCATAAAAAAATTTTTTAAACTATATTTGTGGAACATGAAAAAAAAAAAAACAAACAACTTAACCCATGCAAGTATTTACATTTCTCCTATCGGGAAAATGGGTAGGTGACTGTAATCACTTCCTAGAGGGCAGGACATTTTCCCCACTAATGGTTCATATGAAGGGTGTCCCATAGTATCATATGTGAGTACTCGAGGGGGCCTATGTTCCCTCCTAGAGCGAGACGTCACTTGATCGTTGGAGTCATCACTAGCAGACGGATGAACAATAGTAGCATCAGACGGCGGCCCACTGTCACATGACTCAAAATCTTCACCAGTACTCCTGTCGCCAGCCCCACTATTACTGTTCGATGGTTCAAATGCTTCAGCCATTGGGTTCAGGACTGAATGAGTTTCCTCATGTTCAATCAAAATATCTCCCAACTCAGATGAACTACTTTCTGACCTTTGCTCCATGTTTCTTGTTCTATCCTTGATCTCATTTCGTTCCCCACGTGTTCGCACTCTTTTCATTCTCTGTGGTTTTGTCTCCACTGGCAAGTACTCGCACCGGAACAATAGGTTGCGGTGAAATACCCGCTTCCGACCAACTCCATCCTCTGGTTCAACCTCATACACCGGTGAATTTTCAGACATTTGTCTGCACACCACATGAATCTTATCTTCCCAATGGGACCTTAACTTCCCTGGTCCTCCTCGTTCGCTTAAGTTCCTAACAAGAACACGCTCACCCACCTTCAAAGCAACGCTTTTCAATTTTAAGCCATCTCGCTTCTTGGCCCGCTTTGCACTCTCAAGAGCACGTCCCTGTGCAATCTCATAGGCCTCCTGCATACTCTGTCTCCAGCACGACACATCTTTTCTGTCATCCTCCTTCTCAATACCAAACAAAATATCTACTGGTAGCCTTAGAGACCTTCCAAATAGCAGGTAAAAGGGTGTATAGCCCGTCGTTTCATTCCTAGTGCAATTGTATGCATGTACTAATCTATTAACATGACTCTTCCAGTCAGCCTTACTATCGTGGTCCAGTGTACGCAGCATTTCCAAGATTGTGCGGTTCATTCGTTCGCATTGTCCGTTGCCGGCAGGATGATATGGTGTGGTCCTCGAGTGAATAATCCCACATCGGTTCTGTAACTGACTAAACAACTCATTCTCGAATTCCCGACCTTGGTCGTGATGTATGCGGTTGGGGAATCCAAACCTTGGAATAAAGTCATTGAAGAGCCGATCTGCTGCAGTTTTTGCTGATTTGTTACGTGTAGGATATGCTTGCGCAAAGCGAGTGAAATGGTCAACTAGCACCAAGATGTACTCATACCCTCCCTTAGACCGCTCTAAGTGTACATAATCCATGGAGATGAGCTCAAATGGGTATGTTGATTGAATGGGTTGCAGCTCCGCCTCTCGCTTCAGATTTGGGCGACGGTCCTTCAGGCACTTGCACACATTTCTTACATAATGAGTAACATCCTTTACCATGAGTGGCCAATAAAACCGGTCCTTGGCCAAAGCACAAACACGATCAGCACCCAGATGCCCCATCTTAATATGCAATTCTTCATATACTGTCTTTCTCAGAGGTTCGGGTAAACATACCTGCTGAACATGCTGTCCCATGTCTATTTGTGCCCGACGATATAGCACATTGTTCTTAATGTACAACTTCTGATGATTTCTCATCCACAACCGGACTGCTCGAGGTTCCTTCTTGACCCTAATTACTCCACCTCTAACTAACTCCTTCACTCGTCTTAACACTGCATCTCGATCTTGTACTTGGCCTATATCCTTGGGTGATAAGGTTTGAAGTACACTTCCGTCATGACAGCCCCGTATCTCTTCCTCTTCAGCGACCGTCGGACAACAGTACACAACACAATTAGAGACTGGGTCATCAGCTTTCATGGCTTGGACTACTGCCGTCAACTCAAGCGACCCATCAAGTTCCTTGAAATCTGCTGACAGATCCTGTATTTCTAATGGTAAGCGGGATAATATATCAGCATCTGAATTCTGTTTACCAGGCTTATAGTGGATCTTGAATGTAAAGTCCGCAAGCTCAGCAACCCAACGTTGTCTTGTGGCGTCCAGTTTGGCTGACGATAAGACATATGTTAAAGGGTTATTATCTGTGTATACGTCAAAAGATGGGCAATAGTAGAGGTAATCCCTAAAACGCTCACAAATCGCCCACTTGAGAGCAAGGAACTCCAACTTTCCACTGTGTAAATGGTACCTCTGCTCCGCCGGTGTTAAGGTCCTTGATGCGTAAGCCACCACAGCTAATGGTGCATCGTTCTGCTTCTGATACAATATTGCCCCGAGACCAAGTTGTGATGCATCTGTGGGTAAGATGAACGGACGCTCGAAGTCTGGAAACGCCAAGATTGGTGCACTTACCAGCAAGTCAAGGAGCTCAGTCAAACATGTTCTATGACTATCTGTCCATATGATACGGTTACCTTTTGCTGGTTGTCCTTTTCCCCTTTTACTTTGCTTGTCACTACCTGAGTCCTTCAGCAATGCATATAAACAGCTAGCTCTCTTACTGAAGTTTGGGATGTACTTCCGGTAATAACCTAGTAGTCCCAGCAGTTGGCGAATTTCCTTCACGGTGGTGGGACTCTTATCCTTCAACTTGATAACAGCCTTCATGTCTGCTGGGTCAATCCTACAACCGTCATTAGAGACCAACTGCCCTAAAAAGCGCCCTTCCTTGCAGAAAAACGAGCATTTACTTGGCTTCAGCTTTATTCCAGTATCTCTTAGCCTCCTAAGAATCTTCCTGACCCCATCCAGATGTTCCTCAAAAGTGCGGTTATAAACCAAGACATCATCCAAGTATGGAATACACAGTTCATCTCTGTACTCAGCTAGGGTTTCTTCCATAAATTCTTGAAAAGCTCCTGGAGCACCTGTGAGTCCAAACGGTATACGCAGCCATTCGTACAAACCCCAAGGGGTAATAAATGCAGTATATGGTCTACACTCTGGTTTCATGTACCCTTGGTGATAAGCCTTACCCTGATCTAAGGTTGAAAACCAGACATTACCCTTCAAACTATCAAGCGAGTCCTGAATCCTAGGGATTGGCCTGCGAGTCTGTACCGACTTTTGGTTTAGAGCACGGTAATCAATACACAACCTGAGGCTCATATCCTTCTTCCTCACACATACCATTGGGCTAGAATAGGGTGACGTGGACTTCTTGATCCATCCTCGATTCACCAAGTCAACCACGTAATCTTTTACTTCCTTGTAAAGAGGAGGCGGAACTGAACTGTAAGTACGACGAACTGGCTCTCTGTCCAACAAATCTATCTCCAGTTGTAACTCAGGAACATTACCTATGTCATCGTCATTCTGTGAGAAGGAATTACACTCTTCCCTGAACATCTGCCTCACCTTCTTTATCTGGTCATGTGTCAAGAGCTGATCATCCAGCGGAATGTCAGGGTCCCACTCCTTCGGAGCGCTGCTGTCCCGAGTGCTACCATCTTGCGAACTCACCACCACTGCAGAATCGACTGATCTTACCTCAGGGTTACACAAGGCCACGACAGACTTTACTGGTGTTAGACTCCCGAGGACCTGCCCATGGGACAATGTTACCTTAGACTGAGAATCGTTAGCAACTCGACATGTGGACCCCTTAGGTATTCTCACTAATGTTTCACCCGCATGTATATTAGCTAGCAGACTACCATTAGGTTCAAACATTACCATACGATCCTGATGCTGGCTACTGGACCGCACGATACATCTAACTTGCTGAACGCTGTTAGGTCCAATCGTGATGCCGCATTTCCCAACCTTCACCACGCCTAATGACTGTTCCACTGCCTTTTCCTTCTTGATGACATCAGCCACTGCCTTCGCCACTTTTGGGTCATGGTCCTTCAGAAGTGCCTGTACACTGTCCTTGTCTTCAAAATAAGATTTGACATTATAGCCTAGTATCGGGTTGTCTAACGGTATCTCACATACAAGAAAAGGTACCCTAAGTGAACAATCTTTCACTGATATGTTTAACTCAACCCACCCTGTAAATGGTAAATCACTCTCATTTGCACATTTCACAGAAAGATTGCTTGGCAAAAGTTCACTCAATCTATGTATTTGGGTGGTAGGTGCATGCTGTTGCAGCCACTCTAAACTAAGTAGACTCACTTGAGCTCCAGTGTCCCATAAGACATTATGGTACTGATCTTCAATCCTAATCTCAACTAAACATTTCTCACCCACTAACTTAAGTAATCTATTCTGACTACGTGGTGATAATTCATACACAGAACCTCTCAACATAGAAAAGTTTAAACTCTGACTACTCTTACGTTCTAACGAATACAGTTTCTGACAAACATTACTTGTACAACCAGATTTTGATACTTTAGCATTACAATATGCACAAATTGTATACAAGCCACCGTTATTTGTACTGGGGGGTCTCTTTGCGGACTACCGTATCCCCCTTATCAGCAGTCCTGGTCAGTTTCCCGAATTCTTCGGAGGGTGACTTGAGTTGGCGCGAGATTGACAGTCGCGTCTCCGGTGATCGTCCTTGCCGCAGGTTCAGCAGTGGCGACAGCTCCGTCCGGTCCCTTTCTGCTTACACGACGGACATACTCTGCCCTGGCTTGCTCGATGTGGTTGATCACGATCAGATCATCTGGAAAGTTTTAACTCGGCGACCTCAGCACGGAGTGCCTTCATCTCGGCTGCGATAGTTTGAATGGTGGAATTGGCGGTGTCCTCCGTTGTTGATACAGCGTGTACATCGGTACGTCCCCTCTTCGCCCTGCGCTCATTCTCTCGAGTGACAATTCTGGTAAGGGCTTGGATAAGCTCCTCATCTTTAGGCTCCTTCTTCTCCAGAAATGGTTTAAATTCTTGACGGATACTCAAGTCCTTTAGTCCTGTTTGCACTGACCGACTGAATAAGCCATGCACAAGTTCTGGCGTGTAGCGGGATTGGGGGTCATTAGAGTCCTCCGCTTCACCCAAAATTTTATTACGGAGATTCATTGCCCTGATTAAGAAGTCGCATGGCTCTTCTTTGTTTCCTTGCACAAGAGACCCTAACTCACTGTAAAGTTCATCTGGTGTTTTTTCATTATAATGTGAACGTAAAATTTCTTTCAGGCTGTTTAAAGGTAGGTCATGACGACTGTCAAGGTAGTTTCTTAAAGATGTCGTGGATGATGGGATTGCTCTCAGAATGCCGTCGACTATTTCAAGTTCTGTGTAGCCTTGGAGCAGTCCACTGGCAAACGATATGCCATTCTTACAAATGTCATCACAAATCTTGAACTGTTTCTGGATGTGCACTTGAGACTTCTGCTTATCAGTGATGCCTCCACTCTCAGACGCAGTTGTATGTTTCAGTGACGTGTCCGATGCTAGCGTTTTAATGACGACCTGGTACACTTCAGTCTTCTCTTCCTCTTTCTGGAGCGCCACCTCTCCCAGCCACTTCTGTAGGATTTCCACCAAAGCCCCTCGACTAAACTCCTTGAGGTTCTTGATGTCCAACTTAACAGTGGCCACCAGTTGGTGCAGCTGCCCCAATGTTGCTAAGAAGATCCTGCCACGTGCATCGAGTTCCAGCTCCATCCTGTACTTTCTCCTATAGGCAATCCCGGACGAGCCCCCAAATGTAACAGCCTAGGAAATACTAGAAAATACAAGAGAGGAGATGTAAATGTGTTTATTACAGCATCCGGGCATATCATGTCACATTGCACAAATTGTATGGCAACATTTATCAATAACTGACAAAATGCGTATATGGTCACACTTATCTATAACACTTATCTATAACTGACAAAATGCATATAGCAACACTTATCTATAACTGACAAAGTGCATATGGCAACACTTATCTATAACTGACAAAGTGCATATGGCAACACTTATCTATAACTGACAAAGTGCATACCGGTACATGTATGGCAACACTTATCTATAACTGAGAAAATGTTGTAAGTTGCCCATATTTATACCGGAATGCAAGATATACTCAATATTGTCATTTGCTGCCAAAACATTCTGACTAGAAAAGAACTGACTCATACTTATAACTGTAAACTCATACAATAATTTATTCTGGGGTTGTCTAGGGTATAATTCTAATAAACAGCTGATCGTAACTATTGTTGACACTAGTAATATAAGTAACTTGCACTTGTTCTCACATTTACTATGCCAAGAGCGATAACTCTTTCAATGTCAACAACACATCAAAGTTACCTTGGTACGAAAATACAATAATATGAAATAAGATCGATCCAATGAAATACGGGTATCAATATTCCTTAGATACAAATGAATAAAGTAATATTTCATCCACTAATGTGCTTATGATACAAGTCTTCATTCAAATCATGATACTGTATATCGAACAAATTCGGTGGCTGTGACGCTCACGCCAACAACAGAGATAACCACTCAAATAAACAAAACGATATATGGTGATGCATGAAATGTATTCATATACATGAATATTATGATCTTAAGTAACACTTACACCATGTCAAACATTCAAGTAACAGTTATTTTGTATGCTTACCTAGAAAATACAGGAGAGGAGATGTAAACGTGTTTATTACAGCATCCGGGCATATTATGTCACATGTCACAGACGGCGCGAAACTAACAAAAACGTAGCGCTAAATTCAAACATGGTAACTTAAAATAAAAAATTAAATGCCCCTTCGAAAAGATATAAAGTTCACACCTCGTTTACACTTGTAACATCATCGTTGATGAATGCACACAACACTGAATAAACCTTGAAAGAACTTGTGTGTTACATATATTATGCATATATGCACAGTTGTGTATATTGCATGTGCATTGTGCATTCATTTCTTGAATAAATCAATAGGTATATAGTTTTGTGTGCTTAACACTTCTACAGGTGAGTTACATAATAATTCAGTTTACCTGTAGCCCAAGTGAATAGATTTTTTTGTAATGGTCAGTTCCTTGAAAGGTCCAGAGTTAGCCTCAGGGCTCTAATTATATTCTGGCCCTAATGGTTTTATATCTTTTGATTTCATTGGTGTTTTAGTTTGTCTTGTGGTTTTTGGTTGGTTCCTGTTTTTCCCTCCAAGAGTCTTTGTAGTTCTGCAGGCATGTTTATGAAGCTATCTTAGGACTAAGAAACGTCTTAGGAAAGACGTAGGACATTTCTTAGGATTAAGTGCTGTTTCGAAAGTATCATAACTTAAGAAAGTTCCTATGAAATGTCTTAAACTTAGGACAACTTTTTCCTTTCCCTAAGTCAGCAATGATAGAAAAATGACCACGGGCTAGGCGCAACAGAGTGTTTAGGGACATTGAACGTACTTCTATAGCCGAAAGAAATTGCAAATCAGAGGAAATTCGAACCAGAGTACACCTTTTCAAATAGATTTACAGTTATATCGATCTCTGGCCAATAAACCGAGGTTAAACCAATTATTACGTATGTTTATATCTTTTGGGGGATCGGGTGACATAAAATATGAGAGGATTTAGCCAATCGGCAGTGAAATTCAACGTGCCAAAGGACACAATTTTTATCTACTTTAGAAATATCGGGGATAAGACTTTCTTTTGTTACACCCTGTAGCTTTTCCCTTGCCAATCTCGAACGACATTTACAGCATAAAACACATCCTGCATATGCATTTATATTTCTATTTTGTAAATAAGAAATATGCCAAGAGTGAGACTTTTCATTTAAAATAACCCGGCTATTGTAGGATTTTTTTTGACTTTTTTGTGTTGTAAGAACAGAACACACACTTGTCCGACATTTTGACAGCAAGTATAGCATGACGTGAAACACGTGGTATTTCAATGATTGAAGCCGATTTAAATGTAATCAATACAGGTAAGTTGACAAGGTAAAATAGGCGTACAGTACGGTACAAAAGCTACGGCCCCATAATTTTTCATTTCATTAAAAAGTTGGAAAAAACCACACATGATGTTCGAAATTAAATTTTAGTGATATTATGTAGTGATAAGCATGTTTCCTGGGTGAGCTGGTTAAAAAAAACTTTTGGAAACGACGAATTTTACCGCTTCAGCCATTGCAAATATTGGCACCCTTACCCGCATTCTATCTGCATAATTGTTAAAATTAGTCACTGACTATGGTAAATTAAAGTCGTACCTCGTCTTAAAGATTAGATTTATTAATAAAACCTGTATTTTGTATGATTTACACGATATAACGTACCAAAATTCATACTTCAAAACAGGGCAGATAACGTATGAAAACGTGAGATGTCCTTTATCAACATAGTGGCTAAATGGCCAGGCGCAACACATGACGCATTTATTGGGCAAATTCTGCATTAAATCGTTTGTTTGAGAGGGGAACCATAGCAGAAGGGTGGTTACTAGGAGATAGCGGGTACCCGTTACGCCCATGGTTGTTAACCCCAGTAAACAATCCTACAACAAACGCAGAAGAGAGATACAATGCTGCACATAATCGCACTAGAAATGAAAGAGCTTTCGGAGTTTTAAAACCCCTTTTCTGTTCTCTGGATACTAGTGGAGGGACTCTTGTGTATTCTCCTCGCAAAGCGTGTGATATAACTGTACCCTGTGTTGTCTTTCACAACATCTGTATATCCAACAGAATACCGATACCAGATCCGGACCCTCGAGATGCAGGGCGAATCCGGAGAGTTCAATACCACGGACACATTAACGACGGGGTCAACGTCAGAGGTCGCCTAATTGCAGGGCGTTTTTCTGAATAAATAAATCATAATCTAACTATTTGTTATTTCATTTTATTCTTTCATCATTTGATATTTTTTTGCAATCCAAACTATTTTTATGAATCATTTATTTTGGAATCAAATACTGTGTCTTATTCATTTTCCTCTTTACTTGTTTTCGCTCAAAAAAAAGTAAATGAATAATGAAAACAATTTCATTAACATTTACTCAGTAGTAAATGTGACACCATATTTAGCCTGATAAATCTGATGGCGCTGCGTTTCTATGGTTAGTCTTTGCCTTTCAATCTCCAGGCGCTTTTTCTCAACTTCAGCAGTTGCCGCAACACTGAAAGTTTCTCAAGGCCAGGACGTTCGCCTCGTATGAGCCAGAGTTAAAGAGTCGACGTGGTCCTGTAGCTTCCTTTTCTTGGCTGGAATGGTCTCAGTCAATTCGGTACATACAGGAATTAATGGAGACTGACTTTGTTGTTCAGTACTACCACTTGCCACATCTAAAAAGAAAACAATTTGTAACTGTAAGAAAGGTTATTGTTTCTGTAATCAGCTAATAGGGAAAAAAAACACAACACGTAAATGGACACGCACGCGCGCGCGCACTCGCACACACACACAATGTATAGATAATTTTAAGACAAATATCTTGGGTAACTTCCTATTTAAAAATTAAACCAAACTTTGACATACTAAAAATATGTAAGTATGTGTTTTTTGAGAGAAAGGGGGGGGGGGGTGAGAGAAAAAGGTTGAGAAAATAGAATGAGAGAGACCGCTAAATACCATTTTCCACTGATGAGGATGCCGCTGTGTTGTCGTCGCAAGTATCAATTCCTTCTTCAATGCCTGCAATTGATGTGCTGCCCATGATTCCGACGACTTTCTCCTCCATAGTGCTTAACTCGGGGGGTGGGGGCCTCCCCCTGTTTTGTCTGCCTCTCTTCGACGGTAGGATGCTTTCTTTTTGGCATTGCTCATATAAGCCGACCATTTCTTCTTTATTTCTTCTGGGGTCCTTTTGTAGCCAAAATTATGAACACTGTTAATTTTTTCGCAAATTGCTTGCCATGCTCTCTTTTTCGATGAATTTGTTGACGTGTTACAAAACTTTGAAAATAGGACCTGTTTGCTTTTCTCCACTTCGTCAACAAGAATTTGAATTTCAGACTCGGAAAAATTAGGATTTCTTTTTCGACTCACCTTGGACAGACTGTATCCCTGGCCTGTGAAAACTATTGTGATTTTAACGTACAACGCACGGAGAGTGTTCGAGCTTTTTTCATGGTTCAGCGATTTTGGATAATTTTACATGTTAAGAGTTTTATTTTGGAGACTCACCGAACAGCGTAAAAAGGCAGTTCAATCGCCTTCACTCTTAAAAAAAATATTACATTCTTATAAAATTTTCTTATATTTATTAATATGAAACAATATTAAAGCTTGATTAATTTCATTACTTAAGTATGTTATATGTATAAAATTTACATTTTGATATATATATATACGTAATTTTAAATTTATTTTTTATGCATCTTTTATCACTATGATTCTCTTAAGAAATTCCTAATTTAGGTTAATCCTAAGTAAGCTTTGATTTACAACCTTAAGTTTGACTTAGGAACGTCTTAAATTTTTTCCTAAGATACGACTTAGGAACGTTCATGGGAACAAGCTTAGGAAAGATTCATAAACATGCCTGCTGGTCATTTCCTAACCTAGCATTTCAGAGTGTTAGACATATTGCTTTCTTGAGTTTTGGTGACTAGTTAAGACCTTTGACTTTAGAGACAACTATTTCCACTTGCATGGTAAGTAATTCCTTATACTAAATATACTAAATGTTTAGCATATATCTAAATTGTCAAATGTTAAACCTGTAATTATGCATTTAATTCCTTAAATCACTTTTCCTGGCGTAAGTGATGAATGAGAGTGAGACTTTGAGTATAAGTTGTTTGTAAATAGTAAATTCATAATTTCTCACTATTTCATATTTTTAAAGTAACCATTTTGTTTTATGCCTAGTAGATATTTACAAAGTCATTATCATTGATTTGTAGATATCAGCTCATACATGTTCTCTGAGTTCCATGACATTCCCATTGAATGGTAGGCATGTTATATGATTTTATTCTACAAAATGATTAATAATATTCATATACATTATAGGGATAATTATTGTAATATTTTACAATTAATATATATTGAGTAAAGAAGTGGGAGATTTGATATTGTAAATTATATATGATTGAATTATCTCCCTTTGATGATGCACATATATTACAAAATTGACTGTATAATTATAGATTAATAGTTGTATGTCATATGTTTATATTTGTTATTCTTTACAGGATTTATTTATTCTATTTTGTTCACCATCAATAAAGAGACTCGTCTTGTTCACGAACCTATAACAGCGTTGTTGTTGTTCCTTTGAAGTCAACATAACCTGTTACAATTAGACCACGGAACTTGTTAACACCCAAATTAATGTATGCTACAAAGAATTCAACTGTAAATTTCTACATCAAAAATTTCGCCAAAATATCTTCTGTTTATATATATATATATATATATATATATATATATATATATATATATATATAATTTGCCTTATATGTCACTTCTAAAGAAATTGATATTCAATTTTCAACTTTTTTCTTGCTTATGAATACAATCACCGCTTAAAAAGTATTTGCGTCAATTGTACTGTACTTTCGCCTGCCTTGACATCATAATAGTACGACAAAATAAATAAAACTCATCAGAATATTTACACAGAGTTTATTTTGTAAACAGACAAGAATATATTAATGAATAAAACAGAAACATTAAACATACCTTTCAGTTGTTTTATCTTTCAAAAATGCAGTCTGCAACTAAAACGACAACTTCTGAAATATGGCGAATTCTTATGATGTCTTTGATAGTTACATTATGACAAATTAATATTAGATTCACTTTACGATGATGGTAACCTGTTGTTTCCGGGTAGTAGCCATCACTTCCACGCGTAAGACTGGTTTCGAGATCGAATAATTGTTCAAGTCAGGGCACAGCAGCGAGTCTTCATTTTAATCCTGCAACTATCATCATAAAGTGAATTTAATATTAAATTGTCATAATGTATATATCAAAGACACTGTATGAATTAGCCATGCTTCAGAAGTAGCAGTTTTAATTGCAGAAGGTATTTTTATAAGACAAAACAAATGAACGGTATGTTTAATGTTTCTGTTTTATTCTTTAATAGAATTCTTGTCTTTTTACAAATAAACTCTATGTAATTATTCTGATGCGTTTTATTTATTTCGTCATTCTGTTATGATGTCAAGACAGGTGAAATTTAGTCGCCTTTTACGGTAAGCGATCTATTCTAACAACCCGGATCCCCACGGGGACAATTGAATGTCAATTTCAATAGTTGTGTCATATAAGGCAAAACATTGGCAAATGTAAATTTGCGATATGAATGCTGACTGAATAGTGTCAACAAGAATTCCGTTGTAAAGTTTGCGTGCATTGTAATGTTTAACGTCCAAAATCAAGTATTGGTCTATATCTTTAAATTTCAAGTTTTAGATTTATGTTGCGGATATGTTTGTGGACTTTCTGGTCACAATCATTCGCCCACTAGTGCACCCAGTTTTGATTGGCTAATTCAAATACATATATCTCTCTGATGACTGAAAAAAAATCTTTGTTCGTTTGTTTTACGGTCCGTTGAAAATTATTCAGTCGTATTGAGACGTTACCAGCTGTAAGTGAAGACCATATTTAGACATATGCTTAGCGCTCAGGGCCGTAGCGGTGAGAGTTCTTTAACGTACCAACTCCTGTCGCAATCCCCATTTTTAAGGCCATATCCGAGAGACCTGTGATTCTCACTTCCAAATACCAAGCGTTTGACGAAGGAGCAATCACTAGCTATGTTACGTTGAAGGTTTGATGCGGTCATGCCATGAGCGAGGTTCAAACTCACGACCTCTAGGTTACAAATTGAACGCTCTACCACTGAATTGCCGCGACTTAAAGGAATTGTCTTCCGAATTGTGGAAAATGAAATATATCTTAAAGATATGAATCTTCTTTAAAACTTCCTTTGAAGCCGTCTTGATAACGATCGATGCTGTAATTCATACATTGTTTAAATAACAGAAATAGTAGGAAAACACATAAACGACCTCATTGAATTTCAAATCGGTCTGGAAAAAAATGGAAGTTCGCACTCTCCCATTTGCAAGATTTTTTTTTTTCAGAACGATTAGCGACCGGACAAGTACATTATCTTTCAGGTCCCCGTGGGGATCCGGGTTGTTAGAATAGATCCTCAGTACTCCTTGCTTGTCGTAAGAGGCGACTAAATGGGACGGTCCTTCGGATGAGACCGCAAAAACCGAGGTCCCGTGTCACAACAGATGTGGCACGTAAAAGATCCCTCCCTGCTCAAAGGCCATAAGCGCCGAGCATCAGCCTAAATTTGCAGCCCTTCATCGGCAATGGTGACGTTTCCATGCAAGTGAAAAATTTTCGAGCAGGACGTTAAACAATAGATAATCAATCAATCAATCTTACTGGCGTTGTTGAATTCATCGATATCGAGTGTGGACATGCGCTTGATTTTGATTGGATAATACTTCAAACGTCCCTAGATTTCTTGTTTTTCAATAAATGGGTTTGAAAATTATATCGTATGATGACAGGCATGATGAAAGTTACTGACCATGAAGTGCAAGCACATTTGATTATGATCAGCTTATATAGCTCTCCAGTAAATAAAGCAAATAAAGTGAAAATTTTATTGTATGAAAGGCAAGTATCTATTGAATGCTTCAATAGAACTTGCTAAAAAAAAGTAAACTCCTGCATCTCTACATTGTATTCTGAACATTTAATGTGAATAAATTACTGCCATTGTCATTGGATCCATAAGCGGTATTGAGCATGAATAACATCAGGACGTTCATAGGTTTCCTTCACGTAATCGTTTGTGATTTTTGATGGACATGTTTTGTCATAGTCCAGTAACAGCAGTGTCCAACTAATCCAGCAATATAACATTTTCCTTTATTTGTGTTTGTTTGTGATTGATCCACATCAATAAAATTTCCTGGTATCATATTGAGATATCAAAATGTCACCTCGGTAATGACTGAACAGATATACTGAAAGACGGACGAACAAGGGATAGATTAACGCCTACATACTTTGATATGATTCATTGTTGATGGTTTTAAGTTCATCTGAACCGAAGGTTCAAGTGAGGTTTTTTTTCCTGATGAACTTTAATCCGGCGTCTGTCCGTCTATGTATATGCTGGTAGACTTTTTCTCATTTTCACCTTCTCAAAAACATCAAAATCAGTTTCTTCTAAACTTGCTACGAGAATCCTTTCGTGCCCCCCCCCCCCCCCCAAAAAAAAAAACTTCGTGAAAGTTTTTTTAATATGAAGAGATTACGGACCCTGGAGCTAATGTAATTTTGCAATAGCGACTAAAAGACAGACATATAAGTTAGATCATAAACAAAAATTTGTTTGTTCCAATCAACCCCAGGTCACAGTGGGAGTTTAAAAATGTATAGCAAAACTCACCTTCTCAAGAACTACAACAGCACATATGTGTTACATTCTCATGTAGTATTGATGGCCATTATGATGTCACAGCAAGTGGTTCAAGTTGCCCTTTGGGATCAATATCCAGAACTTTTCGAATATTTCTTCTGGTGGATCAAAAGACTACAGTTTGTAAAATTGATATGCGAGTACGCCCACAGAGAATAGATTCATATTCATATTAGTTCAAATCACAACCCCCAAGGCTAGCCACTGTAGGAGTTAAAAGTTGTACATATAGATACGTAGGAAGTCTTAAATATCTTCTCAAGAATCGCAAGTGTACAATTTGTCAAATGGATGAGCAAGCAACCCTCATGTTGAGTAAACGATGATATCCTGGAAAAGGATGAGACTACACTTATAAAGGGAATTTATTGAATAATATAAATATGAAAATGTTTATCTATATTGCATTTACATCACCATTACGACCAATGGCGGGTCCCTAAATTTCTGAACGTGAGCAGTAAAAGGTTGGGTGTCTTGAGGTCCCCACTGGGTCCAGCGCGAGGCTATGACGGGGGCAAATGGGGAGAAGCCCCTCAAACCACCGAGTTCTGGTCAAATAAGTATAGTATATAATATTTAGTGGGGTTTTTAGAAATATTTAAATATAAATGGATCATATTTAGAAGGGACGTGCGTCCGGCGACGTATTCGCTAATGAAGACTTACATACAATGTTTAATATAACTGAAATGACGACTGTATTATTCGGATGAAACACATGGACCTCCTGTTACGCGTTTATGGTTCGTATCTATGATGTCTAATAAAGGGTCAGACAGATGCTTCACTGTGATAAGAATTTTACCACGGAGGGTATTGATGATTTTAGATTATTTGTAAATAAAGATTAAGACCACGTGCTGCACGAATGTATTTTTGTATTGTCACGTACATACTTATCACACTCGATCATCAGCTCTTATCGACTGTTTAATTGTATAACTAGTATTTCTTCTTTCCTTTATTCACCCTGCTTATTAGTACTGTCAGTGATTGTTGAACTTTAACTATTTCATCCATTTTTATTGATGTGTTTGAAATATCTGTGTTATAGAAGCAAGGAAATATCACCCTCTCATATGTTGACTTTTACTGTATCAGAATGCGCTGTTGTAACTTTTCTGTTATTCTTAAGTGTGACAGAAAAGTACTGAATAGATCTGGGGGAAAATCACGATGTAATATCTGATACATTGATGGTGTGGAATAATTTTTTATGAAGCTGGTCACTGCTTTCCTTTCATTTTCGACGATTCTGTGGTTAGAGCGTTCGCTTCGTATCCGTGACGTCATGCTCGTGACATGGCCGCATAGAACCTCAGACATGGGTAGTGATTTTTCTTCCCCAAACGCTCGGCATTTAGAAGTAAGAATCACGGATCTTTAAAGCGAAGGTTCCGTGTCGCAGCAGATGTTCGGAAGTCGAAGAACCCTCACTGCTACGACCCTGAGAGCAAAACATACGTCTACATTTGTAGTACTTCAAATACAGCTGATGGAGTCCAAGTTTGTTTGTTTGTTTGTTTTGTTTATAGCCGCCTGAGCAATTTTTCAGCTATCCGGCGGCTGTCACCATTACCGGTGACAGGGCTGCAAATTTAGGCCTATGCTCGGCACTCAGGGCCTTTGAGCAGGGAGGGATCTTTATCGTGCCACACCTACTGCGACACGGGACCTCGGTTTATACGGTCTCATCCGAAAGACCGGCACCCACGTCCCACAGTGGGATTCGAACATCAGATCTTTGAGTCCGACGCTCTAACCACTGCGCCACGCGGGCGGCTCTGAGTCCAAGTTTGAGTGAAAAAAAATATTGAATGGACGTAAAGCAAGCAAGAAAACAAAACCTTTTCACCTTATCTATGGCCGATGGTGTATGTCGTATACTTTTCATGCACATATACCAAACAAATACATTTTCTCTGACAAAATTTGGCATATATTTTGGGGGTATCATTAATTAGTCTGAACGGTAGAACCTTTTAAATTATCTCTTCTGAACACCCATGGTCCTAATAACCTAATTTGACGTCGTTACATCAAAACGAGTTCAAAATATTCCATGATAGCTACCGCTGCCGATTTTTAGTATAATTTAATATTTTTGCCGCCGTAAAATGGTTGACATATTGCCAAAATGGCATGAAACCGTATCAATCAATCAATATTTCGTATTTTTGCATTTCATTATAACGAGTGTTGCTTTCCATCATCGTTGGTGTCTCTTTCGTATTTTTGTAAAGGAAGAAAATCATTCTAGTAATTGATATTTTCATAACACTCAAAAGAGTTTCTGAAAATTAACATCATAATTGTACTTTAAGTTTTCAGATTATGTAAGCATAATAACAAGAAAATAAAGATTATTTGAGGTTATAAATAAAGCTGAAGTAAGCAAGATTTTTTTTGTCCGCGACATAAAAAAAAAATAAATCTCGAAGTAATTGTTTTATTTCATTAAGCATTGACAGAACATGATCTACCGAGTGTATCCGTATGTATTCAATACTACAATGTAGGAAATTGTAGCCTGATATGGTTTCAGAAAACCCTTGTTCACTGGAAAATATATTTTAACTGTTGCAACTACGCATTTTCATTAAATGCATCCATAACAACTTCTGACGTAGTAATAAGATATATCCACAATGTACTTCTATGTACTTAGGTGGCAAGGTATTCTATGTACATTGACTATACTGTCAAGTCCTATGCATGTTCCACTGTTGTGTTGCTAAATGTTCACATTTTGCCAGAATTAATGGTTGTTCACTAGCCACGACTGTGAGACATAGACCACTCTCTTTGTGTATCATCTCACCGGACTGAAAAAAAAAATGCAGAACGTTCTAGTGCAAGAATAATGATTTCTGGTTGGTAAAATACGCATCGAGGTACTATAATCATCAAAAGTAAATTTCTTAAAGATAGCATCCTTATAGGTACATACCGGTTCGTACAACCATTTGTGGTTGTTGTTCACATTGCAAGATTGTGCGGCAATATTGTGGTCCTTTTTAGAACAACAAATCATTCCATGTCGTATTTCATCATTTTCAGATATTTCCCAGTACTGTAAAAATGTTTTAAGTAATCAAAACCCATTAACGAACAATTCTGACGCGGGAGGGGGGGGGGGGTGTTAAGATAGCAGAAATATATTTCTTGCATAAAATGTGAAATATAACGAACAGAGATCAATTTCATAAATCCTAAAAGAATACAAAATTTAGAGTAGGGCACACACACACACACACACCCCTCCCCCTACGCACACCAGAGGTGGGATCAGGTGCCAAAGATAATTAAGCATTTTCTAATAAGACACACCGACTTACTGACATACCTTCAAATTAACACTTTACAGCGCAGTTAAGGTGTCCATCGTATATCGGAAGACATCAAATAATTATTTGTAGGCTCGAATAATTACTTGGGGTCCTATGATTACGTGCGAATCCCCCGAAAATACACGCGGACATACCGTCATTACAGGTCGGCCTTCTGTACCTACCTGCACGCCTCCTATAATTACCTATGGACCATGAGGGACTGTTATTACCTGCGGACCCCCCGTTAGGTGACAAGGATAGGCGATGATGAGCTCGTTGGAGAAGAGTGCATTTGTTCTACCGTCAACACAGAGATTGGACGCTGGATTTTCTATCTAGAAAAATAACGGTTTTCCCATACAAAGAAGTTCTATTTTGTGTACTTAAAGGTAAAAAATTCAAAAATCAAAAGAGAATATTTACCCTTCCTTTGGCTTTTAAATTTTCGGGAACATAATAATGAACGTATTGCCGTATTGTGTCCAAAAAGTATTGAAATGATTTGCAGTTATTTCTCTTCCTGATCATTAAGCGCTCTGTAATATTTCCACTTTGTAGTGTCTGTTCAAAATAAATGATTGAATGTTATACATGTACAAGAAGGTGACAATAACGAACAGCGGTCAATCTCATAAATCGTATAAAGACGACAAAATTGAGAGTAAGGAATGCATGGACCCTAATGTCGGCTGAGATTCGGCTCGGCTGGATCCTTCACCGAATCTCGGAGCTGTCCTTTATAATCCATGTCTGCAAATTCACATTCAACTTCGGACGTTCAAATGAGGTCTACCATGAAGCAATTGTTTATCTCCTGATATTGAAGAGTCCCTATAGTCTGTTTTATAATAACTGCCCATACTTACTGTACATGTATATCACTAAATCACTAATAAAGAAAACAGACTATAGGAACTCTATAATATCAGGAAATAATCAATTATATTACGGGAGTCTTCTTTTGAACGGTAAATTTAGTAAATGTTTTATTTTGGGATTTCCATACCTAAACGGTAAGCAATGCAGCATGAATAGTAAAAGAGAGTTAATTTAACTTAATCTGAAGCAAATGACCATGCCATCCAAGTGCACATTTATTAAAAGAACTGGTCGAAAGTTCAATCTGAATTTCCAGACATGGATTATGAAGGACTGCTCAGAGTTTCGGTGAAGGCATCATTCCAGATATACAGCCGAGCCAATCTCAGTCGAGATTAGCACAGACCCCTGGAAACACTAGAGGTGGCATCAGGTGTCTAAAAGGAGAAAGCATGACCTGCTGACCGGTCACACCCGCCATGAGACATATATCAGGAATAAGGAGTATTCCGTAGTCAAAATCAGAATGTAAAGAACGGCCTAGAAATGGGTATGAAAAACATCAGGCAGCATTCGACCGAATGTAAAGTTGTATTTCGGAATAAGATTATCATAACGACCATAGAATTCTCTAAATGCTAGCTGCAAACGATTGTTGTGAATCTCCTGTAATATCAACTTATTTGTCAGTAGCTTGTCTTGGTGTAAAGGTGCCTCCGTGGCCGAGTGGTTAAAGCTCGCGCTCAAAATCACAAGGTCTCACAACTCTAGTCGGCGCGGGTCGATTCTCGCTCGCGACAATGAGTGCGAGAAAGTTTGCCAGTTTACTTTCGGAAGGTCGGTGGTCTCTTCCCGGGTACATTGTATCTGGGTTCTCTTTTCCACCAATAAAAAACTGGATGCCACCAGAAAACTGAAAAATTGTTGTATTTTTCGTCTTAGGTTTGACGCGGCCATGGCACGAGCGAGACTCTAACTCACGATCTCCTGGTTACGAAGCGAACGCTCTAACCACTGAGCTAATTTTGACACAAAAATTGTTCAATTGCAGAACATGCTCTCGCGTTGCAAAATATAAATGTAATATGCACGTGATGTCTACCACGTAGATGTTGTCATTGAGGAGCTTCGGCATCTTTTCAAGATCACCTTCAGAGTACTTGTGCTTAGAATCAGAATGACGTTTAACAAAGAAAAGTCGTACGTTTTGATGCTGTTGATTTGGGAAAAGTTTTGTGAATTCAAATTTACATGTTCTTCGGAATTTTGAGACTCTTCATTCTAATTACACCACTTCTCGCACTTTATTAACTCTATAATATACCTCTCTCTCTCTCTCTCTCTCTCTCTCTCTCTCTCTCTGTGTGAAGGTTTTAGTGAAGTTTTGTAATCCAGTATAGTCACGGTAACTCATTCATTTGTCCCATTGACTACTATATTCAATGTGTTTTAAACTGAAATGTGATTTTAAAAAAGGACATTTGGAATACATGTTGAATTACCAAATGTTGAATTATTAATTTAAAGTCACGTTCTTTTAAAATATGAGTCTTACAATGACAAGCTTTGTCTGTTGAAACCAAAACATATTCTTCGTGTAATCTAACTCTTCCATCACTTTTGTTTCACTAAACATAGAAGGATGGGTGGTACGCAGTTTTATTTTCGCATATGATGGACTACAAGGCCGTACTTTTTTTTTATTCTATTATGAGATTTTAATTTTTATCCATTCTGACAAAGCGTCATTTGCTTCTTTTTTCCATATTTAGCCCTTCGTCGTGCGCAATCTTCGATAGAATTCATAATGGAAATGTAATTATGTCGCCAATTCAAAGACTCTCTCTCTCTCTCTCTCTCTCTCTCTCTCTCTCTCTCTCTCTCTCTCTGAATTTCAGAATTTTAAAATTAGAGATTTCAGGTTGTCTCATTTATATTGCTACCACCTTTAATAAGATGTTCAGCTGGACTATAATAAAAAGAAGAATAACACGTAGGGGGATTTTGTATAAGATAATCTTTTCCAGGCACTGTAAAGTTTGTTTCTAATTAAAAATGTTGGATGCAGTAGTAGAAATTTATTTGCATGGAATGCATATTATATTCATATACATTATAGGGATAATTATTGTAATATTTTACAATTAATATATACTGAGTAAAGAAGTGGGAGATTTGATATTGTAAATTATATATGACTGAATTATCTCCCTTTGATGATGCACATATATTACAAAATTGACTGTATAATTATAGATTAATAGTTGTATGTCATATGTTTATATTTGTTATTCTTTACAGGATTTATTTATTCTATTTTGTTCACCATCAATAAAGAGACTCGTCTTGTTCACGAACCTATAACAGCGTTGTTGTTGTTCCTTTGAAGTCAACATAACCTGTTACAATTAGACCACGGAACTTGTTAACACCCAAATTAATGTATGCTACAAAGAATTCAACTGTAAATTTCTACATCAAAAATTTCGCCAAAATATTTTCTTTTTATATATATATATATATATATATATATATATATATATAATTTGCCTTATATGTCACTTCTAAAGAAATTGATATTCAATTTTCAACTTTTTTCTTGCTTATGAATACAATCACCGCTTAAAAAGTATTTGCGTCAATTGTACTGTACTTTCGCCTGCCTTGACATCATAATAGTACGACAAAATAAATAAAACTCATCAGAATATTTACACAGAGTTTATTTTGTAAACAGACAAGAATATATTAATGAATAAAACAGAAACATTAAACATACCTTTCAGTTGTTTTATCTTTCAAAAATGCAGTCTGCAACTAAAACGACAACTTCTGAAATATGGCGAATTCTTATGATGTCTTTGATAGTTACATTATGACAAATTAATATTAGATTCACTTTACGATGATGGTAACCTGTTGTTTCCGGGTAGTAGCCATCACTTCCACGCGTAAGACTGGTTTCGAGATCGAATAATTGTTCAAGTCAGGGCACAGCAGCGAGTCTTCATTTTAATCCTGCAACTATCATCATAAAGTGAATTTAATATTAAATTGTCATAATGTATATATCAAAGACACTGTATGAATTAGCCATGCTTCAGAAGTAGCAGTTTTAATTGCAGAAGGTATTTTTATAAGACAAAACAAATGAACGGTATGTTTAATGTTTCTGTTTTATTCTTTAATAGAATTCTTGTCTTTTTACAAATAAACTCTATGTAATTATTCTGATGCGTTTTATTTATTTCGTCATTCTGTTATGATGTCAAGACAGGTGAAATTTAGTCGCCTTTTACGGTAAGCGATCTATTCTAACAACCCGGATCCCCACGGGGACAATTGAATGTCAATTTCAATAGTTGTGTCATATAAGGCAAAACATTGGCAAATGTAAATTTGCGATATGAATGCTGACTGAATAGTGTCAACAAGAATTCCGTTGTAAAGTTTGCGTGCATTGTAATTTTTAACATCCAAAATCAAGTATTGGTCTATAACATCTTTAAATTTCAAATTTTAGATTTATGTTGCGGATGTGTTTGTGGACTTTCTGGTCACAATCATTCGCCCACTAGTGCACCCAGTTTTGATTGGCTAATTCAAATACATATATCTCTCTGATGACTGAAAAAAAATCTTTGTTCGTTTGTTTTACGGTCCGTTGAAAATTATTCAGTTGTATTGAGACGTTACCAGCTGTAAGTGAAGACCATATTTAGACATATGCTTAGCGCTCAGGGCCGTAGCGGTGAGAGTTCTTTAACGTACCAACTCCTGTCGCAATCCCCATTTTTAAGGCCATATCCGAGAGACCTGTGATTCTCACTTCCAAATACCAAGCGTTTGACGAAGGAGCAATCACTAGCTATGTTACGTTGAAGGTTTGATGCGGTCATGCCATGAGCGAGGTTCAAACTCACGACCTGTAGGTTACAAATTGAACGCTCTACCGCTGAATTGCCGCGACTTAAAGGAATTGTCTTCCGAATTGTGGAAAATGAAATATATCTTAAAGATATGAATCTTCTTTAAAACTTCCTTTGAAGCCGTCTTGATAACGATCGATGCTGTAATTCATACATTGTTTAAATAACAGAAATAGTAGGAAAACACATAAACGACCTCATTGAATTTCAAATCGGTCTGGAAAAAAATGGAAGTTCGCACTCTCCCATTTGCAAGATTTTTTTTTTCAGAACGATTAGCGACCGGACAAGTACATTATCTTTCAGGTCCCCGTGGGGATCCGGGTTGTTAGAATAGATCCTCAGTACTCCTTGCTTGTCGTAAGAGGCGACTAAATGGGACGGTCCTTCGGATGAGACCGCAAAAACCGAGGTCCCGTGTCACAACAGATGTGGCACGTAAAAGATCCCTCCCTGCTCAAAGGCCATAAGCGCCGAGCATCGGCCTAAATTTGCAGCCCTTCATCGGCAATGGTGACGTTTCCATGCAAGTGAAAAATTTTCGAGCAGGACGTTAAACAATAGATAATCAATCAATCAATCTTACTGGCGTTGTTGAAGTCATCGATATCGAGTGTGGACATGCGCTTGATTTTGATTGGATAATACTTCAAACGTCCCTAGATTTCTTGTTTTTCAATAAATGGGTTTGAAAATTATATCGTATGATGACAGGCATGATGAAAGTTACTGACCATGAAGTGCAAGCACATTTGATTATGATCAGCTTATATAGCTCTCCAGTAAATAAAGCAAATAAAGTGAAAATTTTATTGTATGAAAGGCAAGTATCTATTGAATGCTTCAATAGAACTTGCTAAAAAAAAGTAAACTCCTGCATCTCTACATTGTATTCTGAACATTTAATGTGAATAAATTACTGCCATTGTCATTGGATCCATAAGCGGTATTGAGCATGAATAACATCAGGACGTTCATAGGTTTCCTTCACGTAATCGTTTGTGATTTTTGATGGACATGTTTTGTCATAGTCCAGTAACAGCAGTGTCCAACTAATCCAGCAATATAACATTTTCCTTTATTTGTGTTTGTTTGTGATTGATCCACATCAATAAAATTTCCTGGTGTCATATTGAGATATCAAAATGTCACCTCGGTAATGACTGAACAGATATACTGAAAGACGGACGAACAAGGGATATATTAACGCCTACATACTTTGATATGATTCATTGTTGATGGTTTTAAGTTCATCTGAACCGAAGGTTCAAGTGAGGTTTTTTTTCCTGATGAACTTTAATCCGGCGTCTGTCCGTCTATGTATATGCTGGTAGACTTTTTCTCATTTTCACCTTCTCAAAAACATCAAAATCAGTTTCTTCTAAACTTGCTACGAGAATCCTTTCGTGCCCCCCCCCCCCCCCCAAAAAAAAACTTCGTGAAAGTTTTTTTAATATGAAGAGATTACGGACCCTGGAGCTAATGTAATTTTGCAATAGCGACTAAAAGACAGACATATAAGTTAGATCATAAACAAAAATTTGTTTGTTCCAATCAACCCCAGGTCACAGTGGGAGTTTAAAAATGTATAGCAAAACTCACCTTCTCAAGAACTACAACAGCACATATGTGTTACATTCTCATGTAGTATTGATGGCCATTATGATGTCACAGCAAGTGGTTCAAGTTGCCCTTTGGGATCAATATCCAGAACTTTTCGAATATTTCTTCTGGTGGATCAAAAGACTACATTTGTAAAATTGATATGCGAGTACGCCCACAGAGAATAGATTCATATTCATATTAGTTCAAATCACAACCCCCAAGGCTAGCCACTGTAGGAGTTAAAAGTTGTACATATAGATACGTAGGAAGTCTTAAATATCTTCTCAAGAATCGCAAGTGTACAATTTGTCAAATGGATGAGCAAGCAACCCTCATGTTGAGTAAACGATGATATCCTGGAAAAGGATGAGACTACACTTATAAAGGGAATCTATTGAATAATATAAATATGAAAATGTTTATCTATATTGCATTTACATCACCATTACGACCAATGGCGGGTCCCTAAATTTCTGAACGTGAGCAGTAAAAGGTTGGGTGTCTTGAGGTCCCCACTGGGTCCAGCGCGAGGCTATGACGGGGGCAAATGGGGAGAAGCCCCTCAAACCACCGAGTTCTGGTCAAATAAGTATAGTATATAATATTTAGTGGGGTTTTTAGAAATATTTAAATATAAATGGATCATATTTAGAAGGGACGTGCGTCCGGCGACGTATTCGCTAATGAAGACTTACATACAATGTTTAATATAACTGAAATGACGACTGTATTATTCGGATGAAACACATGGACCTCCTGTTACGCGTTTATGGTTCGTATCTATGATGTCTAATAAAGGGTCAGGCAGATGCTTCACTGTGATAAGAATTTTACCACGGAGGGTATTGATGATTTTAGATTATTTGTAAATAAAGATTAAGACCACGTGCTGCACGAATGTATTTTTGTATTGTCACGTACATACTTATCACACTCGATCATCAGCTCTTATCGACTGTTTAATTGTATAACTAGTATTTCTTCTTTCCTTTATTCACCCTGCTTATTAGTACTGTCAGTGATTGTTGAACTTTAACTATTTCATCCATTTTTATTGATGTGTTTGAAATATCTGTGTTATAGAAGCAAGGAAATATCACCCTCTCATATGTTGACTTTTACTGTATCAGAATGCGCTGTTGTAACTTTTCTGTTATTCTTAAGTGTGACAGAAAAGTACTGAATAGATCTGGGGGGGAAATCACGATGTAATATCTGATACATTGATGGTGTGGAATAATTTTTTATGAAGCTGGTCACTGCTTTCCTTTCATTTTCGACGATTCTGTATTTTTGCATTTCATTATAACGAGTGTTGCTTTCCATCATCGTTGGTGTCTCTTTCGTATTTTTGTAAAGGAAGAAAATCATTCTAGTAATTGATATTTTCATAACACTCAAAAGTGTTTCTGAAAATTAACATCATAATTGTACTTTAAGTTTTCAGATTATGTAAGCATAATAACAAGAAAATAAAGATTATTTGAGGTTATAAATAAAGCTGAAGTAAGCAAGATTTTTTTTTGTCCGCGACATAAAAAATAAATAAATCTCGAAGTAATTGTTTTATTTCATTAAGCATTGACAGAACATGATCTACCGAGTGTATCCGTATGTATTCAATACTACAATGTAGGAAATTGTAGCCTGATATGGTTTCAGAAAACCCTTGTTCACTGGAAAATATATTTTAACTGTTGCAACTACGCATTTTCATTAAATGCATCCATAACAACTTCTGACGTAGTAATAAGATATATCCACAACGTACTTCTATGTACTTAGGTGGCAAGGTATTCTATGTACATTGACTATACTGTCAAGTCCTATGCATGTTCCACTGTTGTGTTGCTAAATGTTCACATTTTGCCAGAATTAATGGTTGTTCACTAGCCACGACTGTGAGACATAGACCACTCTCTTTGTGTATCATCTCACCGGACTGAAAAAAAAAATGCAGAACGTTCTAGTGCAAGAATAATGATTTCTGGTTGGTAAAATACGCATCGAGGTACTATAATCATCAAAAGTAAATTTCTTAAAGATAGCATCCTTATAGGTACATACCGGTTCGTACAACCATTTGTGGTTGTTGTTCACATTGCAAGATTGTGCGGCAATATTGTGGTCCTTTTTAGAACAACAAATCATTCCATGTCGTATTTCATCATTTTCAGATATTTCCCAGTACTGTAAAAATGTTTTAAGTAATCAAAACCCATTAACGAACAATTCTGACGCGGGAGGGGGGGGGGGTGTGTTAAGATAGCAGAAATATATTTCTTGCATAAAATGTGAAATATAACGAACAGAGATCAATTTCATAAATCCTAAAAGAATACAAAATTTAGAGTAGTGCACACACACACACACACACCCCTCCCCCTACGCACACCAGAGGTGGGATCAGGTGCCAAAGATAATTAACCATTTTCTAATAAGACACACCGACTTACTGACATACCTTCAAATTAACACTTTACAGCGTAGTTAAGGTGTCCAGCGTATATCGGAAGACATCAAGTAATTACTTGTAGGCTCGAATAATTACTTGGGGTCCTATGATTACGTGCGAATCCCCCGAAAATACACGCGGACATACCGTCATTACAGGTCGGCCTTCTGTACCTACCTGCACGCCTCCTATAATTACCTATGGACCATGAGGGACTGTTATTACCTGCGGACCCCCCGTTAGGTGACAAGGATAGGCGATGATGAGCTCGTTGGAGAAGAGTGCATTTGTTCTACCGTCAACACAGAGATTGGACGCTGGATTTTCTATCTAGAAAAATAACGGTTTTCCCATACAAAGAAGTTCTATTTTGTGTACTTAAAGGTAAAAAATTCAAAAATCAAAAGAGAATATTTACCCTTCCTTTGGCTTTCAAATTTTCGGGAACATAATAATGAACGTATTGCCGTATTGTGTCCAAAAAGTATTGAAATGATTTGCAGTTATTTCTCTTCCTGATCATTAAGCGCTCTGTAATATTTCCACTTTGTAGTGTCTGTTCAAAATAAATGATTGAATGTTATACATGTACAAGAAGGTGACAATAACGAACAGCGGTCAATCTCATAAATCGTATAAAGACGACAAAATTGAGAGTAAGGAATGCATGGACCCTGATGTCGGCTGAGATTCGGCTCGGCTGGATCCTTCACCGAATCTCGGAGCTGTCCTTTATAATCCATGTCTGCAAATTCACATTCAACTTCGGACGTTCAAATGAGGTCTACCATGAAGGAATTGTTTATCTCCTGATATTGAAGAGTCCCTATAGTCTGTTTTATAATAACTGCCCATACTTACTGTACATGTATATCACTAAATCACTAATAAAGAAAACAGACTATAGGAACTCTATAATATCAGGAAATAATCAATTATATTACGGGAGTCTTCTTTTGAACGGTAAATTTAGTAAATGTTTTATTTTGGGATTTCCATACCTAAACGGTAAGCAATGCAGCATGAATAGTAAAAGAGAGTTAATTTAACTTAATCTGAAGCAAATGACCATGCCATCCAAGTGCACATTTATTAAAAGAACTGGTCGAAAGTTCAATCTGAATTTCCAGACATGGATTATGAAGGACTGCTCAGAGTTTCGGTGAAGGCATCATTCCAGATATACAGCCGAGCCAATCTCAGTCGAGATTAGCACAGACCCCTGGAAACACTAGAGGTGGCATCAGGTGTCTAAAAGGAGAAAGCATGACCTGCTGACCGGTCACACCCGCCATGAGACATATATCAGGAATAAGGAGTATTCCGTAGTCAAAATCAGAATGTAAAGAACGGCCTAGAAATGGGTATGAAAAACATCAGGCAGCATTCGACCGAATGTAAAGTTGTATTTCGGAATAAGATTATCATAACGACCATAGAATTCTCTAAATGCTAGCTGCAAACGATTGTTGTGAATCTCCTGTAATATCAACTTATTTGTCAGTAGCTTGTCTTGGTGTAAAGGTGCCTCCGTGGCCGAGTGGTTAAAGCTCGCGCTCAAAATCACAAGGTCTCACAACTCTAGTCGGCGCGGGTCGATTCTCGCTCGCGACAATGAGTGCGAGAAAGTTTGCCAGTTTACTTTCGGAAGGTCGGTGGTCTCTTCCCGGGTACATTGTATCTGGGTTCTCTTTTCCACCAATAAAAAACTGGATGCCACCAGAAAACTGAAAAATTGTTGTATTTTTCGTCTTAGGTTTGACGCGGCCATGGCACGAGCGAGACTCTAACTCACGATCTCCTGGTTACGAAGCGAACGCTCTAACCACTGAGCTAATTTTGACACAAAAATTGTTCAATTGCAGAACATGCTCTCGCGTTGCAAAATATAAATGTAATATGCACGTGATGTCTACCACGTAGATGTTGTCATTGAGGAGCTTCGGCATCTTTTCAAGATCACCTTCAGAGTACTTGTGCTTAGAATCAGAATGACGTTTAACAAAGTAATTTTTGAGATGAATGATTACAAGTTGTGCATATTTTCCGAGTTCCATTTCATTGAAAAAGCTGCTGTCTCTGATGTTAAAAAGCATAGTCTGCAATTCATCGTGATAAAGGGTGATGTAAAGTGTTAAGAAAAGTCGTACGTTTTGATGCTGTTGATTTGGGAAAAGTTTTGTGAATTCAAATTTACATGTTCTTCGGAATTTTGAGACTCTTCATTCTAATTACACCACTTCTCGCACTTTATTAACTCTATAATATACCTCTACCTCTCTCTCTCTCTCTCTCTGTGTGTGTGTGTGTGAAGGTTTTAGTGAAGTTTTGTAATCCAGTATAGTCACGGTAACTCATTCATTTGTCCCATTGACTACTATATTCAATGTGTTTTAAACTGAAATGTGATTTTAAAAAAGGACATTTGGAATACATGTTGAATTACCAAATGTTGAATTACTAATTTAAAGTCACGTTCTTTTAAAATATGAGTCTTACAATGACAAGCTTTGTCTGTTGAAACCAAAACATATTCTTCGTGTAATCTAACTCTTCCATCACTTTTGTTTCACTAAACATAGAAGGATGGGTGGTACGCAGTTTTATTTTCGCATATGATGGACTACAAGGCCGTACTTTTTTTTTATTCTATTATGAGATTTTAATTTTTATCCATTCTGACAAAGCGTCATTTGCTTCTTTTTTCCATATTTAGCCCTTCGTCGTGCGCAATCTTCGATAGAATTCATAATGGAAATGTAATTATGTCGCCAATTCAAAGACTCTCTCTCTCTCTCTCTCTATCTCTCTCTCTCTCTCTCTCTCTGAATTTCAGAATTTTAAAATTAGAGATTTCAGGTTGTCTCATTTATATTGCTACCACCTTTAATAAGATGTTCAGCTGGACTATAATAAAAAGAAGAATAACACGTAGGGGGATTTTGTATAAGATAATCTTTTCCAGGCACTGTAAAGTTTGTTTCTAATTAAAAATGTTGGATGCAGTAGTAGAAATTTATTTGCATGGAATGCATATTATATTCATATACATTATAGGGATAATTATTGTAATATTTTACAATTAATATATATTGAGTAAAGAAGTGGGAGATTTGATATTGTAAATTATATATGACTGAATTATCTCCCTTTGATGATGCACATATATTACAAAATTGACTGTATAATTATAGATTAATAGTTGTATGTCATATGTTTATATTTGTTATTCTTTACAGGATTTATTTATTCTATTTTGTTCACCATCAATAAAGAGACTCGTCTTGTTCACGAACCTATAACAGCGTTGTTGTTGTTCCTTTGAAGTCAACATAACCTGTTACAATTAGACCACGGAACTTGTTAACACCCAAATTAATGTATGCTACAAAGAATTCAACTGTAAATTTCTACATCAAAAATTTCGCCAAAATATTTTCTTATATATATATATATATATATATATATATATATATATATATAATTTGCCTTATATGTCACTTCTAAAGAAATTGATATTCAATTTTCAACTTTTTTCTTGCTTATGAATACAATCACCGCTTAAAAAGTATTTGCGTCAATTGTACTGTACTTTCGCCTGCCTTGACATCATAATAGTACGACAAAATAAATAAAACTCATCAGAATATTTACACAGAGTTTATTTTGTAAACAGACAAGAATATATTAATGAATAAAACAGAAACATTAAACATACCTTTCAGTTGTTTTATCTTTCAAAAATGCAGTCTGCAACTAAAACGACAACTTCTGAAATATGGCGAATTCTTATGATGTCTTTGATAGTTACATTATGACAAATTAATATTAGATTCACTTTACGATGATGGTAACCTGTTGTTTCCGGGTAGTAGCCATCACTTCCACGCGTAAGACTGGTTTCGAGATCGAATAATTGTTCAAGTCAGGGCACAGCAGCGAGTCTTCATTTTAATCCTGCAACTATCATCATAAAGTGAATTTAATATTAAATTGTCATAATGTATATATCAAAGACACTGTATGAATTAGCCATGCTTCAGAAGTAGCAGTTTTAATTGCAGAAGGTATTTTTATAAGACAAAACAAATGAACGGTATGTTTAATGTTTCTGTTTTATTCTTTAATAGAATTCTTGTCTTTTTACAAATAAACTCTATGTAATTATTCTGATGCGTTTTATTTATTTCGTCATTCTGTTATGATGTCAAGACAGGTGAAATTTAGTCGCCTTTTACGGTAAGCGATCTATTCTAACAACCCGGATCCCCACGGGGACAATTGAATGTCAATTTCAATAGTTGTGTCATATAAGGCAAAACATTGGCAAATGTAAATTTGCGATATGAATGCTGACTGAATAGTGTCAACAAGAATTCCGTTGTAAAGTTTGCGTGCATTGTAATTTTTAACATCCAAAATCAAGTATTGGTCTATAACATCTTTAAATTTCAAATTTTAGATTTATGTTGCGGATGTGTTTGTGGACTTTCTGGTCACAATCATTCGCCCACTAGTGCACCCAGTTTTGATTGGCTAATTCAAATACATATATCTCTCTGATGACTGAAAAAAAATCTTTGTTCGTTTGTTTTACGGTCCGTTGAAAATTATTCAGTCGTATTGAGACGTTACCAGCTGTAAGTGAAGACCATATTTAGACATATGCTTAGCGCTCAGGGCCGTAGCGGTGAGAGTTCTTTAACGTACCAACTCCTGTCGCAATCCCCATTTTTAAGGCCATATCCGAGAGACCTGTGATTCTCACTTCCAAATACCAAGCGTTTGACGAAGGAGCAATCACTAGCTATGTTACGTTGAAGGTTTGATGCGGTCATGCCATGAGCGAGGTTCAAACTCACGACCTCTAGGTTACAAATTGAACGCTCTACCGCTGAATTGCCGCGACTTAAAGGAATTGTCTTCCGAATTGTGGAAAATGAAATATATCTTAAAGATATGAATCTTCTTTAAAACTTCCTTTGAAGCCGTCTTGATAACGATCGATGCTGTAATTCATACATTGTTTAAATAACAGAAATAGTAGGAAAACACATAAACGACCTCATTGAATTTCAAATCGGTCTGGAAAAAAATGGAAGTTCGCACTCTCCCATTTGCAAGATTTTTTTTTTCAGAACGATTAGCGACCGGACAAGTACATTATCTTTCAGGTCCCCGTGGGGATCCGGGTTGTTAGAATAGATCCTCAGTACTCCTTGCTTGTCGTAAGAGGCGACTAAACGGGACGGTCCTTCGGATGAGACCGCAAAAACCGAGGTCCCGTGTCACAACAGATGTGGCACGTAAAAGATCCCTCCCTGCTCAAAGGCCATAAGCGCCGAGCATCGGCCTAAATTTGCAGCCCTTCATCGGCAATGGTGACGTTTCCATGCAAGTGAAAAATTTTCGAGCAGGACGTTAAACAATAGATAATCAATCAATCAATCTTACTGGCGTTGTTGAATTCATCGATATCGAGTGTGGACATGCGCTTGATTTTGATTGGATAATACTTCAAACGTCCCTAGATTTCTTGTTTTTCAATAAATGGGTTTGAAAATTATATCGTATGATGACAGGCATGATGAAAGTTACTGACCATGAAGTGCAAGCACATTTGATTATGATCAGCTTATATAGCTCTCCAGTAAATAAAGCAAATAAAGTGAAAATTTTATTGTATGAAAGGCAAGTATCTATTGAATGCTTCAATAGAACTTGCTAAAAAAAAGTAAACTCCTGCATCTCTACATTGTATTCTGAACATTTAATGTGAATAAATTACTGCCATTGTCATTGGATCCATAAGCGGTATTGAGCATGAATAACATCAGGACGTTCATAGGTTTCCTTCACGTAATCGTTTGTGATTTTTGATGGACATGTTTTGTCATAGTCCAGTAACAGCAGTGTCCAACTAATCCAGCAATATAACATTTTCCTTTATTTGTGTTTGTTTGTGATTGATCCACATCAATAAAATTTCCTGGTGTCATATTGAGATATCAAAATGTCACCTCGGTAATGACTGAACAGATATACTGAAAGACGGACGAACAAGGGATAGATTAACGCCTACATACTTTGATATGATTCATTGTTGATGGTTTTAAGTTCATCTGAACCGAAGGTTCAAGTGAGGTTTTTTTTCCTGATGAACTTTAATCCGGCGTCTGTCCGTCTATGTATATGCTGGTAGACTTTTTCTCATTTTCACCTTCTCAAAAACATCAAAATCAGTTTCTTCTAAACTTGCTACGAGAATCCTTTCGTGCCCCCCCCCCCCCAAAAAAAAACTTCGTGAAAGTTTTTTTAATATGAAGAGATTACGGACCCTGGAGCTAATGTAATTTTGCAATAGCGACTAAAAGACAGACATATAAGTTAGATCATAAACAAAAATTTGTTTGTTCCAATCAACCCCAGGTCACAGTGGGAGTTTAAAAATGTATAGCAAAACTCACCTTCTCAAGAACTACAACAGCACATATGTGTTACATTCTCATGTAGTATTGATGGCCATTATGATGTCACAGCAAGTGGTTCAAGTTGCCCTTTGGGATCAATATCCAGAACTTTTCGAATATTTCTTCTGGTGGATCAAAAGACTACAGTTTGTAAAATTGATATGCGAGTACGCCCACAGAGAATAGATTCATATTCATATTAGTTCAAATCACAACCCCCAAGGCTAGCCACTGTAGGAGTTAAAAGTTGTACATATAGATACGTAGGAAGTCTTAAATATCTTCTCAAGAATCGCAAGTGTACAATTTGTCAAATGGATGAGCAAGCAACCCTCATGTTGAGTAAACGATGATATCCTGGAAAAGGATGAGACTACACTTATAAAGGGAATTTATTGAATAATATAAATATGAAAATGTTTATCTATATTGCATTTACATCACCATTACGACCAATGGCGGGTCCCTAAATTTCTGAACGTGAGCAGTAAAAGGTTGGGTGTCTTGAGGTCCCCACTGGGTCCAGCGCGAGGCTATGACGGGGGCAAATGGGGAGAAGCCCCTCAAACCACCGAGTTCTGGTCAAATAAGTATAGTATATAATATTTAGTGGGGTTTTTAGAAATATTTAAATATAAATGGATCATATTTAGAAGGGACGTGCGTCCGGCGACGTATTCGCTAATGAAGACTTACATACAATGTTTAATATAACTGAAATGACGACTGTATTATTCGGATGAAACACATGGACCTCCTGTTACGCGTTTATGGTTCGTATCTATGATGTCTAATAAAGGGTCAGGCAGATGCTTCACTGTGATAAGAATTTTACCACGGAGGGTATTGATGATTTTAGATTATTTGTAAATAAAGATTAAGACCACGTGCTGCACGAATGTATTTTTGTATTGTCACGTACATACTTATCACACTCGATCATCAGCTCTTATCGACTGTTTAATTGTATAACTAGTATTTCTTCTTTCCTTTATTCACCCTGCTTATTAGTACTGTCAGTGATTGTTGAACTTTAACTATTTCATCCATTTTTATTGATGTGTTTGAAATATCTGTGTTATAGAAGCAAGGAAATATCACCCTCTCATATGTTGACTTTTACTGTATCAGAATGCGCTGTTGTAACTTTTCTGTTATTCTTAAGTGTGACAGAAAAGTACTGAATAGATCTGGGGGGAAATCACGATGTAATATCTGATACATTGATGGTGTGGAATAATTTTTTATGAAGCTGGTCACTGCTTTCCTTTCATTTTCGACGATTCTGTATTTTTGCATTTCATTATAACGAGTGTTGCTTTCCATCATCGTTGGTGTCTCTTTCGTATTTTTGTAAAGGAAGAAAATCATTCTAGTAATTGATATTTTCATAACACTCAAAAGTGTTTCTGAAAATTAACATCATAATTGTACTTTAAGTTTTCAGATTATGTAAGCATAATAACAAGAAAATAAAGATTATTTGAGGTTATAAATAAAGCTGAAGTAAGCAAGATTTTTTTTGTCCGCGACATAAAAAAAAAAAAAATCTCGAAGTAATTGTTTTATTTCATTAAGCATTGACAGAACATGATCTACCGAGTGTATCCGTATGTATTCAATACTACAATGTAGGAAATTGTAGCCTGATATGGTTTCAGAAAACCCTTGTTCACTGGAAAATATATTTTAACTGTTGCAACTACGCATTTTCATTAAATGCATCCATAACAACTTCTGACGTAGTAATAAGATATATCCACAACGTACTTCTATGTACTTAGGTGGCAAGGTATTCTATGTACATTGACTATACTGTCAAGTCCTATGCATGTTCCACTGTTGTGTTGCTAAATGTTCACATTTTGCCAGAATTAATGGTTGTTCACTAGCCACGACTGTGAGACATAGACCACTCTCTTTGTGTATCATCTCACCGGACTGAAAAAAAAAATGCAGAACGTTCTAGTGCAAGAATAATGATTTCTGGTTGGTAAAATACGCATCGAGGTACTATAATCATCAAAAGTAAATTTCTTAAAGATAGCATCCTTATAGGTACATACCGGTTCGTACAACCATTTGTGGTTGTTGTTCACATTGCAAGATTGTGCGGCAATATTGTGGTCCTTTTTAGAACAACAAATCATTCCATGTCGTATTTCATCATTTTCAGATATTTCCCAGTACTGCAAAAATGTTTTAAGTAATCAAAACCCATTAACGAACAATTCTGACGCGGGAGGGGGGGGGGGGTGTTAAAATAGCAGAAATATATTTCTTGCATAAAATGTGAAATATAACGAACAGAGATCAATTTCATAAATCCTAAAAGAATACAAAATTTAGAGTAGGGCACACACACACACACCCCTCCCCCTACGCACACCAGAGGTGGGATCAGGTGCCAAAGATAATTAAGCATTTTCTAATAAGACACACCGACTTACTGACATACCTTCAAATTAACACTTTACAGCGCAGTTAAGGTGTCCATCGTATATCGGAAGACATCAAATAATTACTTGTAGGCTCGAATAATTACTTGGGGTCCTATGATTACGTGCGAATCCCCCGAAAATACACGCGGACATACCGTCATTACAGGTCGGCCTTCTGTACCTACCTGCACGCCTCCTATAATTACCTATGGACCATGAGGGACTGTTATTACCTGCGGACCCCCCGTTAGGTGACAAGGATAGGCGATGATGAGCTCGTTGGAGAAGAGTGCATTTGTTCTACCGTCAACACAGAGATTGGACGCTGGATTTTCTATCTAGAAAAATAACGGTTTTCCCATACAAAGAAGTTCTATTTTGTGTACTTAAAGGTAAAAAATTCAAAAATCAAAAGAGAATATTTACCCTTCCTTTGGCTTTTAAATTTTCGGGAACATAATAATGAACGTATTGCCGTATTGTGTCCAAAAAGTATTGAAATGATTTGCAGTTATTTCTCTTCCTGATCATTAAGCGCTCTGTAATATTTCCACTTTGTAGTGTCTGTTCAAAATAAATGATTGAATGTTATACATGTACAAGAAGGTGACAATAACGAACAGCGGTCAATCTCATAAATCGTATAAAGACGACAAAATTGAGAGTAAGGAATGCATGGACCCTAATGTCGGCTGAGATTCGGCTCGGCTGGATCCTTCACCGAATCTCGGAGCTGTCCTTTATAATCCATGTCTGCAAATTCACATTCAACTTCGGACGTTCAAATGAGGTCTACCATGAAGGAATTGTTTATCTCCTGATATTGAAGAGTCCCTATAGTCTGTTTTATAATAACTGCCCATACCTACTGTACATGTATATCACTAAATCACTAATAAAGAAAACAGACTATAGGAACTCTATAATATCAGGAAATAATCAATTATATTACGGGAGTCTTCTTTTGAACGGTAAATTTAGTAAATGTTTTATTTTGGGATTTCCATACCTAAACGGTAAGCAATGCAGCATGAATAGTAAAAGAGAGTTAATTTAACTTAATCTGAAGCAAATGACCATGCCATCCAAGTGCACATTTATTAAAAGAACTGGTCGAAAGTTCAATCTGAATTTCCAGACATGGATTATGAAGGACTGCTCAGAGTTTCGGTGAAGGCATCATTCCAGATATACAGCCGAGCCAATCTCAGTCGAGATTAGCACAGACCCCTGGAAACACTAGAGGTGGCATCAGGTGTCTAAAAGGAGAAAGCATGACCTGCTGACCGGTCACACCCGCCATGAGACATATATCAGGAATAAGGAGTATTCCGTAGTCAAAATCAGAATGTAAAGAACGGCCTAGAAATGGGTATGAAAAACATCAGGCAGCATTCGACCGAATGTAAAGTTGTATTTCGGAATAAGATTATCATAACGACCATAGAATTCTCTAAATGCTAGCTGCAAACGATTGTTGTGAATCTCCTGTAATATCAACTTATTTGTCAGTAGCTTGTCTTGGTGTAAAGGTGCCTCCGTGGCCGAGTGGTTAAAGCTCGCGCTCAAAATCACAAGGTCTCACAACTCTAGTCGGCGCGGGTCGATTCTCGCTCGCGACAATGAGTGCGAGAAAGTTTGCCAGTTTACTTTCGGAAGGTCGGTGGTCTCTTCCCGGGTACATTGTATCTGGGTTCTCTTTTCCACCAATAAAAAACTGGATGCCACCAGAAAACTGAAAAATTGTTGTATTTTTCGTCTTAGGTTTGACGCGGCCATGGCACGAGCGAGACTCTAACTCACGATCTCCTGGTTACGAAGCGAACGCTCTAACCACTGAGCTAATTTTGACACCAAAATTGTTCAATTGCAGAACATGCTCTCGCGTTGCAAAATATAAATGTAATATGCACGTGATGTCTACCACGTAGATGTTGTCATTGAGGAGCTTCGGCATCTTTTCAAGATCACCTTCAGAGTACTTGTGCTTAGAATCAGAATGACGTTTAACAAAGTAATTTTTGAGATGAATGATTACAAGTTGTGCATATTTTCCGAGTTCCATTTCATTGAAAAAGCTGCTGTCTCTGATGTTAAAAAGCATAGTCTGCAATTCATCGTGATAAAGGGTGATGTAAAGTGTTAAGAAAAGTCGTACGTTTTGATGCTGTTGATTTGGGAAAAGTTTTGTGAATTCAAATTTACATGTTCTTCGGAATTTTGAGACTCTTCATTCTAATTACACCACTTCTCGCACTTTATTAACTCTATAATATACCTCTCTCTCTCTCTCTCTCTCTCTCTCTCTCTCTGTGTGTGTGTGTGAAGGTTTTAGTGAAGTTTTGTAATCCAGTATAGTCACGGTAACTCATTCATTTGTCCCATTGACTACTATATTCAATGTGTTTTAAACTGAAATGTGATTTTAAAAAAGGACATTTGGAATACATGTTGAATTACCAAATGTTGAATTATTAATTTAAAGTCACGTTCTTACAATGACAAGCTTTGTCTGTTGAAACCAAAACATATTCTTCGTGTAATCTAACTCTTCCATCACTTTTGTTTCACTAAACATAGAAGGATGGGTGGTACGCAGTTTTATTTTCGCATATGATGGACTACAAGGCCGTACTTTTTTTTTATTCTATTATGAGATTTTAATTTTTATCCATTCTGACAAAGCGTCATTTGCTTCTTTTTTCCATATTTAGCCCTTCGTCGTGCGCAATCTTCGATAGAATTCATAATGGAAATGTAATTATGTTGCCAATTCAAAGACTCTCTCTCTCTATCTCTCTCTCTCTCTCTCTCTCTGAATTTCAGAATTTTAAAATTAGAGATTTCAGGTTGTCTCATTTATATTGCTACCACCTTTAATAAGATGTTCAGCTGGACTATAATAAAAAGAAGAATAACACGTAGGGGGATTTTGTATAAGATAATCTTTTCCAGGCACTGTAAAGTTTGTTTCTAATTAAAAATGTTGGATGCAGTAGTAGAAATTTATTTGCATGGAATGCATATTATATTCATATACATTATAGGGATAATTATTGTAATATTTTACAATTAATATATATTGAGTAAAGAAGTGGGAGATTTGATATTGTAAATTATATATGATTGAATTATCTCCCTTTGATGATGCACATATATTACAAAATTGACTGTATAATTATAGATTAATAGTCGTATGTCATATGTTTATATTTGTTATTCTTTACAGGATTTATTTATTCTATTTTGTTCACCATCAATAAAGAGACTCGTCTTGTTCACGAACCTATAACAGCGTTGTTGTTGTTCCTTTGAAGTCAACATAACCTGTTACAATTAGACCACGGAACTTGTTAACACCCAAATTAATGTATGCTACAAAGAATTCAACTGTAAATTTCTACATCAAAAATTTCGCCAAAATATTTTCTTTATATATATATATATATATATATATATATATATATATATATAATTTGCCTTATATGTCACTTCTAAAGAAATTGATATTCAATTTTCAACTTTTTTCTTGCTTATGAATACAATCACCGCTTAAAAAGTATTTGCGTCAATTGTACTGTACTTTCGCCTGCCTTGACATCATAATAGTACGACAAAATAAATAAAACTCATCAGAATATTTACACAGAGTTTATTTTGTAAACAGACAAGAATATATTAATGAATAAAACAGAAACATTAAACATACCTTTCAGTTGTTTTATCTTTCAAAAATGCAGTCTGCAACTAAAACGACAACTTCTGAAATATGGCGAATTCTTATGATGTCTTTGATAGTTACATTATGACAAATTAATATTAGATTCACTTTACGATGATGGTAACCTGTTGTTTCCGGGTAGTAGCCATCACTTCCACGCGTAAGACTGGTTTCGAGATCGAATAATTGTTCAAGTCAGGGCACAGCAGCGAGTCTTCATTTTAATCCTGCAACTATCATCATAAAGTGAATTTAATATTAAATTGTCATAATGTATATATCAAAGACACTGTATGAATTAGCCATGCTTCAGAAGTAGCAGTTTTAATTGCAGAAGGTATTTTTATAAGACAAAACAAATGAACGGTATGTTTAATGTTTCTGTTTTATTCTTTAATAGAATTCTTGTCTTTTTACAAATAAACTCTATGTAATTATTCTGATGCGTTTTATTTATTTCGTCATTCTGTTATGATGTCAAGACAGGTGAAATTTAGTCGCCTTTTACGGTAAGCGATCTATTCTAACAACCCGGATCCCCACGGGGACAATTGAATGTCAATTTCAATAGTTGTGTCATATAAGGCAAAACATTGGCAAATGTAAATTTGCGATATGAATGCTGACTGAATAGTGTCAACAAGAATTCCGTTGTAAAGTTTGCGTGCATTGTAATTTTTAACATCCAAAATCAAGTATTGGTCTATAACATCTTTAAATTTCAAATTTTAGATTTATGTTGCGGATGTGTTTGTGGACTTTCTGGTCACAATCATTCGCCCACTAGTGCACCCAGTTTTGATTGGCTAATTCAAATACATATATCTCTCTGATGACTGAAAAAAAATCTTTGTTCGTTTGTTTTACGGTCCGTTGAAAATTATTCAGTCGTATTGAGACGTTACCAGCTGTAAGTGAAGACCATATTTAGACATATGCTTAGCGCTCAGGGCCGTAGCGGTGAGAGTTCTTTAACGTACCAACTCCTGTCGCAATCCCCATTTTTAAGGCCATATCCGAGAGACCTGTGATTCTCACTTCCAAATACCAAGCGTTTGACGAAGGAGCAATCACTAGCTATGTTACGTTGAAGGTTTGATGCGGTCATGCCATGAGCGAGGTTCAAACTCACGACCTCTAGGTTACAAATTGAACGCTCTACCACTGAATTGCCGCGACTTAAAGGAATTGTCTTCCGAATTGTGGAAAATGAAATATATCTTAAAGATATGAATCTTCTTTAAAACTTCCTTTGAAGCCGTCTTGATAACGATCGATGCTGTAATTCATACATTGTTTAAATAACAGAAATAGTAGGAAAACACATAAACGACCTCATTGAATTTCAAATCGGTCTGGAAAAAAATGGAAGTTCGCACTCTCCCATTTGCAAGATTTTTTTTTTCAGAACGATTAGCGACCGGACAAGTACATTATCTTTCAGGTCCCCGTGGGGATCCGGGTTGTTAGAATAGATCCTCAGTACTCCTTGCTTGTCGTAAGAGGCGACTAAATGGGACGGTCCTTCGGATGAGACCGCAAAAACCGAGGTCCCGTGTCACAACAGATGTGGCACGTAAAAGATCCCTCCCTGCTCAAAGGCCATAAGCGCCGAGCATCGGCCTAAATTTGCAGCCCTTCATCGGCAATGGTGACGTTTCCATGCAAGTGAAAAATTTTCGAGCAGGACGTTAAACAATAGATAATCAATCAATCAATCTTACTGGCGTTGTTGAATTCATCGATATCGAGTGTGGACATGCGCTTGATTTTGATTGGATAATACTTCAAACGTCCCTAGATTTCTTGTTTTTCAATAAATGGGTTTGAAAATTATATCGTATGATGACAGGCATGATGAAAGTTACTGACCATGAAGTGCAAGCACATTTGATTATGATCAGCTTATATAGCTCTCCAGTAAATAAAGCAAATAAAGTGAAAATTTTATTGTATGAAAGGCAAGTATCTATTGAATGCTTCAATAGAACTTGCTAAAAAAAAGTAAACTCCTGCATCTCTACATTGTATTCTGAACATTTAATGTGAATAAATTACTGCCATTGTCATTGGATCCATAAGCGGTATTGAGCATGAATAACATCAGGACGTTCATAGGTTTCCTTCACGTAATCGTTTGTGATTTTTGATGGACATGTTTTGTCATAGTCCAGTAACAGCAGTGTCCAACTAATCCAGCAATATAACATTTTCCTTTATTTGTGTTTGTTTGTGATTGATCCACATCAATAAAATTTCCTGGTGTCATATTGAGATATCAAAATGTCACCTCGGTAATGACTGAACAGATATACTGAAAGACGGACGAACAAGGGATAGATTAACGCCTACATACTTTGATATGATTCATTGTTGATGGTTTTAAGTTCATCTGAACCGAAGGTTCAAGTGAGGTTTTTTTTCCTGATGAACTTTAATCCGGCGTCTGTCCGTCTATGTATATGCTGGTAGACTTTTTCTCATTTTCACCTTCTCAAAAACATCAAAATCAGTTTCTTCTAAACTTGCTACGAGAATCCTTTCGTGCCCCCCCCCCCCCCAAAAAAAAAACTTCGTGAAAGTTTTTTTAATATGAAGAGATTACGGACCCTGGAGCTAATGTAATTTTGCAATAGCGACTAAAAGACAGACATATAAGTTAGATCATAAACAAAAATTTGTTTGTTCCAATCAACCCCAGGTCACAGTGGGAGTTTAAAAATGTATAGCAAAACTCACCTTCTCAAGAACTACAACAGCACATATGTGTTACATTCTCATGTAGTATTGATGGCCATTATGATGTCACAGCAAGTGGTTCAAGTTGCCCTTTGGGATCAATATCCAGAACTTTTCGAATATTTCTTCTGGTGGATCAAAAGACTACAGTTTGTAAAATTGATATGCGAGTACGCCCACAGAGAATAGATTCATATTCATATTAGTTCAAATCACAACCCCCAAGGCTAGCCACTGTAGGAGTTAAAAGTTGTACATATAGATACGTAGGAAGTCTTAAATATCTTCTCAAGAATCGCAAGTGTACAATTTGTCAAATGGATGAGCAAGCAACCCTCATGTTGAGTAAACGATGATATCCTGGAAAAGGATGAGACTACACTTATAAAGGGAATTTATTGAATAATATAAATATGAAAATGTTTATCTATATTGCATTTACATCACCATTACGACCAATGGCGGGTCCCTAAATTTCTGAACGTGAGCAGTAAAAGGTTGGGTGTCTTGAGGTCCCCACTGGGTCCAGCGCGAGGCTATGACGGGGGCAAATGGGGAGAAGCCCCTCAAACCACCGAGTTCTGGTCAAATAAGTATAGTATATAATATTTAGTGGGGTTTTTAGAAATATTTAAATATAAATGGATCATATTTAGAAGGGACGTGCGTCCGGCGACGTATTCGCTAATGAAGACTTACATACAATGTTTAATATAACTGAAATGACGACTGTATTATTCGGATGAAACACATGGACCTCCTGTTACGCGTTTATGGTTCGTATCTATGATGTCTAATAAAGGGTCAGGCAGATGCTTCACTGTGATAAGAATTTTACCACGGAGGGTATTGATGATTTTAGATTATTTGTAAATAAAGATTAAGACCACGTGCTGCACGAATGTATTTTTGTATTGTCACGTACATACTTATCACACTCGATCATCAGCTCTTATCGACTGTTTAATTGTATAACTAGTATTTCTTCTTTCCTTTATTCACCCTGCTTATTAGTACTGTCAGTGATTGTTGAACTTTAACTATTTCATCCATTTTTATTGATGTGTTTGAAATATCTGTGTTATAGAAGCAAGGAAATATCACCCTCTCATATGTTGACTTTTACTGTATCAGAATGCGCTGTTGTAACTTTTCTGTTATTCTTAAGTGTGACAGAAAAGTACTGAATAGATCTGGGGGGAAATCACGATGTAATATCTGATACATTGATGGTGTGGAATAATTTTTTATGAAGCTGGTCACTGCTTTCCTTTCATTTTCGACGATTCTGTATTTTTGCATTTCATTATAACGAGTGTTGCTTTCCATCATCGTTGGTGTCTCTTTCGTATTTTTGTAAAGGAAGAAAATCATTCTAGTAATTGATATTTTCATAACACTCAAAAGTGTTTCTGAAAATTAACATCATAATTGTACTTTAAGTTTTCAGATTATGTAAGCATAATAACAAGAAAATAAAGATTATTTGAGGTTATAAATAAAGCTGAAGTAAGCAAGATTTTTTTTGTCCGCGACATAAAAAAAAAATAAATCTCGAAGTAATTGTTTTATTTCATTAAGCATTGACAGAACATGATCTACCGAGTGTATCCGTATGTATTCAATACTACAATGTAGGAAATTGTAGCCTGATATGGTTTCAGAAAACCCTTGTTCACTGGAAAATATATTTTAACTGTTGCAACTACGCATTTTCATTAAATGCATCCATAACAACTTCTGACGTAGTAATAAGATATATCCACAACGTACTTCTATGTACTTAGGTGGCAAGGTATTCTATGTACATTGACTATACTGTCAAGTCCTATGCATGTTCCACTGTTGTGTTGCTAAATGTTCACATTTTGCCAGAATTAATGGTTGTTCACTAGCCACGACTGTGAGACATAGACCACTCTCTTTGTGTATCATCTCACCGGACTGAAAAAAAAAATGCAGAACGTTCTAGTGCAAGAATAATGATTTCTGGTTGGTAAAATACGCATCGAGGTACTATAATCATCAAAAGTAAATTTCTTAAAGATAGCATCCTTATAGGTACATACCGGTTCGTACAACCATTTGTGGTTGTTGTTCACATTGCAAGATTGTGCGGCAATATTGTGGTCCTTTTTAGAACAACAAATCATTCCATGTCGTATTTCATCATTTTCAGATATTTCCCAGTACTGTAAAAATGTTTTAAGTAATCAAAACCCATTAACGAACAATTCTGACGCGGGAGGGGGGGGGGGGTGTGTTAAGATAGCAGAAATATATTTCTTGCATAAAATGTGAAATATAACGAACAGAGATCAATTTCATAAATCCTAAAAGAATACAAAATTTAGAGTAGTGCACACACACACACACACACACCCCTCCCCCTACGCACACCAGAGGTGGGATCAGGTGCCAAAGATAATTAAGCATTTTCTAATAAGACACACCGACTTACTGACATACCTTCAAATTAACACTTTACAGCGTAGTTAAGGTGTCCAGCGTATATCGGAAGACATCAAGTAATTACTTGTAGGCTCGAATAATTACTTGGGGTCCTATGATTACGTGCGAATCCCCCGAAAATACACGCGGACATACCGTCATTACAGGTCGGCCTTCTGTACCTACCTGCACGCCTCCTATAATTACCTATGGACCATGAGGAACTGTTATTACCTGCGGACCCCCCGTTAGGTGACAAGGATAGGCGATGATGAGCTCGTTGGAGAAGAGTGCATTTGTTCTACCGTCAACACAGAGATTGGACGCTGGATTTTCTATCTAGAAAAATAACGGTTTTCCCATACAAAGAAGTTCTATTTTGTGTACTTAAAGGTAAAAAATTCAAAAATCAAAAGAGAATATTTACCCTTCCTTTGGCTTTCAAATTTTCGGGAACATAATAATGAACGTATTGCCGTATTGTGTCCAAAAAGTATTGAAATGATTTGCAGTTATTTCTCTTCCTGATCATTAAGCGCTCTGTAATATTTCCACTTTGTAGTGTCTGTTCAAAATAAATGATTGAATGTTATACATGTACAAGAAGGTGACAATAACGAACAGCGGTCAATCTCATAAATCGTATAAAGACGACAAAATTGAGAGTAAGGAATGCATGGACCCTGATGTCGGCTGAGATTCGGCTCGGCTGGATCCTTCACCGAATCTCGGAGCTGTCCTTTATAATCCATGTCTGCAAATTCACATTCAACTTCGGACGTTCAAATGAGGTCTACCATGAAGGAATTGTTTATCTCCTGATATTGAAGAGTCCCTATAGTCTGTTTTATAATAACTGCCCATACTTACTGTACATGTATATCACTAAATCACTAATAAAGAAAACAGACTATAGGAACTCTATAATATCAGGAAATAATCAATTATATTACGGGAGTCTTCTTTTGAACGGTAAATTTAGTAAATGTTTTATTTTGGGATTTCCATACCTAAACGGTAAGCAATGCAGCATGAATAGTAAAAGAGAGTTAATTTAACTTAATCTGAAGCAAATGACCATGCCATCCAAGTGCACATTTATTAAAAGAACTGGTCGAAAGTTCAATCTGAATTTCCAGACATGGATTATGAAGGACTGCTCAGAGTTTCGGTGAAGGCATCATTCCAGATATACAGCCGAGCCAATCTCAGTCGAGATTAGCACAGACCCCTGGAAACACTAGAGGTGGCATCAGGTGTCTAAAAGGAGAAAGCATGACCTGCTGACCGGTCACACCCGCCATGAGACATATATCAGGAATAAGGAGTATTCCGTAGTCAAAATCAGAATGTAAAGAACGGCCTAGAAATGGGTATGAAAAACATCAGGCAGCATTCGACCGAATGTAAAGTTGTATTTCGGAATAAGATTATCATAACGACCATAGAATTCTCTAAATGCTAGCTGCAAACGATTGTTGTGAATCTCCTGTAATATCAACTTATTTGTCAGTAGCTTGTCTTGGTGTAAAGGTGCCTCCGTGGCCGAGTGGTTAAAGCTCGCGCTCAAAATCACAAGGTCTCACAACTCTAGTCGGCGCGGGTCGATTCTCGCTCGCGACAATGAGTGCGAGAAAGTTTGCCAGTTTACTTTCGGAAGGTCGGTGGTCTCTTCCCGGGTACATTGTATCTGGGTTCTCTTTTCCACCAATAAAAAACTGGATGCCACCAGAAAACTGAAAAATTGTTGTATTTTTCGTCTTAGGTTTGACGCGGCCATGGCACGAGCGAGACTCTAACTCACGATCTCCTGGTTACGAAGCGAACGCTCTAACCACTGAGCTAATTTTGACACAAAAATTGTTCAATTGCAGAACATGCTCTCGCGTTGCAAAATATAAATGTAATATGCACGTGATGTCTACCACGTAGATGTTGTCATTGAGGAGCTTCGGCATCTTTTCAAGATCACCTTCAGAGTACTTGTGCTTAGAATCAGAATGACGTTTAACAAAGTAATTTTTGAGATGAATGATTACAAGTTGTGCATATTTTCCGAGTTCCATTTCATTGAAAAAGCTGCTGTCTCTGATGTTAAAAAGCATAGTCTGCAATTCATCGTGATAAAGGGTGATGTAAAGTGTTAAGAAAAGTCGTACGTTTTGATGCTGTTGATTTGGGAAAAGTTTTGTGAATTCAAATTTACATGTTCTTCGGAATTTTGAGACTCTTCATTCTAATTACACCACTTCTCGCACTTTATTAACTCTATAATATACCTCTACCTCTCTCTCTCTCTCTCTCTGTGTGTGTGTGTGTGTGTGTGAAGGTTTTAGTGAAGTTTTGTAATCCAGTATAGTCACGGTAACTCATTCATTTGTCCCATTGACTACTATATTCAATGTGTTTTAAACTGAAATGTGATTTTAAAAAAGGACATTTGGAATACATGTTGAATTACCAAATGTTGAATTACTAATTTAAAGTCACGTTCTTTTAAAATATGAGTCTTACAATGACAAGCTTTGTCTGTTGAAACCAAAACATATTCTTCGTGTAATCTAACTCTTCCATCACTTTTGTTTCACTAAACATAGAAGGATGGGTGGTACGCAGTTTTATTTTCGCATATGATGGACTACAAGGCCGTACTTTTTTTTTATTCTATTATGAGATTTTAATTTTTATCCATTCTGACAAAGCGTCATTTGCTTCTTTTTTCCATATTTAGCCCTTCGTCGTGCGCAATCTTCGATAGAATTCATAATGGAAATGTAATTATGTCGCCAATTCAAAGACTCTCTCTCTCTCTCTCTCTATCTCTCTCTCTCTCTCTCTCTCTGAATTTCAGAATTTTAAAATTAGAGATTTCAGGTTGTCTCATTTATATTGCTACCACCTTTAATAAGATGTTCAGCTGGACTATAATAAAAAGAAGAATAACACGTAGGGGGATTTTGTATAAGATAATCTTTTCCAGGCACTGTAAAGTTTGTTTCTAATTAAAAATGTTGGATGCAGTAGTAGAAATTTATTTGCATGGAATGCATATTATATTCATATACATTATAGGGATAATTATTGTAATATTTTACAATTAATATATATTGAGTAAAGAAGTGGGAGATTTGATATTGTAAATTATATATGACTGAATTATCTCCCTTTGATGATGCACATATATTACAAAATTGACTGTATAATTATAGATTAATAGTTGTATGTCATATGTTTATATTTGTTATTCTTTACAGGATTTATTTATTCTATTTTGTTCACCATCAATAAAGAGACTCGTCTTGTTCACGAACCTATAACAGCGTTGTTGTTGTTCCTTTGAAGTCAACATAACCTGTTACAATTAGACCACGGAACTTGTTAACACCCAAATTAATGTATGCTACAAAGAATTCAACTGTAAATTTCTACATCAAAAATTTCGCCAAAATATTTTCTTTATATATATATATATATATATATATATATATATATATATATAATTTGCCTTATATGTCACTTCTAAAGAAATTGATATTCAATTTTCAACTTTTTTCTTGCTTATGAATACAATCACCGCTTAAAAAGTATTTGCGTCAATTGTACTGTACTTTCGCCTGCCTTGACATCATAATAGTACGACAAAATAAATAAAACTCATCAGAATATTTACACAGAGTTTATTTTGTAAACAGACAAGAATATATTAATGAATAAAACAGAAACATTAAACATACCTTTCAGTTGTTTTATCTTTCAAAAATGCAGTCTGCAACTAAAACGACAACTTCTGAAATATGGCGAATTCTTATGATGTCTTTGATAGTTACATTATGACAAATTAATATTAGATTCACTTTACGATGATGGTAACCTGTTGTTTCCGGGTAGTAGCCATCACTTCCACGCGTAAGACTGGTTTCGAGATCGAATAATTGTTCAAGTCAGGGCACAGCAGCGAGTCTTCATTTTAATCCTGCAACTATCATCATAAAGTGAATTTAATATTAAATTGTCATAATGTATATATCAAAGACACTGTATGAATTAGCCATGCTTCAGAAGTAGCAGTTTTAATTGCAGAAGGTATTTTTATAAGACAAAACAAATGAACGGTATGTTTAATGTTTCTGTTTTATTCTTTAATAGAATTCTTGTCTTTTTACAAATAAACTCTATGTAATTATTCTGATGCGTTTTATTTATTTCGTCATTCTGTTATGATGTCAAGACAGGTGAAATTTAGTCGCCTTTTACGGTAAGCGATCTATTCTAACAACCCGGATCCCCACGGGGACAATTGAATGTCAATTTCAATAGTTGTGTCATATAAGGCAAAACATTGGCAAATGTAAATTTGCGATATGAATGCTGACTGAATAGTGTCAACAAGAATTCCGTTGTAAAGTTTGCGTGCATTGTAATTTTTAACATCCAAAATCAAGTATTGGTCTATAACATCTTTAAATTTCAAATTTTAGATTTATGTTGCGGATGTGTTTGTGGACTTTCTGGTCACAATCATTCGCCCACTAGTGCACCCAGTTTTGATTGGCTAATTCAAATACATATATCTCTCTGATGACTGAAAAAAAATCTTTGTTCGTTTGTTTTACGGTCCGTTGAAAATTATTCAGTCGTATTGAGACGTTACCAGCTGTAAGTGAAGACCATATTTAGACATATGCTTAGCGCTCAGGGCCGTAGCGGTGAGAGTTCTTTAACGTACCAACTCCTGTCGCAATCCCCATTTTTAAGGCCATATCCGAGAGACCTGTGATTCTCACTTCCAAATACCAAGCGTTTGACGAAGGAGCAATCACTAGCTATGTTACGTTGAAGGTTTGATGCGGTCATGCCATGAGCGAGGTTCAAACTCACGACCTCTAGGTTACAAATTGAACGCTCTACCACTGAATTGCCGCGACTTAAAGGAATTGTCTTCCGAATTGTGGAAAATGAAATATATCTTAAAGATATGAATCTTCTTTAAAACTTCCTTTGAAGCCGTCTTGATAACGATCGATGCTGTAATTCATACATTGTTTAAATAACAGAAATAGTAGGAAAACACATAAACGACCTCATTGAATTTCAAATCGGTCTGGAAAAAAATGGAAGTTCGCACTCTCCCATTTGCAAGATTTTTTTTTTCAGAACGATTAGCGACCGGACAAGTACATTATCTTTCAGGTCCCCGTGGGGATCCGGGTTGTTAGAATAGATCCTCAGTACTCCTTGCTTGTCGTAAGAGGCGACTAAACGGGACGGTCCTTCGGATGAGACCGCAAAAACCGAGGTCCCGTGTCACAACAGATGTGGCACGTAAAAGATCCCTCCCTGCTCAAAGGCCATAAGCGCCGAGCATCGGCCTAAATTTGCAGCCCTTCATCGGCAATGGTGACGTTTCCATGCAAGTGAAAAATTTTCGAGCAGGACGTTAAACAATAGATAATCAATCAATCAATCTTACTGGCGTTGTTGAATTCATCGATATCGAGTGTGGACATGCGCTTGATTTTGATTGGATAATACTTCAAACGTCCCTAGATTTCTTGTTTTTCAATAAATGGGTTTGAAAATTATATCGTATGATGACAGGCATGATGAAAGTTACTGACCATGAAGTGCAAGCACATTTGATTATGATCAGCTTATATAGCTCTCCAGTAAATAAAGCAAATAAAGTGAAAATTTTATTGTATGAAAGGCAAGTATCTATTGAATGCTTCAATAGAACTTGTTAAAAAAAAGTAAACTCCTGCATCTCTACATTGTATTCTGAACATTTAATGTGAATAAATTACTGCCATTGTCATTGGATCCATAAGCGGTATTGAGCATGAATAACATCAGGACGTTCATAGGTTTCCTTCACGTAATCGTTTGTGATTTTTGATGGACATGTTTTGTCATAGTCCAGTAACAGCAGTGTCCAACTAATCCAGCAATATAACATTTTCCTTTATTTGTGTTTGTTTGTGATTGATCCACATCAATAAAATTTCCTGGTGTCATATTGAGATATCAAAATGTCACCTCGGTAATGACTGAACAGATATACTGAAAGACGGACGAACAAGGGATAGATTAACGCCTACATACTTTGATATGATTCATTGTTGATGGTTTTAAGTTCATCTGAACCGAAGGTTCAAGTGAGGTTTTTTTTCCTGATGAACTTTAATCCGGCGTCTGTCCGTCTATGTATATGCTGGTAGACTTTTTCTCATTTTCACCTTCTCAAAAACATCAAAATCAGTTTCTTCTAAACTTGCTACGAGAATCCTTTCGTGCCCCCCCCCCCCCGCAAAAAAAAAAACTTCGTGAAAGTTTTTTTAATATGAAGAGATTACGGACCCTGGAGCTAATGTAATTTTGCAATAGCGACTAAAAGACAGACATATAAGTTAGATCATAAACAAAAATTTGTTTGTTCCAATCAACCCCAGGTCACAGTGGGAGTTTAAAAATGTATAGCAAAACTCACCTTCTCAAGAACTACAACAGCACATATGTGTTACATTCTCATGTAGTATTGATGGCCATTATGATGTCACAGCAAGTGGTTCAAGTTGCCCTTTGGGATCAATATCCAGAACTTTTCGAATATTTCTTCTGGTGGATCAAAAGACTACAGTTTGTAAAATTGATATGCGAGTACGCCCACAGAGAATAGATTCATATTCATATTAGTTCAAATCACAACCCCCAAGGCTAGCCACTGTAGGAGTTAAAAGTTGTACATATAGATACGTAGGAAGTCTTAAATATCTTCTCAAGAATCGCAAGTGTACAATTTGTCAAATGGATGAGCAAGCAACCCTCATGTTGAGTAAACGATGATATCCTGGAAAAGGATGAGACTACACTTATAAAGGGAATTTATTGAATAATATAAATATGAAAATGTTTATCTATATTGCATTTACATCACCATTACGACCAATGGCGGGTCCCTAAATTTCTGAACGTGAGCAGTAAAAGGTTGGGTGTCTTGAGGTCCCCACTGGGTCCAGCGCGAGGCTATGACGGGGGCAAATGGGGAGAAGCCCCTCAAACCACCGAGTTCTGGTCAAATAAGTATAGTATATAATATTTAGTGGGGTTTTTAGAAATATTTAAATATAAATGGATCATATTTAGAAGGGACGTGCGTCCGGCGACGTATTCGCTAATGAAGACTTACATACAATGTTTAATATAACTGAAATGACGACTGTATTATTCGGATGAAACACATGGACCTCCTGTTACGCGTTTATGGTTCGTATCTATGATGTCTAATAAAGGGTCAGGCAGATGCTTCACTGTGATAAGAATTTTACCACGGAGGGTATTGATGATTTTAGATTATTTGTAAATAAAGATTAAGACCACGTGCTGCACGAATGTATTTTTGTATTGTCACGTACATACTTATCACACTCGATCATCAGCTCTTATCGACTGTTTAATTGTATAACTAGTATTTCTTCTTTCCTTTATTCACCCTGCTTATTAGTACTGTCAGTGATTGTTGAACTTTAACTATTTCATCCATTTTTATTGATGTGTTTGAAATATCTGTGTTATAGAAGCAAGGAAATATCACCCTCTCATATGTTGACTTTTACTGTATCAGAATGCGCTGTTGTAACTTTTCTGTTATTCTTAAGTGTGACAGAAAAGTACTGAATAGATCTGGGGGGAAATCACGATGTAATATCTGATACATTGATGGTGTGGAATAATCTTTTATGAAGCTGGTCACTGCTTTCCTTTCATTTTCGACGATTCTGTATTTTTGCATTTCATTATAACGAGTGTTGCTTTCCATCATCGTTGGTGTCTCTTTCGTATTTTTGTAAAGGAAGAAAATCATTCTAGTAATTGATATTTTCATAACACTCAAAAGTGTTTCTGAAAATTAACATCATAATTGTACTTTAAGTTTTCAGATTATGTAAGCATAATAACAAGAAAATAAAGATTATTTGAGGTTATAAATAAAGCTGAAGTAAGCAAGATTTTTTTTGTCCGCGACATAAAAAAAAAATAAATCTCGAAGTAATTGTTTTATTTCATTAAGCATTGACAGAACATGATCTACCGAGTGTATCCGTATGTATTCAATACTACAATGTAGGAAATTGTAGCCTGATATGGTTTCAGAAAACCCTTGTTCATTGGAAAATATATTTTAACTGTTGCAACTACGCATTTTCATTAAATGCATCCATAACAACTTCTGACGTAGTAATAAGATATATCCACAACGTACTTCTATGTACTTAGGTGGCAAGGTATTCTATGTACATTGACTATACTGTCAAGTCCTATGCATGTTCCACTGTTGTGTTGCTAAATGTTCACATTTTGCCAGAATTAATGGTTGTTCACTAGCCACGACTGTGAGACATAGACCACTCTCTTTGTGTATCATCTCACCGGACTGAAAAAAAAAATGCAGAACGTTCTAGTGCAAGAATAATGATTTCTGGTTGGTAAAATACGCATCGAGGTACTATAATCATCAAAAGTAAATTTCTTAAAGATAGCATCCTTATAGGTACATACCGGTTCGTACAACCATTTGTGGTTGTTGTTCACATTGCAAGATTGTGCGGCAATATTGTGGTCCTTTTTAGAACAACAAATCATTCCATGTCGTATTTCATCATTTTCAGATATTTCCCAGTACTGTAAAAATGTTTTAAGTAATCAAAACCCATTAACGAACAATTCTGACGCGGGAGGGGGGGGGGGGCGTGTTAAGATAGCAGAAATATATTTCTTGCATAAAATGTGAAATATAACGAACAGAGATCAATTTCATAAATCCTAAAAGAATACAAAATTTAGAGTAGTGCACACACACACACACACACCTCCCCCTACGCACACCAGAGGTGGGATCAGGTGCCAAAGATAATTAAGCATTTTCTAATAAGACACACCGACTTACTGACATACCTTCAAATTAACACTTTACAGCGTAGTTAAGGTGTCCAGCGTATATCGGAAGACATCAAGTAATTACTTGTAGGCTCGAATAATTACTTGGGGTCCTATGATTACGTGCGAATCCCCCGAAAATACACGCGGACATACCGTCATTACAGGTCGGCCTTCTGTACCTACCTGCACGCCTCCTATAATTACCTATGGACCATGAGGGACTGTTATTACCTGCGGACCCCCCGTTAGGTGACAAGGATAGGCGATGATGAGCTCGTTGGAGAAGAGTGCATTTGTTCTACCGTCAACACAGAGATTGGACGCTGGATTTTCTATCTAGAAAAATAACGGTTTTCCCATACAAAGAAGTTCTATTTTGTGTACTTAAAGGTAAAAAATTCAAAAATCAAAAGAGAATATTTACCCTTCCTTTGGCTTTCAAATTTTCGGGAACATAATAATGAACGTATTGCCGTATTGTGTCCAAAAAGTATTGAAATGATTTGCAGTTATTTCTCTTCCTGATCATTAAGCGCTCTGTAATATTTCCACTTTGTAGTGTCTGTTCAAAATAAATGATTGAATGTTATACATGTACAAGAAGGTGACAATAACGAACAGCGGTCAATCTCATAAATCGTATAAAGACGACAAAATTGAGAGTAAGGAATGCATGGACCCTGATGTCGGCTGAGATTCGGCTCGGCTGGATCCTTCACCGAATCTCGGAGCTGTCCTTTATAATCCATGTCTGCAAATTCACATTCAACTTCGGACGTTCAAATGAGGTCTACCATGAAGGAATTGTTTATCTCCTGATATTGAAGAGTCCCTATAGTCTGTTTTATAATAACTGCCCATACTTACTGTACATGTATATCACTAAATCACTAATAAAGAAAACAGACTATAGGAACTCTATAATATCAGGAAATAATCAATTATATTACGGGAGTCTTCTTTTGAACGGTAAATTTAGTAAATGTTTTATTTTGGGATTTCCATACCTAAACGGTAAGCAATGCAGCATGAATAGTAAAAGAGAGTTAATTTAACTTAATCTGAAGCAAATGACCATGCCATCCAAGTGCACATTTATTAAAAGAACTGGTCGAAAGTTCAATCTGAATTTCCAGACATGGATTATGAAGGACTGCTCAGAGTTTCGGTGAAGGCATCATTCCAGATATACAGCCGAGCCAATCTCAGACCAATTAGCACAGACCCCTGGAAACACTAGAGGTGGCATCAGGTGTCTAAAAGGAGAAAGCATGACCTGTTGACCGGTCACACCCGCCATGAGACATATATCAGGAATAAGGAGTATTCCGTAGTCAAAATCAGAATGTAAAGAACGGCCTAGAAATGGGTATGAAAAACATCAGGCAGCATTCGACCGAATGTAAAGTTGTATTTCGGAATAAGATTATCATAACGACCATAGAATTCTCTAAATGCTAGCTGCAAACGATTGTTGTGAATCTCCTGTAATATCAACTTATTTGTCAGTAGCTTGTCTTGGTGTAAAGGTGCCTCCGTGGCCGAGTGGTTAAAGCTCGCGCTCAAAATCACAAGGTCTCTCAACTCTAGTCGGCGCGGGTCGATTCTCGCTCGCGACAATGAGTGCGAGAAAGTTTGCCAGTTTACTTTCGGAAGGTCGGTGGTCTCTTCCCGGGTACATTGTATCTGGGTTCTCTTTTCCACCAATAAAAAACTGGACGCCACCAGAAAACTCAAAAATTGTTGAGTATAGCGGAAAACAACAATCAATCAATAATTACTTGCTACATAGTTCGGAAGATCATACAAATTTGGTAGATAGGTATCACTAGGTAATGAAGTTAATTAACTGAAAAATTGTTGTATTTTTCGTCTTAGGTTTGACGCGGCCATGGCACGAGCGAGACTCTAACTCACGATCTCCTGGTTACGAAGCGAACGCTCTAACCACTGAGCTAATTTTGACACAAAAATTGTTCAATTGCAGAACATGCTCTCGCGTTGCAAAATATAAATGTAATATGCACGTGATGTCTACCACGTAGATGTTGTCATTGAGGAGCTTCGGCATCTTTTCAAGATCACCTTCAGAGTACTTGTGCTTAGAATCAGAATGACGTTTAACAAAGAAAAGTCGTACGTTTTGATGCTGTTGATTTGGGAAAAGTTTTGTGAATTCAAATTTACATGTTCTTCGGAATTTTGAGACTCTTCATTCTAATTACACCACTTCTCGCACTTTATTAACTCTATAATATACCTCTACCTCTCTCTCTCTCTCTCTCTCTCTCTCTCTCTGTGTGTGAAGGTTTTAGTGAAGTTTTGTAACCCAGTATAGTCACGGTAACTCATTCATTTGTCCCATTGACTACTATATTCAATGTGTTTTAAACTGAAATGTGATTTTAAAAAAGGACATTTGGAATACATGTTGAATTACCAAATGTTGAATTATTAATTTAAAGTCACGTTCTTTTAAAATATGAGCCTTACAATGACAAGCTTTGTCTGTTGAAACCAAAACATATTCTTCGTGTAATCTAACTCTTCCATCACTTTTGTTTCACTAAACATAGAAGGATGGGTGGTACGCAGTTTTATTTTCGTATATGATGGACTACAAGGCCGAACTTTTTTTTTATTCTATTATGAGATTTTAATTTTTATCCATTCTGACAAAGCGTCATTTGCTTCTTTTTTCCATATTTAGCCCTTCGTCGTGCACAATCTTCGATAGAATTCATAATGGAAATGTAATTATGTCGCCAATTCTAAGACTCTCTCTCTCTCTCTCTCTCTCTCTCTCTCTCTCTCTCTCTCTCTCTCTCTGAATTTCAGAATTTTAAAATCAGAGATTGCAGGTTGTCTCATTTATATTGCTATCACCTTTAATAAGATGTTCAGCTGGACTATAATAAAAAGAAGAATAACACGTAGGGGGATTTTGTATAAGATAATCTTTTCCAGGCACTGTAAAGTTTGTTTCTAATTAAAAATGTTGGATGCAGTAGTAGAAATTTATTTGTATGGAATGCAGGGTTTGAACTTGAAATATGGTGGACTACAAAGCTGAACATTTTTATGACCAAGAACGTTGATTATGTTGATGGTATATATTCCTTTATTGGTAAATTTAAGTTTAAGGAATTGACGGAGTGATTTTGGAGGATTGCCAAATCTAACCCGCGGTGGGTTAATGACCCTGCGATTTCATTGTACGTTTCACTTTATCTTTAAAATATTACATAGGATCATAAACAGCGTTAAAATACGTTCACGTACTACTATACTAGCATGTATAATATCATGTGTATTATACATTTCTCTATTATTAACAATATGTCATCTTTTGCATTCAATAAACTGACGAACTGCAACTCCAGCTTCTGAACAATAAACGATTTTTCAACTTTTATGATCTGTAAAGCTGTACATAATGTTTTAATCTATAGCATACGACCATAAAATCCAAGTTATCTGTTAGTACACATGAAGGACGGTAACAATTAAGGAATGCACACATTCTCCCCTGTAACTGAAAAGCAGTAGGATTTTCATTTACGTGCTAGACAGCATTATATACAAACTGTATCTAGTTATGAAGTTTTTACAAGTATTGCTTTTGGCCATCAGCTGTATCTGAGGTTTTAATATTGCTTCTACTAAATCACATGTATAATGTTTACGAAGAATTTTGAAAAACTGTACCCAAAAATACATGAATATTCATATATAGCAGATTTTCTGGAGGCTGATACACAGGCAATCGCTTGGATTCGAATTTACTATTAAAAAGTAAAGGTATAGAACGCTAAATATAGGGTACCCAATTTTTCCGATGAAAAAACAATAAACCAAATGGTATAAAATTCTACTCTGTATCCTAATATAATCACACATATAACCAATGTACATTACTACTAAAGTTCATCCCGAAATTCCGTACACTTCCCAAGTTAAGCAGAAATGAACTCAGAAAAATCCCTATTATTTTTTGGTCGAATTTTAGCTGGGCCCTAGCACTGTACGACTAAACAGAATGTTTGTGCATTGCAACAAGCAATTGCATAGAATTTTGAACATTAGATATCAATTTTTAAGTTGATTTTCTTACTTCAATTCATACAATGAAGTCCGTAATAGCGCTAAGTGACTGAAAATTATAAAACCGTCTGCACTTTCAATCCTGATTAATTCACAAATACCATCGACATACCTCCTGCAGCATTAATTTGTGCTGGTTCCGGGAGGATTTGTTGAGGAGAAACCCAGATTTGATACATTGAAACAGTGTGCCTTATTCATGACACAATGAATAGGTCTGTTTTGTGTTCTCTCCCTTTCTTTCCAAACATTGTGTCACCAATATGTTTCATCTGATAATTCTCATATAACAAATAACCATAAATGGAAAATATAAAACAGGCAAATTTTAAACAGAAGCACATGCAATGGCTCAAAAATCAGCCGATACCAACTCAGACCAATCGGAACCCCTCGCTCTTTACTTCGTAAAGTCTTTTTACGAAGTAAAGGGCGAGGGGTTCCGATTGCAACTCAGACGTGCCTGCTGGACGGATGTTTATATTTCCAATGTTTTTTTTTACCTTCCGTATCTTTACCACTTGAAATGATATCCATTTCATCATGAATGTGAACGATTTGCTAATGAATCTTGGTAAACATAGTAAGACTATTTTAACGGCTTTATTTTCAGTTAACGCGTTTCATGAAGTATACTGGCGAAAATCGTCCCCGTTCATGTCCTCGTATAATTTCAAAAATGAAGATTTATTCATCTATTAATTAACTTCATTACCTAGTGATACCTATCTACCAAATTTGTATGATCTTCCGAACTATGTAGCAAGTAATTATTGATTGATTGTTGTTGTTTTCCGCTATACTCAACAATTTTTGAGTTTTCTGGTGGCGTCCAGTTTTTTATTGGTGGAAAAGAAAACCCAGATACAATGTACCCGGGAAGAGACCACCGACCTTCCGAAAGTAAACTGGCAAACTTCTTCACATATATCGGCGCGAGTGAGAATCGAATCCGCGCCGACTAGAGTTGAGAGTCCTTATGATTTTGAGCGTGATGCTCTAACCACTCGGCCAGCAAGTAATTGAAAATAAATTACTATTTAGTAATTTGCTGTGACAATGCGGAACAGTAAAAAGTATGCTTTATAAATACAAATGTATAGTTTTCTGAACTATATAATGTTAGAAAAACGGGAAACTTGCAGCTGAAATCAACACACACTTATGCGTTAACTGGTGTTTGCTATAACGATTTTCGAAATCTTCGTGAACCGTTTTACTTACCGTTTTATTTCCAGACATTTCTTTGAAGATTTTGGCATAGTTATCCATCCAGACATCGATGACTCTGTCGTTGTTATTGGGTTTTTCTTTGTTCAGATCATTTATCCAGGCTACATTTCTGTACAGGTGTGCGGCATTGGAGCATGGTATCATCTCTATTGATCCCCCACACTGCCACACCTACTGAAATATTCATAATTTTTAAGGAGGGAGGCCCGATGCACTAACCAATTTTTTTTTTTTTTTTGCCAAATGATACTCAAGCTCGACATGTCATGTCACTTAAATGATCGAGTATCTACGCTAGTATTAAAGTTATATCATAAGAAAATAGTCTCCTGATGTTAGAGAATATTGTACGTTTGAATGGCAACCATTCTCATTGTTGGGACCATTTTTCTGTCAGTTGTTAAGATGTATGCCTCAGCCCTGTGTTTTTTACACAAAAAGTACGGTAAGACTATAATGGTAGAATATAACTGACCTTGATAGACAGTTCATATTGCTCAGCTCCCCAAACCTTCATTCCGAGATCAAAACCTCCAAGACTTTGAAAGAATGACTTGTTGATGCCAAAAGCCATACCTTGGATACCAGGTGCTCTATAAAAGATAAAGCTGATTTTGTTTCTTCTTTCTCACGTACACGTATCTACAATTTAGTGGTGCGCGTCACGGTGGCATTTATGGTGGCATTCTTATGAAATCACAACAGCTTGAAAAACGAATATCGAGAAAAAATAATTGTAATCAATCATTGAAGTACGAAAAATTGTAATTATTTCCTACAAACTATAAATATAACTTGAAAATCATTCAGGCGTAAGATATATTCCATATACATCAGCTAGTACTTTATAGGAGCGAGTCTGTGTGGACGGCTGTTCAGATATTCTGATTTTGTTGGCACGTGGTTCTCTGCCATGAAGAAATCAAATGTGACCAAGTACACGGGATCTTCCAGTTTGCTCATTGCAATTTCAAAATCATTACTGTTGATTCCACCCATTTTTGGAAAAACCATAACTTTAGGGTCATCTTTAATTCTCTGTAATAATGGTTCCAACCATCCTACAACATTTAAATGTGCGATAAAATATTAGTACTTTTTTGAAAATCATTTAGAATTCCTTCAGTCACCGAACAGTGTTACGTACACCATATCACATCAATTATAATCTACCTGGCGATACTTCTAAGTGAGAATCCATCACAATGATGACGTCAGATTTAGCATGATTTATCCCTGTCTGTCGTGATGTCATAAGTCCCTTACTTTCTGGTAGACGAATAAGGTTCACTTTTGGAAGATGTGATAGGTATAGATTGAGTTTAGTTTTTAAATCCTCTGCAAAACAACCACATGGTATCTAGTTTGGTAAAGGATTGATAATGGTATAAACTGCGGTGTAAGATAAAATGGTAAATAATTTCTTGTTGAACTTTATATGAACTTTACAAACTGTTTACATCGTTTAGAATTAATTGATTTATTCATTGATTGATTTAAGTTATGATTGGCTGATTAATTCATTATTTTTTTTCTCAATTTTACCAAGGTCTGATCCGTCATCCACCAGCACTATTTCCCGAAGAAAGTCAGAATTCGATTTGTCAAGAACACTGTGCACTGTTCTCAGTAATGTAGAAAAAGCCTCGTTCCTGAATGGAATTATTACACTTACTTCTGGTAAATTGACATCATATTCAATGTCATAACACCTGTAAATATAACATAACATCTACATTTCCAATGTTTCTTTACAAAGGAATCTCGATAAATATAGTATATTTCTATCAAAGACTAGGAATTCCTACAGAAATGAAAGTAGAATGTAAATGTACGAAATATATAAGTTTCATTTTTGAAAATACATGAGGGTATGAATTTCAACGCTTCATGCCGACATTCTTTCCTTGACGTCATGAAATATTGCAGTTCATACATGTACCTACATGCATTTCCCAAAATGAAATTTAATTTTTAACTATATGCAATGCTAGTAAATTCATACATGTATAAGACAATAAATGTTATTCTAAATATATATTGTCAAATTACAAAATTAGGCTTGAATAAAATTATGGCAAGTGATAAAATATTAACAATGTTTTATTATTATTATTATTATTATCATCATTGTTGTTTTGTGAGAAAAATGATTAATTCCGCTTTTTACTTTTTGTAATGTGAGAGATTTGAACCAGAATTAGTACGCATTTTTTATTTCATTCTAATATTCTGTATTTCTTTGACTGCTACACACTGTACCCCTTCTCTAGTAAATGTGGTGGGAAGTTCCGGTGAAGAGGGATGAGGTCGCTGACAAATGCGTTATACAGATATAGTTCATATCCTTTTTTGTAACGTATGAGGTCATCTCCTTGAAGGTCGCTCTCTTTGATCGTGACCCCGGTCCCGTTTTGTCCTGTAATGATAAACATAGAATTTGGTAGTGTTAGTCAAAGTAAGGAAAAGTACCGAAAGTTTTAAAATTGTTTGCACTTGTTTCATAATGAAAATCTCGTACAACAGAGTCGAAAGAAGGATTGCCAAAGTTGTAAATTATACATTGTTTTAAAGATACACTTTCTAACTATTGAAGCCTTGCAAGTCTGTATACTTGGTTCGGAATACTACCATTGGTTGACAAAATTTTCCATCGGCAGAATTTTTACCATCTCTCTCTCTCTCTCTCTCTCTCTCTCTCTCTCTCTCAACCATTTCGTCCGATGATCTCGTTTTGCAGGGGAAAAGGGTTGTCGGCGCACTCCGCTCCCATTTATGGATTAAAAACTACTGGCTAGCGAAGATGGAGATGCAATTAACAGTACTTAAAAACATACATTTAACGGCATCTTCTTGCTGCAAAATCATACAATAGATCTATTTTTGTTTGACGTTTCGTGCTAAATGATCAACCAGTTGTATATCAATGGTACCATTGTTGAATTTCTCACCATTTGTTACCCAAAGTCGTTCAGAGTACACCGGGATCCATCGGTACCTATGTCTCAATTTCTTACCATTGGCAAATCGCTGATGATTTGCTATAGTTAAATGGTTTGGGTTTACTATGAACGCACCAATCAAATCCTTTATCGCTCGTAACAGCGATGTTAACCTTAAGGAACTTTGGTGGTGATCGTACACTTGGGTTAGGCGCATAGATATGTGCAGTCTGAACTGATACGTATTCAGTTATGAATAAGGGTCAAATGAGTACGTATAAAATTTAGAAACATAGTTTACAATCTATAAATTTTGCATCGTACACAACAAATAAACTAATGAGCAAGTCAACGTATTTGTAATTTGGTAAAAATAAGCATGCTCTTTGTGAACTAAAAATTAATGTACTTTCTATATATTGAATCTATAAACACACTTATTTTGAAAAAAAAATCATTTTAAATATTGATTTTCAATTATTTTGCAGGGGCCTCCGTGGCCGAATGGTAAGAGCATCGCGCTCAAAATCATAAGGTATCTCAACTCTAGTCGGCGCGGGTTCGAATCTCGCTTGCGCCGATATATGTGAGGAAGTTTGCCAGTTTACTTTCGGAAGGTCGGTGGTCTCTTCCCGGGTACATTGTATCTGGGTTCTCTTTTCCACCAATAAAAAACTGAAAAATGGTTGAGTGTGGCGGAAAACAACAAATAATCAATCAATCAATTATTTTGCAAAGACTATTTCGATAGAATAGAAAGATGGGAGTTGTCTACCTTGGCTGAAGTGACACGTAGCCCGAACCCTAACTACAATCAACCCTAACGCTTGTGCATGCTTGTTGAAAGGGGGACTGTTAGCCGAAAAAAAATGCTGACCTTGCCTGGAAGTAAGTATAACCTTAGACCAAACACAAAAAGTAAGCCTAGTCTTACGGCTATACCTAACATAAATCCTACCCTTAACCTAGTCCTAACCCTGTTGTTAACTCTGGCTCTAGCTATTGATTATAGCCTTAATGCCTGTCTTTAACTATAACCCCAACTCTACACTTTAACCCTAGTCTATATCATTAACCTAACATTAGCGTTTTATACAAACTCTAATCTTTGATTTCAATGCTAACTCTAGCCTTTTGACTCAAATTATAAGACTACCTTTTAATTTTAAACCGATCATAGTTTTCAATGCTTGTCTATCTTCTACCACTAGACTATGAATCAAATTCAGCTATTGATTATGACTATCCATAACCCTAGTCTATAACTCCAAGTTCTAGCCTATATCTCTAGTCTATAACGCTAAACCCTAGTTCTAGTCTGTAACTCTGTCAGTAATCTATAACTCTAAACCTAGTTTATAACTAATTTCTAGCCTATAATTCTATCTCTAGTCTATACTAAACCTAGTCTACAACTTTAATTTCTATCCTATAACTCTATCTCTAGTCTATAACACTAAACCTAGTTCTAGCCTATAACTCTCTCTCTAGTCTATAACGCTAAACCTAGTCTATAACTCTAATTTCTAGCCTATAACTATATCTCTAGTCTATAACTCTAATTTCTAGCCTATAACTCTATCTCTAGTCTATAACGCTAAACCTAGTCTATAACTCTTATTTTTAGCTTGTAACTCTGTCTCTAGTCTATAATTCTAATCCTAGTCTATAACTCTATTTCTAGCCTGTAACTCTAGTCTATAAATTTAAGTCTATAACCCAACTCTATAACTCTAATTTATTACTCTAACTCTAGTCTACAACTCTGATTTCTAGTATATAACTTAAACTCTAGTTCATAACTTTAACTCTACTCTATAACTCTAACTATAGAATGTCACCAACTCCAGTCTATAACTCTAACTCTAGCCTATAAATTAAACTTAAGTCCATACCTCTAATTCTAGTCTATAACACAAAATCTAGCTTGTAACTCTATCTATAGCTTACAACTTTAACTTCTCCCTATAACTTTAACAATCTATAACTCTAATTATAGTCTATAACTTTAAATCTGTATCTCTAACTATAGCCTATAACTCTATAACTATAGGCAATAACTCTATATAACTATAGTCAATAACTCTATATAACTATAGTCTATAACTCTATATAACTATAGTCTATAATTCTATATAACTATAGTCAATAACTCTATATAACTATAGTCTATAATTCTATATAACTATAGTCTATAATTCTATATAACTATAGTCAATAACTCTATATAACTATAGTCTATAATTCTATATAACTATAGTCTATAATTCTATATAACTATAGTCTATAACTCTATATAACTATAGTCAATAACTCTATATAACTATAGTCAATAACTCTATATAACTATAGTCTATAATTCTATATAACTATAGTCTATAATTCTATATAACTATAGTCTATAACTCTATATAACTATAGTCTATAACTCTATATAACTATAGTCTATAGTTCTATATAACTATAGTCTATAATTCTATATAACTATAGTCTATAATTCTATATAACTATAGTCTATAACTCTACATAACTATAGTCTATAACTCTATATATAGCCTATAACTGTAGTTCTGGTTTATAACCCTGGTCTAAAACTCTAACTCTTCCCTATCATGAACTCCAACTTAAACCCTTAACCCAAATCCTGTCTATAACTTTGTCCATAACCCGGACCTAAAACTCTAATTGCAATTCTAGCCTATATCCCTGACTCTAGCCTATAACTCTGACCATAATGCTACATTTAACTCTATCCCTAATTTTAGCCTATAATTCTACCCTAGAACTTCAACCTAGCATTAAGCTAGCTAATTTAGCTACAACCGTTTCTACATTTAACTTTATCCCCATCTATGATAGTAATTAAATTTGATCCTAATTATGATAGAATTAATTTTGACCCTAATTATGATAGAATTAACTTTGAACCTAATTATGATAGCATTGACTTTGAACCTAATTATGGAAACATTAACCTTGACCCTGATTATGATAGCATTAACTTTGACCCTATTTAAGATTACATTAACTTTGAAGCTTTAACTCTGCAATCATGTCCTATAGTTTAACTCTACCCCTGTCCTGTAATCATGTCCTATAGTTTAACTCTACCCCTGTCCTGTAATCATGTCATATAGTTTAACTCTACCCCTTGTCCTGTAATCCTGAACTATAGTTTTGACTCTACTCTTTGTCCTGTAACTCTGCCCTATAGTTTTAACTCTACCCCTGTTCCATAACCTTATAGCCTATTGCTCTAACCCTATAGCCTATTGCTCAAACCCTATAGCCTATTGCTCTAACCCTATAGTCTATTGCTCTAACCCTACAGCCTATTGCTCTAACCCTATAGCCTATTGCTCTAACCCTACAGCCTATTGCTCTAACCCTATAGCCTATAGTTCTAACTCTATAGCTTACACCTTGCCCTACATACTTTATTCTAACCCTGACGTTAGTCCTTACCCAACTCTCTATAACTCTAGCATTATCAAACATTGAATTCTAACTCTAGCCATTATCATTATGGTCTGACTCTATCGCCATCATCCTAACCTCAGCCTTTTATTCTGTGGCTATTCACTAGCTCCGGACTTAACCCTATAGCCTTAAAGTATTCGACCAATAAAACCCATTAATGTATAACTATCATGATGTAGGCTAGGCTTAATTCATTTTTAATAAAAGAATGTTACCAGACAATTTATGATGTACGCGTGTACGACATATTGTCAGGGCCACTTCTATCCCACACAATGTCTGATTACTGATGTGTGTTTATGTATCTATTTACCGTGAATATTTTGGTTAGTTTCAATTTTAATATTGCTTTGATCGAAAATTGGCATAGGCTTCAATGGAAAGTTGATTCAGCAATATATCGATTGATTAAATTAGATTTGTCTATCAGTGATAAAGACGTGTTACTTATTTTATGATTAATTATGCCATGAATTCAGTGAAATAGCGCTTCATTATTTTAAACATGATAGTTTGTATCAATTTTTTAACAACTTAAGTAAGTTTAATTCACACCCTATTACCCTAGCCTTCAAATTTCAATTTAAATACATCTTTTTCAATTAATAAATTGATTGATGACGTCACTGTTAGAATACAAAGAGGGAGGGGGGGGGGGGTTATTCCAAGATAAAAGCAGGTGCTTTAACTAAATGGCAGCTTGGGAAAATTATTGCTAAGAATGAACTCAAATTTACTTTTAATATACTTGATATCCAAATGTACAATGTCCCTATTCATCATTAGATTTAAAAATCTCATTCACAGCAACTGTTTAATAAAACGTTATCAATGAATGACTTTTCCCACGGCAGACAATACGTCCAAACAAAAATATGATGTTATACCAAATATCATTGCATGAAAATGCCCCCGAGAAGGACTGACGTAATATCAAAATTCAAAACATCCTTGTCTTTTTAATGAAAAATCTCATGAAAAATATCATAGTTTGCAGGTACATTTTGTGTGTTGAACTTCCAAAAAAATAACATCTTAAACTAAAACTAAGTAGACAGGCAACGGGAATCATATTTGACTAAGTTTACAATTAATTAATAAAAAACCTGTATTCAACTGAAAATAAAGTGAATTTTTATGCGATTTTGCATAATGTTAAGCTTTTTTTAACTCATAAAACGCGTAACTTTTCTAGAAATGATTGAACATTTGCGAAAGTATCCCGGTATAAACTTTCAGATCTAAGTCATTTTGCTTAAAAAAAAAATTCGAGTTTGGCATTCCCTCCATCGATGTTTAAAGAGACGTTTTGAAGCACAATTTATTTCTTAAAGCATTTGGAAAACATGTTACATTCCTAGGAATTGACCGGTTTCGATGTGCATGAAATGATGACAAACATTTCTCGGCACAGTTTATGATACTGACGTTTTGTAGAAATGGAAACTGCACTAGAACATCGTATAAAAGAAATCAAGCTATTCTGACGTAGACGCTACAAAGAAGTTTCTTTTTTTTTTTCTTTTTTTTTTTCCTTCCTGCTTTTACAAATAAAACTGGAATTTTTTAAACATATTTAACCAATAACGATACAAATCACCATCTTACCTGGTCCCCCAGAGTCACCGACTGTATGAAAGTAAGCTTTTCTCTTTAACACTGGTGGGATTGTTTGACGTTGTATTCTCGTAGTAGTTAAGGGTATATCATATACTGTCCGCGTTTCTTCATTTGAGGACCAAAAGTAAATACACAAAAACGGGTATAAAACAATTAAACAAATGCACCACAATTTACGTCTGCGGACCATGGATACGGAAAAATATTTCATCAGTAGAATTTTATGACCGTTATAATGTGTGATGCAGGTACATTGATATGCACATAAATGCATAGAGCAAGAAATTCTATAGAATATGGAGAATCGATCCGTTTTCCACGTGTTACCTCGAGCATTGTGTTGAATTTGAATGTTGGAGGGGATTGTTCATAAAATAACATTGAGATTATGTGAGATTCTTGTCAATATTTTTCATCATAAAATCAGCATATAGCGAGAAAGCTCTATTCTGAATTACAAGGTGTTATCATTTCATAATTGTACAAGATACATGAGACCCCTTATACTGCAATGCTCTATATAATAATTTATATTTGTTTGTCAGTCCCGATGCAAATCAAATAAATGGCAACAAACAAACAAATATACAGTCAAAATAGACAGACTTGGGGGAAAATATGACAAAAACACAAGTTCAGTAAAATTATTTGACTAAAAATACATAAACATTTTTTACATATGTAGCGGAGTTAAAAATACAATAAGGATGTATTATCGACTCAAAATTATAAAGAGATACATAATCAAAAACGTGATATACAGGGTGTCCCAGAATATCTGATACCATTTAGAATTAGTGTAAATTAGACAGTATTTGCCCAAACCTTGTATACTGTGGCTCAAATAAAGATAAGATCATTCATTTTATCCACTAAATAGTTCGGGACAGTACATGCTTTTCTTTTAATTATGATGTCACAAAATTCCATCATATTTCGTTGGTTTAATTGAATTTTAACAAAGATGAATTTACCAAGAGAACAAGCATCTTCAGATTTAAAACTGCATTATCAAACGCAGTCTCCAGTTACAGTGATGAGAATCATACGAAAAGAATACCCTAAAGAAAAACACCTCACCATGCAACAAATTCTCCGAATATTGAGAAGAGTGAGAAAACAGGATCTGTACAGGACACAAGGCATTCCAATAAAGATAGACCAAGGTCTGTAAGAGAAAACAACGCTATACAGGAGGTGAGAAATGTCATAGATGAAGCTTCTCAAAAATCTGTGAGAAAAGTTTTAAGTGATGTAAGCAGCAGAGTAACTGTAGCAGATCAAGCGTTCACCGAATCTTAAGATTTAATCTACATTTGAAATCATATACAGTATCGATTATGCAGCATCTCAAGCAGAGTAATAATGAAAGCCGCCTTGTGTTTGCTGAATGGATAAAGAACAACACTGAAATTGTTAAAGACATCTGGTTTTCTTATGAAGCTCATTTCTACCAAAATGGGGTGTAAATAAAAAATGCATGTTACAGAGGTAGCGAAAAACCATATTTATACCTTGAAAAATTTTTACATGGTGAAAAAGTAACAATTTGGGCCGCTTTAAATTCAATAGGTGTAACTGGGTCTTTCTTTTTTGAAAATGAAAATGGCGAAACTGAGACAATTAACAATATTCGTTATCTCTAAATTCTAAAGGGAAAATTTCTTCCAAGTTTAACTAATAGAAAGAAATCAGGTTTTAACAGGATGGGGCGACTCCACACACTACTGGTTGCATCAGACATTTGACGGAAACTTCATTTCTTTTAAAATACCACATGTTTGGCCCCCTCGTTCACCTGACCTGAAATTTCAGCCGAGACATGTGCTGCTGCTGTTGTGCGGAATTTTGCTCATCGACTTGACGTTGTCATCGATCAAAAAGGTCGTCATTTGGGGCACATTCTTTAAAATATTTCTGTTTTCATAAACAATGCTCAATTTTTTCAAAAACTATAAATGTTTGTGAAATTTGTTGAGTGAAAATTTGTACTATGTACATTTAGGAAAATAAAAGTAATTTATCATCTTTTTATTTATTTATTTTTTTTTTGCTATATAAACCTCCTCAAAAGTTATTCACAGAGAAAACGGTATCATATATCATGGGACACCCTGTATGAAGCAAAAACTTCACCAGTTTATTAACATGAAGATATAAAAGTATCTATACGAAAATATTTTGGAAAACATGCACCGAGATTGTACAAAATAAACTCCACAGTCTGTGGTTATTTTGTGTACACGAAATAGATTATAGCTAAACACCTCTGAAAGACAAAATAGGGTAACCCCAAGAATACTGCTGTGTAGTACGACGTTCAAGCCGGGAAGTCGGGAGTTTGAGCCCCGCTCGTGCCATGGCCGCGTCAAACCCAAGACGTACAAATAGGTACGGTGATTGCGCTCGACATTTGAAAGTGAGAATCACGGGTCTTTCGGATATGATCTAAAAAATGGAGACCCTTGTCGAAGGATGCGTGGGCACGTTAAAGAACCCTCACTAGTCCTACAACTGTAAGCGCTAAGCACTGGACTGAATTCGTGGTGCTTCACCTATAACTGGTTAAGTCTCAATATGAGTGAAAAATTCTCGACGGGACGTAAAACAAATAACTAACCAAACAACGTCTATGTAAATGTATCTTACACTTGTATTCATGAGATGCCTCTTAAAACATTAGCATGCATCAATCTTAAACTACAAACAAGTTCATTAACAATCCAAAAATGTATTGATTGATTGATTGATTATACATTATTTAACGTCCCGCTCGAGAATCTTTCACTCATATTGAGATGTCACCATTGCCGGTGAAGGGCTGCAAAATTTAGGCCTATGCTCGGCGCTTATGGCCTTTGAGCAAGGAGGGATCTTTAACGTGCCACACCTGCTGTGACACGGGACCTCGGTTTTTGCGGTCTCATCCGAAGGACTGCCCCATTTAGTCGCCTTTTACGACAAGCTAGGGGTGCTGAGGATCTATTCTAACAACCCGGATCCCCACGGGGTCAAAAATGTACTGAAGACGGTTTTTTGGCGCAAGGTATTCTCAAATAGTTAAAATTGACAGTGGTATTTTCATTTATAAGAACAAATAACATTTCTGCAAATGTGGTTGGTTGGTTGTTTAAGTAATAAAAAAATAATAAATAGATCATATTCAAAATTTTCATACTCTCGCACGCCGGATAGCTGAAAAATTGCTCAGGCGGCTATAAACAAACAAACAAACAAACATACTCTCGCTTGTGGTAGTTCAGTGGTTAGAGTGTTTATCTTGTAACCGGGAGGTTATAAATTCATGTCCCGCTCGTGTGCCATGGCCACGTCAAACTTAAGACAATAACATAGTAGTGATTGCTCCTTCGCTAAATGCTTAGCATCAAGGATCTTTCGGATATAACCTTAAAACGGAGGTCCCGTGTCGCGGCAGGCGTTTGGCACGTTAAAGAACCCTCACTGCTACGGCCCTGATCGCCAAGTTGGTAGTCCTCCACTTACAGCTGTTGAGTGAAAAATTCTCGAAGGGACATAAAGCAAACAAACAACCAACCTCGTACTCTCGGGGAATACTAGTATATGCACACAAAAACATTCGCTATGTAAAAGTGTGTTGTACTGTCATTGCGGCGTGTTCGTATCCCACGCGATTTGATTGAGTAGGAAACTCACTCCTCTTGGTGAATTTTGAATGATGTGAGATAAAGATTAACTAGGATCGAATTACTTAGTAAATGTCTTACAAGAAAGATAAACAGATACCCGTTACAGGGTGCTACACAGCTGGGTAAGCGATAAATAAACTGATCCTTACATGGTGCTGCGCAGCTGTGACATTGACAAACATTCATACATTAAGGGGGTGGTAATAACCACACAATCTCTTTCCGCTGAAATCACGTCATGTTTGTTGCACGGTCTTTTATTTCTGAAAATACACGAGCGTATAACCTCCAACGCTTTACATCGCCATACTTCCAGTGGCGCATAATGAAACTGCCAGTCTTCGCTATTCCACTTAGTATTCTCACTACGTAACATACGGCTGTAAATACATAAATTATAGACCAAAAACGTCTTTTACAGTCAGGTCAATGTTTGTGGATGTAAATATACACAACGAAGTATGGTTTTGCTGTCATTATTGGAGGTATGCCAAACGTCAGCATGGTAGAAATCGTGTCATATAACTTGTTGGTATCCATTATACTACCCTACCAATTTTAACCGCATCTTACTGTTTAATCAAGACCTTCTAGTTATTACTACAAGAAGTCAATGGGTTATATCACCTATTTGAGCTCCAGTATTTTCCCATGTAAAACCTCCGTGGGGATCCGTGTTAGAATAGGTCTTTAGTACCCCTTGCTTTTTGTCGAAGGAGGCGACTAAATTGGGCAGTTCTTCGGATAAGACCGCAAAAACCGAGGTCCCATGTCACAGCAGTTGTGGCACAATAAAGATCCCTCCCTGCTCAAATGCCGTAAACGCTGATCATAGGCCCCTTCGCCGACAATGGTGAGTGACGTCTCCACAAGTGAAATATTCTCAGCAATATACAACCAACCCATGTAAAACATTAAATCTCAATCAAATCCCACTCACCTTGAACTCAACTGTTATGGCGTGAACATTTAATATAAATTTTCAAAAAATGTACCACTCACTGGTTCTTGGTGAAAATGTGAATTGCACGAGTAGCGACATAACATTACCGGATCGGAGCAAAGATCCGATTTTAATCAGATTGAATCTTAAAGAATATTGCAATATAGCCCCATTTGAAACTTTGAGCCTCTATTGTCACGGTTTTGTTTTTATTTTAAATTTCATCAAATAAGCTACTTTGACACAAGGTTTGATTTCTATTGGTTCAGTGGTACTTGAGCAGATTTTTCAAACACGGTATCCGATTTTCACTATTTCTTAAATAACACTTCTTTTCACTGACCTTACATCAAAATCAATTGGAAAATGTCGCAGTCTATTGACTAGACCGTTACTTTACAATGGAGAGACATCTGATAGTATATACTTGATTGTTGGAATCTCAATGGTAAAATGATTATACTGACCTTGTTGTGCTGAAGTTATTTGGCTAATGTTAAGTTACTGATAAGGAAAATAAAAAAAAAATTCTGGGCCTTTTGTTCTGAAGATTTTTCTCTCCTTTACTACAGTAATTCTCATTTATGTAGTAGAGCTGAAAATACATTTTTACTTGCAACAACCATGAACTATTAAAATATGCCAACTCTAAAACAGACATGGTAATATACCCCAATTTTTTTTCCCTGTAGAAATGAGATAAAATATAAGTGAATTATACGTGAAATTTCATGAAAAATTATATAACATCAAGAAACGTCGCATATGTCCTTAAAAGGTAAACTTGAAAAAAACTTGATCCCCTATTGTAACCCCATCTTACCCCGAGGTGCGGTGCTTTTAATAACATTGAATCTACACGTCAGGGAGCTTTCCTGTAAATTTGAATTCTTCTGGTCTAGTGGATCTTAAAAAGATCTTTAAATGATCCCCACCCTATTTTGTCTTTTCTTAATTATCTCAATTTCAAGAAGCATGACCCTTCATAGAAATAAATCCAAATCCCTTTTATCCAAGGATGATTTGTGCCAAGTTTGATTAAAATTGGCCCAGTGGTGTTGGAGAAGATGAAAATGTGAAAAGTTTATGAATGCATTTCGGACAGAAGTGATCAGAAAAGCTGACTTAATGGAGATTTCAGCTCAGGTGAGCAAAAAAGTTGATGATTCTTATCCAGTCCATGACTTTGAATTGTTTAAGGCATGACTTACTTAATCCACTGCGTCCCAGGGAGGACATAGGGCGACTACAGTGGCTTTCCATCTCCCCCTGTCTTGTGCAGTGGTCTTTGTATCTCCCCAGGTTTTGCCAATTTTCTTCAAGTCTGCTGTTAGCACTTTTAAGGCATGCTTATGACTAAATGGTACTGTGACCTTGAACGGTTTGACAAGTTCACATACTTTCAATGATGTATATGCACCATAGTCACTGTGTATGGTTTGTATCAGTCTTCAAGTGAGCGATTCTAGGCTCTTGTACACTTTAAGGTTCTTTGTTAAGAATTTTCCCAGCCATGGTGTGAACAAATTTTAATTTACAGTATATGTGAAGATTTTAAAAATTTCTCCTTTGTGTTTTTGAGAAGGATTCTTTTTTCTTAAATTTCTACATATTCCTATGTGAATTTTTCAACCTTTCTACAGCCCTGCTGTAGTCCTAAGGGACATGGGATCAAAAAATTTAATCTACACTGCACATGTTTGTATATTAATTCGACATACTTAATCTTGTGATTCTTCAGAAGATTTTTGAAAAATTCCTTTATCGGCAAATAAAACTCAATCCCACTTTTACGCCCCGCTGTGTCATCATATAAGCATTACATGATATAGAGATTATTATCAAGTGAACAAACAAGATATCAATTCCTAAATCATTACTTTGAACAAAGAACAACACCGATAATATTAGCAAGCAACATCTTGAGATAATTATAGGGCAATAAATATTCATTTTGTTAAACAAAAAAGTCTTAAGTTAAAGAGTGTATTCAAATAATTAAGAGGTGTATGGGACTTTGTGAGTATCAAACAATAAAAATCAAAACTTATACACGTACTAGAGTTAATAAATTGTTGTCAAATTCTGCAATGAGTGCATCTTTCAAACTCAGAACTTACTGACTTCAAGCATTTTTAGTCCAAAAGTCTGATGTTTCTCTGTTAGATAATTATATCCTGAACAAGTATTTCAAACACTTTATCAATGATCTTAACTCTTGATTTTAGCCATAACATTGCTATAGTTCAGAATCACAACATCATTATAGTTCAGAGTCACAACATAAGCAATCTCTCTGTCAGGTTTGAGCTTTAAATGTCGTTCCATTAAACAGTTATATGGCCAGAAACAAATATTAACATGTTTACAAGTCAGTACCTAGATTTCAGTTACTTGACTTTAATCCTAGGTCATAACATACTGAATGGTCAAAATCCATATTTGTGCCCTATATACCTCCACTATAAAGTTATGGAACCTAGAAATGGGTTACTACCCTTTATCTTGACCAATGACTTGGTACAGAATCACACCACACTGTAAATCCTAATGTCCTTTTGATCAGCGAGTTGTGCCCCAAACAAATATTTCCAACTTTTTTCATGCTAGGGACATGTTACCACATCCATGGTTCAGAACCAATACATACTGTCTAGCATTAGCAATCTTTGTGCAGATCATGAACTTCAAAATTTGTATCCCCATCATTTCTTGGTTGGCCATTTAATAGTGATCTTCACCTTGGTTTAACATGCTTGTTCATATACAACAGAGTCAAAGGGACTGGTTCACATTTTTTGAAAATAATATTTTTCATTTTAGATGTTAAATATTAACAAGCATTCTGATTGTATTGCAGGTAATACAAAGCCTCCTACTAGTAGAATAATTCATGAACCTGCTGTTCTTGAGAAGTAGGTTGCCAACAATTTTTCCCCATGTTCCCATGTAAAACCTTAATTTCTTTTTGTGCCCCCCCCCCCACCTTTACCTCCTGTAGCTGGTATTAAAGTTAACAGTCACCCAGTTGCCAATGGTGACAGAAAATCCAACTGTGTGAGCCAAATTTGTATATCAGTCACCCAGATTAGCATTTGCTATTTCCCGTTTATTGCCATTTTTAGTTGTACATTTTTTCCACTTTAAATTCATTTTACAAAATCGGTTATTTAAATGCTTTCATACAGTGATTTAATACACTATACAATTACAGTTTCTAATGAGGTCAATACATGTTTTTATCAACCCGATTAGAGTATATCGGCTAACGACGAAGTCCAAGGTCGATGTACTCTCAACAGGTCGATAAAAAACATGTATTGACTGATATCACAAGGCTAAAAAAATTTATTATAATTCATCATTATTGGCATAATTACTAACCTAACACTTATACAACACAAGGTTAAATAGCAGTAAATAATATTAACCCTTGATGTGTGCATAAAGCTTATTCACTGTCTTAAATTGGCACTATACTTTATTATGATTAACAGAAATGTTTGAACAGTTACAGAATATGGGCATTGGAAATCAATTCAATGTTTACATAAAATTAATTATTACAGACATTACTATACTAAAATTAAAAAGTTAATAAACCCTATTCTATTAAAAATAGATATTTCCTAAAAGAAATTATTACAGACCTTACTATACTAAAAATAAGACAACAAACAACCAATCATAAACTTTATATAGTATGATATTATAATAAAGATATTTAATAATGTTTTAAGTTATTGAATGACAAGGGTGAGTACTTAAAAATGTGGGTGGGGGGAGGGGGGGGGGGGGGGGGGGGCAAGAAAGCCCAAGAAAAGAAAGGTCCATTCATAGAGTCCAAGCGGTTGATGGACTGTACAATTTTTGACATATCGTTTATTTTCTGTGTCATCTATTTTCACTTAGACTACTAAAATTTGATTTTCAGGGGCCTAGCTGGCCACCACGATTTTTTTGGTCAAGTTTAAACCCTGCTGTAGCCATAATTTCAAGGAATTTATATCCACATTACCCGAAGATGTTTGCATATCAATATAACTAACCATGGCCATACTTGAGAAAACAAATTTTAAAAATCTTATATTATATAGTCGTATGTAAACTTTTAATCCCTATTGTGGCCCCATCCTATCCCCTGAAGCCAGGTTTGAACAGATTATAATGCATACTTTGTCAGGTGTCACATTATGTTCTATTTTTTCTATTCCAGTGGTTCATGAGATTTTAAAATGACCTCACTCTGGTTTTACCTTTTGTTTTTATTGTCTCCCCTTGAAGGGGGTATGGAAATTCATTTTAACAATTCTAAATCCACTTTACCCAAGGATTTTCTGTCTCTGTATCAAGTTTAGTGGATAGTAGCCTTGTGGCTCTAGAAGAGCTGAAAATGTGTAAAGTCTACATATGAACAGATTATGTACAGACAACAGATGATTAGAAAAGTTCACTTGAGCTTATAGCTCAGGTGAGCTAAAAACAGATCACCCAAGTGATTCAGGTGACCTAAACAGAACATATATATTGCATAGTAAATATATTTAATGTTTCAGTCATATTTAGAACAATCCTTTTTGAAGTGTTGAATACTTCACACTACAATGAAATTAACATGATCAGTTTTACTGCTTTAGGAACTGTGTACTTTATAAATTACATATGGGTAATTAGCTTAAGAAATAGATGTACTACAACTTATTATAATTTTCATGACACATGTACAACTTCATCTTGAAAGGAATTTATAAGTTTTAAAAGTGACATTCTGATGATTACTGCTGTAGTATGTTACTTATCAAAAAAGTCAGAAAACACAATCAACCCAATAAATCTGTTTCAAGTGTGCCTTCACAGGATTTCTGTATACACATAAATCAACTTTCACTTCCTCATCTGAAGCTTGTGTGTGATGTTACTTCATTTCATTTTCCTGTTGAAGTTTGTTTTGCAAATGTTGGTGAATTGTCTCCCTTGGATTCTCCAAATAAGATGGATGGCTGTACACCTGGCGAAACAACTCCATGTCTTTTAACCTTGTGAAAAGAAATTCATAAAAATCTATTTCTGCATGATATTTCTTTTATATGGCCATTTTATTTCATTCCTAATTAAGAACAATGCAGAGGTGTAAACATGCAGTCACCAACCCAAAATGATCATAATTGATCGATGTATTTACAGTACGATACAGAAAACATGTATATTTAATATGATTCACATTTGTTAACAGGAAAATTGATTAAGTAAATACAAAGTACAATTTAGGAAGAATGATTTCATACAAGAAAGCAACAAGATTGTAAAACAATTTTAACAAGACCTTGCTGTTCTGACATCATGGATACCCCCATGGCTATCATCTAAACTGGTGCATGCCATATTGAATGTGTGTTTTACATCCCTGTATTACATAGATACAAATCATACTACAGTCCAGAGGCCTGACTATACCCTTTTATTAATGGAGGGTCAACACAAGATATGAAAATCAACTCCGAGTGAGTGAAGTTTTTATATAAAAGACAATAAAAAAGGCTGGCCAGGACAAGAAATTCCCCCAGTCATCTTCATATTGACCATTGATCTAAACTTTGGATTAATATACACATGAGGCAAGCAACCTTTGTGCTACCATATATACTTGAATATAAATTGACCTAGGTACAAGTTGGTTACTGTTGTCAGAAATTTATTGTAGGATTTTGACACTGGCCCTTTCATTAGTACTGAATTTTGTATCAGATTGTTACATATGATGGAGTAGGGTCTCTTTGTTTTAAATAAATGGTTCAACTCTTTGTGTTGGGTATCTGTTACAAAAATATGGTCAGTTCAAGAGCTTGAAACTATTTTTCAAGTGACCTTCTCTAAATGGTTTGCAGCCATTCATGACACATTCTCTGGTAATCTAAAGATACAAAGTTATAGGCAGCTGGATATATATTCAAACTTTTTATCCTTGTGACCTTGACCATATTTACCCCAAGGTCATGATACTTTCTCCTACCATGAACAATCTCAGTGTCAAGTACATGTATGTATGAATACATAAGGCCCATTTAGCTCACTAGAGCTGAAAATCCAAGTGATTTCTCCTAATCTGAGTTTGTCTGTCTGTAATCTGTAGTCTGTTTACTGCTGATATTTCCCATTTGCTACTTCTTCTAAAGAACCACCATACCAAATGTGATAAAACTTGCCATTTTGGTGAAGCAGATTCATCCAAAACAATTAGTCCCTAAGTGAGAACAATTTTATGTAGGAATATGTAATGGAAAAACCTTTCAAAAGTTTCCACTCAAGGACAATAAGACTACAGTCTTTGAAATCCTCATACAGCATCAATTACCCTAAGGAACATGGTGAGGGTATAATAGCATATCTCTTTAACTGTGTATTTGTTACTATGCAGTGCACCATTCATTCAATGTAAATGTAACTGACATTTGCAGTATTTATTATACTAGTGCAATGTCAATCCACTGAGTTGGAATGAATGTCTGTGTAAATGTTGCACAATGTTCTGTTCAATGTTTAGACACAAATGCATATTCAAAATTTTTAAGTTGTCAGTGTGGAATTTGTTCTTTGATAACTATAGATGCAAAACGTGTTTTGATATAGAGGTAAATCCATCATCTGTTCTATTAACTTTGGAAGCTGAAGTCCCCTGGTTTGTAACCAATGTTTACAGAATTCAAAAAGTGTCACATGTAATATGTCAATTCATCATTTGCTCAATGTAACTTCAACATTTGTAAGCTGTAGTGCCTTATTTTGATGACATATTTACACAGTCATTCATTCCAACCCAATGGATTGACAATGTATTAATATAATATGTACTACAATTGCCAGTTACATTTAACTTTTCTATATTTACGTTTAACATTTCTACATTTACACTGTTCACAGTTATAGGGATAAGATAGGATATCGAACATGCTGGTTTTCCATATAATAGGGGTGCAAAGCATTGCTTAATAAGAAAATCTAGCAGCATTTATTCTCTTCTCAAGACAGTCAACTTGACAAGACTACAAATTATCAAAATGATATGCAAGCATAAAAAGTAGATTGAATGTAATTTGTTCAAACCATGAATAATCAATGTGAACAGGATGGGAGAAAGTTTTGTGAAAATATTCATAAGAGCAAGGCTAATTTTTTTTATTTCGTAATAAAATAACATTCAAGCACATATATATAGTCTAAATTCAAATGTAATTGAATTATCATGAACAGAGGACCTACAGTATTTCTGCACGACTCATTCAAAATTTTCATTGTATCAAAATACAGTTTGTTAAGACAACAAGTAAGCTTCCTGAGACATAAAGCTGTCTGACTGGCTAAATGTGGTATTACCATTTAATCCTTATGTTCATGATCTGTCACTGTAAGAGAAAAGTGACTCATGTGATCACTGTGGCCCATGGACCTCTTGATGTTGTGACGTTTTAGCCCAATCTGAATGACACAGACAGACTGACTGATATAGAGTGATTCCTATGTGTACCTCCAACTTTCATCAACTGGGACATGGAAGGTTTTAAGCTTATGGTTGGATCTTTCAACCACTACTGAAATTGGCATGAAGAAGATGTCAATAAATGTCGAAATTCCAAGACTTGCGTAAAGTTTACGTGGGGTTTTTCTAATTAAAATGTGTCTGTTGTTAGTCTGTCATCAGTAGCATTGTTGATAAATCCTTTATATATTTTTGTCACTTCAAGAGTTCCCTAGCCACCTACAAATAAAGGGTCCTTAGATGAAAGGATTCAAGATGATACAAACAAAGGATCATTCCCCTTTTCAGTAAGAGATATAGAAATGGAGCATGAGGTCTATGGGCCACAAAGATCACCTGAGTCACCTTGGACCTGCTGTTCTTCATCAGAAGATTTTTACCATCTTTCAGTCCTTGACAAATTTTGACCCCATATTATGACCTCAGCCTAGCTCCATGGGGTAATAATTTTACCAAACTTGAATCCACACAACATGGTGATGCTCCAATATCAATATGACTAACATGACTTTTATGAGGATGATTTTTATGAAAAATTTTTTTTACCTTTATATTCAATGATATGTGTTATGTAACATAAGATCTCTGATTTTAGACCCAGGGTCCATAAAAAAAATTGAATTCACACAACTTGGGACATGTTTGCTTATTGAAATGATTCTATATATGCTCATGCTTAACTTTTAATCTCTATTGAAGCCAAACTATAATGAAATATGAATCTGCACTACATTGGACTGCTTGCATATTAATATGACTAATAATGGCCAATACTTTATAAAAAAAAAAAAAAAATCAATGATTATATCCTAACGTCAAATTTTGATTCCCTATTGAGACACCATCCTACAGCCCCACCCCGATCATGACTTGAAGAAACTTTAATCTGCAACACCTTTGGATGTTTGCATATTTTAAAATATGACTAATCATGGACCTGTTGGTCATGAGAGTAAGATTTTAAATTCCACATTAAAAACTTCCTTGTGAAATGAAAATTTAAGTTCAAACCAAGACCATGCGACAAAATGGTGGTTTAATTTTTACACAAAATGATAGAAAAATTCTTTTAAAATCTCCTGATTAACACTTATGGACAAAGAAAGTCAAGTGTCAGTAGGCTGTGCAGGTGCAGATTTGTATGAATTATGATGCCTTGAGTGGACCTACACATATAAACAGAGACCCAAAGATCTTGTAAGGAGACTTTTACATAAGAAAATAATATCAGTTATTACAAAGTTTGTCCATATAACATACATATACAAACATCCTAAAATATACAGTTATTTAATAGCATGTCTTGGTCTGCTCTTGGTCCATTATTAGTTTATTAAATTTATGAGCACCATCTCTTGTTAAAAGATGAAATGATAAAAAAAAACAACTCCCAATAAATCAAAGCATGCATGGATATAAAATAAGTCTGAAATGGCCCTACATTGTCCATTAATATGATATATCACAATAAAATCAATTTCCTCTGAAAGACTTTGACTCCAGCTGCACCAAGCTACCATAGATCATTAATCCAAACAGCACTTAACATTGATAGGATTATCTCCTCCATCTCTTTGATGTGTGTATAAAAGTTAATCAAATCATTAGAGAAAATCTCTCAGTTTTTGTAAGAATTGTCTCCCTTTCCCCATGTTTATTTTATACTTATACTCACATCTGCTGATGTCGCTTTCTCTCTTTTGGAATACTGCGGGGTTTTTCTTTATTACTTTCTCTGAAAGAAGAACCTAAGATGTTAATGATTTATATAAATTCCGCTTTATTGTGTTTACAACAGAATATGAATAAACATAAATTTTGTGCCCTCTTGATTCTACACAGTATTTACATGTCCAGTGGATTCATTTTATTGAAAGTAGACATTCTTTTCCATATCAGGAAGCTTCAGGAATTCCATAAGTTGTCCAAAGTTTGTGAAAGTTACCTTTGTATACATAGATCTGTTTCCAGTATACACTCAGGACAGTCTGTTGTCAGAAAGGTCAGTTTAATATTGATGTGTTTTGTTACCTTTTCTTGTGTTCATCACTTTTGAGGAGCATGTCTAGGGTGGGCAGTGCCTCCCCTAGCAATCCAATGTCCCCCACTACCGGAGTCTTCTCCTTCCTCTTCTTCTCTTTAGCAGCAATTTTAGCAGCTTCCACTGCATCTAACTCTGTCATTAGAGAGAAAAGAGAAATCTAAATGTACGTCTAACTCTGTCATAAAGAGAGAAGAGAAATCTAAATGTACGTCTAACTCTGTCATAAAGAGAGAAAAGAAATCAAAATGTACGTCTAACTCTGTCATAAAGAGAACAATAGGCCCATGGGCCTTAACAATCACTTGAGTATCATACATGTAACCCATACAGGGAGTCTCATATTTCCATATAAGCCTCAATATGGAGTCTTCTTTGCACATGTTTATGATCTTTCAAAATACATACAATTCCTTTTCGATTACAGGAGAAGGAAAAATGGAAGTTTGAAGCATATAAATCATTTTAACATTACCTAATTATTTTTGTATCTTTTCATTTGGCCTTGAACAAGGACTTGATCCTCTGACCCAGAAGCCACAAATTTCACAATTTTGGTAGAAAGCTTCATGGACATCATAATCATGCATTTAGTTTTACTCAAATACATATACTGATAAAGAAGATTTTTTAAGAATTATGGCCACATTGGCCCCATCCTTGGGCCTTAACCCAGAAGCCACGAATTTCACAATTAAAGTAGAGAGCTTCATGCAGATCATAATTATGCATTTAGTTTTTCACAAATATATATGGGAGTAAAGAACAAGATTTTCTAAGATTTAATACATTTTCACTGTATGGCCACATTGGCTCCACAATAGGGTCTGAATCCCTGACCCAGGTGTCATGCATTTCACAATTTAGGTAGAGAGCTTCATGGACATCATAATCATGCACTTACTTTTACTCAAACATATATGGAAGTAGAGAAGATTTTCTAAAATTTACTATGTATTTTCACTATATGGCTATACTGGCCCTGCTCTAAGGCCTGAACCCCTAGTCCAGGAGCAATGAATTTCACAAGTTAAGTTGAGAGCTTCATGGACATCACTATTATGCATATAATAGCTTTTCTCGAATATATATGGAAGTAGAGAAGAAGATTTTCTAAGAGTTAATACATTTTCACTATATGGTCATATTGGCCACACCCTATGGCCTGAACCCCTAACCCTGAGGTCATGAATTTCAAAATTTTGATAGAGGGCTTCATGGACATCATGACCAAGCATTTAGTTTTTCTCCCATGTGGGAGTAGAGAGGAAGATTTTTGAAAATACACCTTTTTTTTCCCTTTTTTTTTTTTTTACATATTTGGCCCTGCCCCCGAGGCCCCACGGGTGGTACAGGCACAAATTTCACAATTTATATTCCTCTTATCCTATCAAAATATGACAATGTAGAAATAGTTGGTTTTTTAAAAAAAATATACACACCTTGAAGAATACTACTACACCAATGGAATGATGAAGGGACACTGAACAGTTCGGGAACAAACAATTTTGATTGCGGAATGAACACCGAATAGTTTGAATGAAACTGTTCTTGCAAGAACAGGACAATTCTCACCAAGAAACAAAGGGTTCTTATAGAGAATGGAATGCTTGAAAACAGAATGGATGGTTTCAGTTGAAAACAGAATGCTTTGGGTCCAAAATGGTTTTACCCCAATTTCAAATTTTGCTTTTAGTACACTTTTCACATACAGAACTATTGTGAGAAAAAGAAAGATCGAGGGAGACTTCCTGCCTAAACTGAAGTTTTATCAAATAATTTGTTTGAAAAAGTTACCATTTTAATGTGGAAAGAATGGGAATGAACCTGTATCTGACTCAAAGTTCACATGAAAATATTTAATTCCTGAAGTTTTTTTTTTCTTTGGTATTCTTAGTATTTACTATCTACTCCTTTTATACAACTGTTGGTTATTTCATGCAAGATTGGTTTCTTGCTTAGACCAAGTACATATAATTGAACATGGGCTTGTTTGATTAACACAGTGCTTATCACAAATCAATAAATTTGATTTGTGTATTTGGATTTCCCTTTCCACCCATGAGGCCCTTACTATTACTTTGTTTCGTATTACATGTATATCATCATATGCATTTCTTTATCTAATCATGTGTGGCGCATTGTGAAATTTGTAACAAATGCATCACTTCTATATTGTTTTTCTCTATATTTTAAACATAAATAGTAGTCAATATTTAATGATGCATCAGAGTATGACATAGACAGAGAATGTATTTATCATGATACATGTCAGTAATTTTTTTTTTTAATCAAACTGAATAAAGTTAACAACATGGCACACTGTATTTTGTATAATGGAGTACCAACACTTTTTCAATATTTATGGTGACTTAATTGATCCTACATGTATTGGAACCCATTCGATACATGTACCTAGGTAGGTCCTGTTCTGAGACTAGATAACTCCTGCCAAAATTCAGAGAGGGATATTAAGGAAGCCAATTTCATCCAAGGCTAAAACCTAGGGTGGATTCCATGTCCAATCACCTGCAGGATATATGTAGTGCACCCCTGTCCAACAACCTTAGCTTCTCATTTCACACCTGTACTTGAAGGCAACAGCGGTTAGAGATTCTAAGAAGTATGTAATTTATTTCAATTTTCCAACAACTTTACTTCAACATGTCAAATTTACATCAAACTAAGATTTAAATGAACAGAAAGTAGGCCCAGAATTTGAAATTGCATTTGTTTCGAGACCACCTTTAATCCCATCAAGGAAAAAAGCCCCTATGATATGAATAGCTTATTTCGGGGTTTTTTTGTATAATTTATCATAACTTCTTTTATTTTCTGACTGCTTTCCATCATTCTATAATATTTTGATAAAAAGTTCACATTTCAAAAGAAATATTAGAAAAATAGCACCATGATTGTACTAGGTCAAATAAGAATAACAACACATGATCAGCATATGAAAGTAAAATCTTTATCTCAAAATATTGAAACATTCACACTTACTTTGCACCAAAAGTTCATGTCTGAGTTTCTTTCTGTCCTTCTTCTTCAGATGCAGCCCCTTGAGTGAAGTGCTTGTAATGGCACTTTTTGTGTCCCAGTCAGTTGGGAGTTTCTGCACCAAATCCTCATTCTTTATCTTCAGGTTTTTAAACACATTACTTGTCACAGCTGTGCCTGTGTTGGAAGATGTTTCCATGCTCTAAACACAAAATACTTCCTTCAAATATTTTGGCCAAATTTCTTAAACATCTATGACTACTCTTTAAGCTGCTAAGCCTGACACACATGCAACTTATAATATATGTGTGTAATCATATGCATATATCTTACATCATAATGAATACAATGTACATGCAGAAAACATTCTAACCCAGATGTCATGTAATACAAAATGTTATGTCAACTATACTCATAATTTTAACACCAAGATCTTATCTATATCATAACAAGAGCTCCACAAGAAAGTGTATATCCCCCTCTTAATTAGTGTCTATAAGCTTTTTCACTGAAGTCCCTTACTGACCTTGACCTTTAACATTTTGACTCCAAATCAATAGGGTTCTTCCTCTCTTGATAACAAGGTTACATGTGAATATCAAAGCAACTGAGCAAAAAATGTGGCCTATAGTGTCTACAAGCTCATTGTTACACACATACACTAACACACATTCATGCATATACTCACCCACATACTAGTGGTCCTGTTACTATATCTTGCAATGAATTGCAAGGAGAAATTAAAGGCCTGAAGGGCCACAAAGGCATTGAGTGCAATATCATATACATTATAGGGTTCTCAATAAATTCAGAGGGCAAGTATATTAGAGAAAGTAAGAGAAGAAATGTTTGAGTGCCACAGGAGATATTTCCTCATGTTTAAGTACATAAATAAAGCATTACAATCATTTGTAAAATGTCAGCAATATGTGTTTATTTTCATAAAAAGAAATAATGAAGAAAGGTTGGGCTGAAGTTGCTTATCCTAACAAGTTCATGCATGTACCCTCTTCTTGTTAGATAATATCCCCTCAAGACTAGTTACTTTACAAAGGCTATAATAAATAAACTGAAATTGCAGACAAAAAATGCTGAAAAGAATATAACTGCTTCAGAGTGAGACTACTTGTTTATAGAAGTTATATCTTCTGTTCATGTATGATGTAACAATTATACAGCATTAACTCTCAGTTTTCAATAATGTCTAACAATTCAAAAGTTCAACGTAATATGTAGAAAGGTTATTGGAATTCTGAACAAGATTCAATTCCCAATGAATGCTACCTAGCCTCGGTTTCTTCCCAAAATAACCTGTTATTTTCATCGTGATGCACATGCTACTTTGTTTTGCTTAATTGAGAATCGGGATCAGGATTACCGAAAACAAAACTGGAAATAGTCTTTGTGTTTTTGGAATAGGAACTGAACTGTGACAATGCACAATCCAATTTAGTATTTATCTGTTTCTACTGATCTGAAATAAGGATTCTTGGTGAAACTACCAGACTATAGATATAAATGAAAACCAAATTTGAGTAGGTTTTTTGTAAGAACTTAATGATATCATGCGACACAAATTTCACTGGAAAATTTGTTACACAGTAAATCCAACCGCAAATAATGAACTTTTCATGCCAAACAATCGTTATATAACTACTGAACAAAGATACAATACTAAACAACGACATCAACAACGGAAATGGTATTGTGCCTTTCAAATATCAATTAAATGTTTCAAAGTCTTGAATCACAAGAAACATTCAAAACCAATATGCACTATTTGACTTCACCCACTGAGATCAGAAGGGCAGTGTAGAGGCAAAATTTTGCATTATCGTTAGAAGGCTCTCGAGCAAGCTTGACGCCTTAAAAACTACTCTGTATTCTTCAGTTGTATATCACCAAGACCTTTTTTTTAACTAAGTATGTCCAGACTAGACAAGTTTTACAATACTTGTACAGCCTGTCTCATGCTAGATTCTAATCAATCTCTTGAATAACCATATACAATGTGAGACCTTTCTCCTACCTCCATGCCAGTGTCCTCACTCTCCTGTTTCTTGTCATTTTTGGGTTTTACTGCTGCATTATGATACTTCTGTCTACCTCTCTTTTGTTTCCCCATTTATACAATCTGATGGCTGTGGGACAAATAAAATTAGCTAGATTAACTCAAACAGGTGAAACTTGCAAATAATGAGTTCAAAGAAAACACTTGGGAATTTTTTTTTTTTCATAAATACAAGATTTTCTTTAAGGTAGGTCAAACACAAAGGTCATGGTCACAAAGTGCAAAACTTCGATACCACAAGAAAGGTCTTGTCACAAGGAATGCACATATGAAATACGTGAACCATACCCTCACCATTCAAAAGTTACATGTAATGCTAAAGTTTTTAAATTTAGTTCAAACTCAAGGGTCAAGATCATAATGTAAAATACTTTGGTACCAAAATATACACATGTAAATATGAGAGCCCTATCACTCACCATTCAAAGGTTAAAGTTTCAGACAGACAGGTAAAAACAATATATATGTCCCCAACTTTAGTTATGGGAGCATAGAAAAAAATACTCAATAATGTTTTGTTTTGTCATACAGTTAAGATTGCAAGCTCATTGTCTGCAGTGTGCCACAGTTATAGTCCGTGTGTGTCCACTGCCAGTGTCTCACTGACACAAACGTAATATTTTTCAGCAACTGAGTGTTACCTAAATTTACCTGGATACTGGCACATATGTATCTAATCTGAAATTATGTGCTTCGGTGCAGATTGTCAAAACAAATCACCAACAGCATGTGAATTTTCAACGACTTTTAAATGAGCAGAACTCACTAACAAAGACTTATTTGACAATTTGTTTCCCCCACCAGCTATTTTTATGTTTGTGACGTCATTCACATCAGGGTGGTGGAATGCCAGACCAGAACAAAGGAAAACAAACAAACAAAAACAAGAATTCATAAAAGTTAAAGATATAGGTTTGTTAATATGTCTGGCTCATAGGCACCACATATATCTAAAATGTCGCATCGGCAAGTTTTCCCACGTCAGTGAAAAAATACCGGTCAGTTGTTAAAGACCCAAATGCCTTAATTTTAAAATAATGACACTTACATTTGCAAAATACAATATCACGTAGATATCGTTGGCATTGTCTTCGTGATGTTTATGGGCGCAGCCATCTTTGGTCTTTATAAAACACGAAAGTTTGACGTACAGAAATTGTGATTCCGAAATATCCCACGCATAACGTTTTCTGACGTTTAACACGAGTGAGCACAGACAATGTTACCCAGTCTAAACTAATCTAGATTTACAATATTTAAAATATTCCTTGATTTAAATTGTGCACAGGTTATCCAGGTTAGCAAGTAAACATTGAATAGATTTTTAAGTTGTGCTAATTAAATTTTTATTTATATATCTCTGCTGCAACCCAAAATAATTTACACAATACCACTATTCAACACAAAGAGGGAAATGGAATATATGATGTGGGAACTGGAAAAAGAAGCGAGATAGCAGGAGAGAGCCCGTCTTTGCCAACACATTAAACTGGTCCTCATTAGTCAAAATAAAAGAAAAAAAACAAACAAAAAATTAAATGCTTACTTCAATAGCTAATGATTTCAAGTCAGGTACATGACAATTAAGTTAATTAAAAGTATATCAACCATTGTTGTCTGGTAAAGAACCTGTTGACACTCTCCATCTGCAGAGATCCCAGTGAATCTTGGATCCTCTGATAAATGCTTAATATTACAGAGTCAAGTAAACTCTCCTATTTATTCTAAATTAAGAGTTCTACAACTATAGTTTTTCATTTTAGTGATCTTGACATAGTTCAAATGACCTTGTTCCATGGCACACAATAAGTCATAAGCAGATATATGCATCTTCAGAAGCTGAATATCCATTTAGCAAGCTTACTCTCATGAGATGAGAGTAAGCGAATTGAACATTTGGTTAATGCAAAGATGCCAATAAGTCAAAAGCAAAAATATTCATCAACTTCCAATTTTTGTGTTAGGCAGTGTATAGCCTTTTTCTGCTTGAGGATTTTGTCATGCTCACATTCTTGCATCATTTAAATAAACCATGTGTAAATCACAAGTTTTAAATTTTCCCTGTAACAAAATTATTACCCAGGCACCATTACATCATACAAGATTAAGATGCACTTCTGCTTTCAGCTCAACATGCTCAAATGAGCTAAAAATGACAAGATTGTTCATACTACACTTCATTTAACATCATATTTATTTCATATTTTATTTATTTCATACATTCAAATTATTATCTGAAATTCACTACATCAGTACATATCAATTTTAAGTGTATTCATTCTAACTCAATCACTAGGACATATTGACATATTTGGACTTGGAATACATTTACAAAAAACACACACCTTTAATATATATTCATACAACAGAAATCATAATAATGTTGACTGTTTCAACCAGTTTAAATACACCTTTTGTACACATTAATATTCACCCCATATGTGCAGTGATACAAAGAAAATAATTCTCTCAGCTCAGTAGAAAACAAACCAAATATCTGTTATCAATCTTGTATAAAAGTGAATTGTTTATAAAAAAAAAAAATATCATTACATGTTGATTTAGATGATGTTCTTGACATTTATCACATTTCACCATATGAATTTTAATATATCAAAGACAAAATTTTACTTGAAATAAATTTCATTTTTGAAAATACAAAAGCATATGAACTGACACCTTAAAGCTGGCATACTACATGAACAGCTTTTCTGTTGAAATTCCCAGTCATTGAAATAGACATACTATATATTCATCTGTATTCATACAGGCATTGTTTACAACTGCAACATGTTCACAAAGAAATGGCTAACAATTACAATTTGTAGTGATATCAAAGCAAAAACTGGAAATGTAAATATAATCAGATGAACACATAACTTTATGGTTAGGATTATCTCAAGTTGAAAAACTTGAGTAAAACTGAAGTCTCAAACCATGAAATTTAAACAGTGTAAAAAATCCCTTCTTATTAATTCATTAAAAGCATTCCATTACAAGATATTATCTCAGATATTCTATAAACTCAATCTTCCCTCTCAACCCATGCAAACACATTCACTTAAGTCCCTTGCAACTACTTTTCAGAATGCTGTCATGTAGCAAATCGTTTGGTCCATTGTCGTGCCATTTTGTCATGCTCTTCACGATTGGACAGATACTGCTGTGCAATGGATGCTACCAAAGGATCATGAGGATTGCAGTCTGCCAGTAAGCTGGTTACCGATAGCAACACTTTGGAGATGGTGAGAGCTGGACTCCATTGATCTTTCAACACATCCAAACAGATGTGGCCTTGACTGTTAATGTTACAATGGTAGATGCGTGTCTTGAACACCAGCTGAAAATTCAATACTGCATTTTTATTTTCATTGAAAATTCCAGAAGTCTGAATTATCCTGACTTTATAAACTCTTAATACCTACCAAAAAATTGTAATTATGTAAATCCAAAACTAAATACATGCACAATAAACTTATTCATAGATCAAAAAGTTTACTTTCTTTCAATACTATCAAAAGCACTAAGCTGTATATATAACAAAACCTAATTTATCTCTAATTTGTATACCAGAGTATTGTAGTTCAAACATACTACAAGATATATGCTATCATCATAATTGATAATTTCTTGCATAATTGGTAATAATACTAATGTGTATAAACATTGTTTGTAACAGATGTCATTTAAGCTTGAAAGCAGACATCACTTGACTATAAACCACTTGCTCAATAATCCTGGTTTCCTAGAGTTTCTGTGGAGCTGGCAAATCTGCTTCATAGAATTATATTAGCAGGATATTGAAAAAATGTAGATGAACTGTAAGAGCTATGAAAATATTGCAAACCCTGAGAAAGTCCTGGTTTATTTTAAGACATATATATACAAGCATGAATATATCTGTGTTTCCTTTTCTCATTATGTACACCCTGTAACATCTGTGAACTACATAGGCATACATGTCCTGGTCATGCCTCACTGGTTAGAATGTTGGGGGATTTAAATAAAGGTATAGGACACTTTGTGATTGTTCAAAGGACAACACTGCCTTCACCTTCCACTACAGTAACAAATTACAGGTGTTAAGCTCAAAACCAAGATATAGTTAAGTGGGACAGGGGAATATCTATCTCACAAAACCTTCAGGAATATCATGTACTATATTTTATGTATGTTATCAACCTCTAGTTATAAAGCAGAACTACAGAAATGATATACACTGATAGCACATTTTCCCCAGAACATAAATCAATTATCATAAATTCATCTCTTATCTCTGGACTAAGTTTGTTAACATACCATCTGGGTGCAATTTGAATGTACACTGATGACCAAAATTTATGCAAAGAAAATATAAACTCAATATACAACACACCATATACATGTACCAGTATATTATGAATATGAAAATGCTAATTCCAATCACAACAATGTCAAGAGGCAACAGCTGTCAAAGCCAAGTCTGTCAATTATAACCAAAATGAATAGAAAATTTTAGATTTGCCACATATATATCATTTCTGACACAGTAATATTACACAATCCTACAATATTTTGTTGAAATTTGGACATGAAAATTTCTCTCCGAAGTGTTTATGTAGAAACAATAGCCTGAACATAATTATTGTATGGAAGTCAATAACTTATTGTGGAGATATTTAATTTACATTATTTTAACAAAATTTGATCAAGAACACACTCTGATTAACTCAGATTTATTTTTCTTTATTCTGAACATTCCAGCAATTCAAATTATCCATGCATGGTTCAGAATGAAACATTTTGACTCCCTATGATATAATGCTTCTTTAAGGACATACACAAAAAATTTCCCAATATACCGGTATATAATTTTTTGAGACATTTCATGTTTAATTCACTGCATTCAATCTCATTTCTACAAAACATTTTGGGGTATTTACCATGTATGTTTTAGAGTTAGCATATTTTGATAGTTCCTGGTTGTTGCAAGGAAAAATGTAAAGCTAGCTCTTATTTATTACAGTAAGTTGTATAAACGGACATTATTGTAGCAAAGGGGGGGGGGGGGGGGGGGATCATTGGAACAATCAGGTATCGAACCTGGGACCCTTTCATTGCTAGTTAGATGATCTAACCAGTGATCTACCCAAGACAATATAAAAGATATGATAATATTACTACAATATAAAATTTAAACCTATTTCGGAAACCATACAAGAACCCTTCATTTCGAGGTGAAAAAAAGATTTTCGAGAAAATGTCAGAAGCATTACAAATATCTGGGCCAGACTGGTTCATCAACCCTACACAACACTCCCATCAAGCATTGTATTTTACCCCAAAACAGATAGTTTTTAACAAGAATAGCAAGAGGTCAACCACACAAAGTATAACATAAATTAGAAGTGCATGTAAATAAATGATGCAAGACTCAGAGAAATTGGATATTCACCTGGCCAAATTGTAATTCTGGTCAATGGAAACTTTTGTACCAGTATTATCTGCTAATATCTTTTAATAACTGAGCTATGACTCAAAGCAAGATATGTTAATATCAAAAGATAGTGCAACATAAATGCATTCATGAAAGGATCCAGAAGTGTATGAAACAAATCTTAACAAACTATTTTTTTAATATAGTGACAATGATCATGACACTATCCATTCACAAGCAAACTCTGTGCAATGTATATTAACCCAAGATATTTCTGGAGTGAAGTGTATTTTTAAAGATGTAATGCATTTTAAGCTTATGAGCCATAGATCTACCATGGGGCCAGAACCATTAACCCACACATTATGAATTTTATTACAATATAGCTATGCACCCAGTTTGTATGCTAGATGGTTTCATACACTTCATAATCACACACACTGTGCAGGGATTAAGGCGTATGATTGATTGATTGTTGTTTTCCGCCACACTCAACAATTTTTCAGTTATCAGGTGGCGTCCAGTTTTTGTTGGTGGAGGAGAGAACCCAGATACAATGTACCTGGGAAGAGACCACCGACCTTCCACAAGTAAACTGGCAAACTTGCTCACATAACGCTGCGGCCGAGATTCGAACATGCGCCGACAGAGGTGAGAGGCTTTGTGATTTTGAGCCCGATGCTCTAACCACTCGGCCACGGAGGCCCCCCTTAAGGCGTTTTTAAGATTTTTAAAGAATTACATTACCATATAATGCAGGCCCCACTACGGTCCCATAAACCTTGTCCCAAAGGTCATAATTTCACAATTCTAGTAAAGACTTGAATGCTTATCTTTACTTTAAAAAATCATTTTTCTGAAAAATATCCAGAAGGAAAGATGGTTTCTCAAAGTTTTGAACCCATCTGTGACTTCTAGGGGTGCAGTGACAATAGAATTCATAAACTGTCTCTATTCTCCCAGAGATGCTCCATACCACATTTCATGAAAAAATGTTAGTTATTTTTAGACACAAAGTTGATTACGTTCAAAATGGGCAAATATCAACTGCAATAATTGTCACCAAAGTGATCAGGTGACTTCAACAACACAAACTTAGAAACACATATAATCCTAGAAAATTTTAGTGGAAACTCCATCCTGGTGATGTTTCCATGAAATACCCAGAATTAACTATACATCTACTAGGATTATGATTAACTTTTCCATGAAATTATCATCATGTTGCAATTGCTAATACATACTGCATGCATACAATATTATGTATAATTTGGCTATTCATCATAGTAAGATCAGAAGTGTGACTGGCCCAAGTCCTGTGTACCTATTAACCAGTGCGTAGAGAGCATGAAACACAATTAAAAAATTACAGTACATTACAACAAAGAAACATTTCATGGGTTCCTTGTTGGACTAATTGACAAAACTGACTAAATGCAGACTAAGTGATATGGAAGTGTTTTTTGAGCACTCAAATATAACTTTTGAATGTTTACACATACCTTAGGTGGTTTAAATGGGTAGTCCGTGGAAAAACAAATATCTAGGAAAAACACTCCCCCTTCATACACTGTACCCTTTGGCCCCAGAATTGTTGATACCCACTCATAGAGGTTATCCCCCTTTGGACCAGCACTTCAAAGAAATAATTAATAGCAATAAATAAAAGGTTTGTTCCTGAAATGCACCAATATTGGCTAACATATTGACAGTATAATATACTACTCCAGACACAGTGGACATCTTCAAGTAATAACTGTCTGATAATGAATGTGATTAATATTGTGATATTTGAACATTGACAATTTGTCAATGTTCATAGAAAAGAGAAATCTTTTAAAACACAGATAACCAGAGTATGGGATCATTGTATTATACTTTGACATATAAATGACTAATATTGTTAATAAGCAAAATGTTTGGATACTGGTGGTGTCAATTTGAATGATACTCGGGATAAGCAAGTGTCAGTTAAATCAATCATTGTACTACAGATATTACATGTACATTAAAAATGTAAATTAATTTGTATCTTTCAAATGAGAAACTAATCATTAAACTAAAACATCTGATCATTTTCTTATCCAAAAAAAACCCACATAAATTCAGAATAAATTTCCTAGAGCTCTCTTACCTAACATTTGGTGGGGGGTCTAAAGTCAATTCAGCTAATTCTCTCTGCAATCTGTAATACAAATTCATTTTTTTTAATACTTTGTGTTTCTACTACAAAATGGTACTTGTACTCTCTCTCTCTCTCTTTCTCATATCTATAATCAATTCCACCCACAAGCAAGTGCTAAGATAGACGAGTATTTATATTTCATCATTACAGAAATAATGGCTTCATCGTCGTCCAAGAAAATGACATAGTAAAATGTTTTCCCCTCAGACACCCCATTCTTCAGTGTAACAATGAGCAAGGCGTTGAAAAGGTTTTCATCCAGATTTCTTTTTACATTAATCATATCTCTATTATCTTTATACAGTAGTAAACATGGATTACGATAGATCATAATTAATGATTTGGAAATATAAAACTCTTTGTAGTTAATTCACAATACGCCGTCAAAGCTTATATGCAAATTAGTTTAGGTTATTTGAGGCCCACGAAGGGTAATATACAATCCACGAATTATTTCAGTAAATATATTTTTCAATGCGATACCTGCGTGCACTTGTGCTGTTGTTTTTTGTCGTCTTGGGTTTGGTTTCCTTGGCGGTATTCGGGACTCGGGCACGGGAGGGTCCAGGCTGGGTTACCCCAGAACTTGTAGCCATTGTGCTCGCTCTGCCAAACGTCAAGATATCTGTACTGAAGTTTCTCTCTAGGATCTCTTGACTGCTTGGATTTGTCAAGAAAGGAAATCTGAAACATAAGAAATAACCGCATTCATCAAACCATCAGTAATCAATAGTCAACACAACAAACAAGTCTTAAATCACTGAATGAAATACATACCAAAGAAAATTCAGAAGGCCCAGTAGTGACTCCACTGGCGACTAATCGGTCGTCAGACAAATGCTACTAATTTTCTTGTCAGTTTAGGAAATTTAATCCCGATGAAGATCACTAGTCAGTACTGCAGTGCCTCCTGTAATGTAAGCCTGGTGTATGGGTCAGTACGGCGAGACCCACCAGTGTTTAGTATTGAATTCCTTCTAACTGCGATAAGGCCAAAGCAAAAAATGTTTGGTCGTCAGACGTCACGCTTTTGCGAACAAGGCAGAAAGGAGAGGCGGATCTTGGTTTCAATCATTTCAGGTCAAGGGTTTTCGGTCCGCTGCGTTCCTTTTACAAAACCTTTGGCTTGACTGTATAAATATTGTCAAAAGATTTATTTCAGAAATAGAATCTATACATTAATGTTATCATTTAATTCATCCTGCATCTTCATTTGATCCCACTTTTTGGACAGTGCGTGCTAGGCCTATACATACAGCTAGAAAAATCAATTACTTTGTTCGAAAGCTAGTTCCACAGAGCAGGAATTAATTACATTTTTTTAAAAAATGAAATCAGTCATGGAAGATTTTCTGCATATAACTAAATTTAGAATTTCATCTTATAATCTCATAATTTTAAGATGCTATTCTTGCATTCCAGGTGATTAAAGAATTTGCCCCAAGTGCTCAATAATCGTGAACTATTGTTCTGTAGTATCAACTTTTCCTGCTTTTTGTAATCATTTAACATCCATTTTCTCACAATATGCAACTTACATTTTCTTTCATATTTATATCATTGTATATGTGTAACGATTCTTTTTTTTTTTTTTTTTTTTTTATCAGAAAATTATATGTAAATTAATAAACATTCTAGGTATTTAGTATGAAACTGCATTATTATTGATTATTGGTCGTATTATATTGCAGGTACTGGAGTTAACATTGTATATGTTTAAGAATAATCATATATATATATATATATATATATATATATATATATATATATATATATATATGAATGATTATTTTTATATTGTGTGTGTGTGTGTGTGTGTGTGTGTGTGTGTGTGTGTGTGTAATGTCCTAAATTGGACCTTATAACTTGGTAAATAAAGATATCTGTCCATTTATCTGCATCAGACCAATAATCATTAGATTGAAAAGATGATAATGCAGTGTAGATAACTCGTTTCCTTAATTTCACCACCTTCGGTATGATTTCATCACGAATTCTAGAAATTTCATAACCATGTACCCGAATTGTTTCCCAATGCATGGTCAGTTCGAGGAAAAAGAAGATATAATGCACGAGGAATATTTTTAATATCGGGAAAGAAAAGAATCTAATCATTCAATCCTCAGAGTCAATACGCGTTATTTGTTTATTATCTTCTTCAAACGTCCATTTTAGCCCCTTTAATTTCAGTCGATTGAGGATGGATCAAATAAATCCCACGTTGAATCATGATATATAAATGATAAATGTATATGACTTGAATGACTTGTATCACACTCCATTAATCTCATCTCAGTAAAGACCAGAGAGAGAGAGAGAGAGAGAAAGAGAGAGAGAGAGAGAGAGAGAGCGAGCGTAGCAACCTATTCGAGACTGTCCACGATTAGCATGTCATATATGCTGATTATACAACATGCTGTGCAAGTTTATTTGTAGGGGACAAGGTGAGTGAGTGAGGTTAAAACCCACAATAAGAGTTTAAATATATATATAAAATCATATATATATATATATATATATATATATATATATATATATATATATATATATATATAATCAGTGTATCCCTGCAATCATTAAATCAAGGTAATCGTAATATATGAATTTATTCTATAATTAGGAGAGGAAACTGCATGAATATTTCGGTGTTTGGTATTTTATTTCAAAGAAAAAGCCCTGATAGGGAAACAAAGAATCTTAAAATATTTTTAAATAAGATACAGTGGACGCGCATGATTTGTCTGCACCGGTCACAAAGTGTGCACATTTTTCCATGGTTTACACGTATATTAGTGTACACCTGCTATAACCTGTATAGGGTATGTGTTGGTAAATGTACCGACAACAACATGGTTGGAACATGGTGAGACGGAAAAAAGATTTTCTCCATGTGTTTTGTAAGCCGTAACGTATAGAAGAGAATTATATCATTGTACTTGTGTAGTCATTTACAAATTTTTTAATGTATTTACAGAATTTAATATATAAAAACGATTTATATTTCGTACAATTATCAAAAAATAATACATCAATGCCAAAAAATCAACAAATATTTAGGAGTATGACCCGATATTTTTCAGATGCATGTACGTATTTATAAATGCCAGGGGCGGATCCAGGAATTAAAGGGTCGTAATGTCGGGAGACAGGGGGTATGGGGGTCGCCTTAAGGCCCACAAGGGTCTAGGGTGAAACCCCCGTAGTCCCTGTATTTTTATAGATTTTATAGGGCTTGACAATATGTCTACTAAGTAGTCATTTTACTATTTTAAATTGAAATATAAATTCTTCCAATAAAAGTAAAATGAATCAAAAGATCTTGTCATGTGTCTATCGAGAAGAGGATAAAATGATTACTTCTTTTATCGTTAACAACGTAGGCACAATCAAGCGCACCCGAAGAACTGTTATCCATCGAGGATCCACTAGCATTATTCACATTTGAATCAATTCCTACAAATTTTAAGTTATATATGACTAGATCTACTCGGAATCAACACACAAATTGATCGAAAGTCGAACACTTTAAAGCATGCGCACGCTGTTCAGTGGATTTAAAGAAACACAACTCGTGTACATCGCCAATAATTTTACAAGCGGAATACACGTGATAACAATCTGTGGTCATCATAAAGATTAACAAATAGGAGGAAAAACAGAATTTTAATTAAAGTTCAATTTTGAAAAGCTTTCAACTACTATAAAGAGTTCTTATTGCTAATTTTTCCCTCGTTCTGTCAAGTCGTGGTGGCCGAGTGGTTAAGGCGTTTGACTCGAAATCAAATGGGCTATGCCCGCACAGGTTCGAATCCTGTCCACGACGAAAATATTTTTTTTTGGGTATATTTGCTAAGCAATATTGAGTACTTTGTCTTTGCTGAAGGTATTTTAATAATTTAAATAGACTCCACTACCATGAAAATACGGATAAACTTTCTAAACTATGAAAGAAAATAGAAAGACTTAGATATGTATTTAAAATTATTTGCTGTACTATATGCAGATAACACATTATTGTTGGCGGAAACACCAACAGAGCTACAGTACCAATTAGACGTTTTCCATAAATATTGTAAAACATGGCACTTAAAAGTCAACAGTAACAAATCCAAAAATTGTTGTTTTTGGTAACAGTACATCTACAACCAAACTGTTTTTAAATATAACAATGAAATTCTTGAAATAGTGAATAGTTTTAAATATTTCGGTGTTAAATTTAGGAAAGATGGCTCAAATAACCTGAATATCAAAGAATTGTTTGACAAAGCAAATAGAGCTGTGTATGGTGTCATTGGAAAATGCAGAAAACATAACTTATCTATTGATTGTAGATTTGATATGTTTGATAAAGTTGTGAAACCTATTATTTTATATGGATGTGAAGTATGGGGATTTGATCAATCACTTTGTTAGAGAGACTTCATTTTAAATTTTGCAAGCATATATTGAGTCCTAAATCATCTACTCCTAATTATATTGTATATGGCGAACTAGGAAGATATCCTATTGCAATTACTGTTTGGTTTCTTTTTGGACCAAATTACAAATTCACAAGGGCGAAAGATTTCTTAAAAACTTTATTATATAATGAAAAATTACAACAGTCCTTGGTTTAATTACATAAAACAAATTTTGAATGATTGTGGATTATCTTACATATGACAGAATGAACAACCACTAAATGTAACTTGGCGTAAAAATAGAGGGTTTTTTTCATATTTTGTATGATGAATTCAAACAAAGTTGGACTAGTGATGTGTACAGTTCCTCAAAAGGAAGAAATTACAGGATTTTTAAACATACAGTCTGTATTGAAAATTACTTATTTAGAATACCTGAAAAACATTTGAAATATATTTGTAAATTCAGAACTGGTAATGCAAAATTATCAATAGAAACAGGAATATGGAGAGACATACGTAGAGAAAGTAGAATTTGTCAGCTATATATGTAATAGAAAGTGAGACTGGGGATGAATTTTATTATTTATTTAATTGTACTGATGTATCTGTAAAACAAGCTAGACAAATTAACATTTCAAAGTATTACTATACAAATCCTAGCATTCATAAACTTAATCAACTATTTAATGTAACTAACAGAAACACATTGATAAGATTATGTAAATTGATAAGAATTATCATGGAGAGACTTAGTTCTCCAGGTTAACATTCTGTTTACTTTCGGAAGGCCAGTGGTCTCTTCCCGGGTACATTGTATCTGGGTTCTCTCCTCCACCTATGAAAACTGAACGCCACCAGATAACTGAAAAATTGTTGAGTGTGGCGGAAAACAACAAACAATCAATCAAAAAAAATTTTAGTAACATTTTCACGCATGTGGGCTTTGTTATGTTTTTTAATATTTGTATTGATATTCTTTTCAATGCTTTACTGCTTTGTATTGATATTCTTTTCAATGCTTTACTGCTTTATATTGCAAGAAAATAAAAAGATTGATTGACCTTGAGCTGAGCCACAGCCTACCAAGTTTCATCTCCTTTAAACAGGTTGGGAATACTTCCCCTATAGCGAGATCTTCTCGTTATAATGCGATTATCCCTCTTTAGCGAGAAAATAAGCATTACCACACATAGGTGGTTTGGTGTTCAGATTGAAAATAATGGCAAATTCCGTACAATGCTGATTAAGTGCGATATACACTCAACATGGCGCGATTTGCGTTGATGAAATTGACAACACAGTCAAAAAATTTTTTTATCAGTGTTGCTGCGTATGAGGGCAGGATGCTGTAATCCACTGCATATCGTGAGTGTTTTTGTTTTGATTTATATATTTGTAGTAGTTTCAGACATATTAGCACTTTTTCTTTTCACGTAAAACACAAGGAGATGTAAACCTCGGGTGTTTTTCTCGGTTGTACGAGATATATTTACTCTCACAAGTTTTTAAACTCCTGAGAGGGGCAGAAAACACGCCATACTCTGGGGGCTCCAATTACATGTAGGCTGTGGCGATAAAATGATACTGCAATTCCAAGTGTTTATTCAAGTTTGTTATGCGATGGACTGTATCTTTCACAATTCTAAATAAACAGATATATCGCACAATACTGAAGAATGTCATTGTTATTAAAGTGAAGCCAACCATAAAATTTTCAAGCAAGATAGTTAGCATAATGCACAAAAGATCGAGATTATTTTCTTAAACCACATTCATTGCGAGCTGATATCAGCATACAACATACATCCATGAAATGCAATCTGTTGATGCTCTGAATTTAACAATTTGGGAGCATTGAAATTTTAATTTATGACTGTAGTGAGTATTTACAAACGCCTTAGTGAATGGTCCAATATAGGGATATTAAAAGAACTTATCAGTCTTGAAAGTAACATATCACCGAGATAAAATGGCTTCCACTTGTGACAACCAAGCGATTGATATTTCTTTGGATTTGAAGACGGAGATTGCGAATACTGAAATTGACACGAAAGAGGAAGATGAAACAAATGCAGTAAAAGTGCAAAATGGTGCGATAGATTATGCGATAAAGTCGCAAAATTTTGATAATTCTAATTCTGAATTGAATCAAGGAATAAATGAATCTGTGAAAGTCAAAGGATCTGAAGAAAACATCGAATCTGAGCAAGGATTAAATTTCCAAAACGGAACAAACACATTGAAGGAACAGTCTCATAACACTGACAAAATAAAGGAAAAACCAAGGAAAGACATGCAGATTTCACCTGAAGTTTCCACTCCCAACGACAATGTTGCAGAATATGATCAACTGCAAAAGGATACGGTTCGAAAAAGGAACAAGTCGACCAACAAAAAAACTCTCAATAACCGCACATCTACACTGTCGTTGAAATCGTTAACCGAAAGTATTCACGAGAAAGCCAACGTTTTACAAGACGTTCTTCAGGCGTTGTTTGTTCGTCTGCTCCTTTTTATCCACAGTGTGCTCTGTGTTTGGAGAACAGCAGATGTTCAGAAGGACGACATTTACTGGCTACTGGCACTCAGCAATATCCTCCTCGGTATCGAAGCCCTGTATACGTGTGTATTCAGAAAAGGAAGAGATCCCAAATGGTACTCTCTCTCTCTCTCTCTCTCTGCGATAATTGAATTAAAACTTCACGCTGAAATCGTTGTTTGTCTCTATAATGGTTTAATTAAAATTTCATATTGAAAATTTTACGCTGAAAACGTTCTCTTTCTCTATATCTTTAATGGTTTAATTAGAATTTCATGTCGAAAACATTGATCTCTCGATCTCTCTATGTTAAATAAAAATTTTGTGTACTAGGATATGCCCCTGTTTTATCCTGTATTTGCTCGGTACGGTGCCTGCCATATGGTTCCTACAGTTGGACATGTTGCATAGGAAGTTTGATGCCAATATTACATCATCCAATTCTACAACAGAGGAATTGTCTTCATTCTACGGGGTATGCTATAACTGTGTTTCAGAACTGTCCACAAGCTTAAATTACCGGAATGAACAACACTGCCAATCATGCACACCAGTATCCCCTTTAATATTCTTCATTATAGAATACAAAGAACATAATTCAAGAGCCATAGGTAATGTATTAAGTAATATTCTCAGGAAGAATTTTGTTGCAAATAGAAATTTTTCGGAATTGTCGAACCGGTATTATAGACAATCTGCACCATCCTGCAGTAGGCGTATATGGTATCACTTATGACTAGAAGGTACATGTACCTATATAATGCGTACATTTATGTATTACGTCATGGTGCTGTAACGATATTGTTCCGCTGCAGAATACACTGAGTTAGCAATTAATTTTTAAAAAGATTAACTTCTGGAATTCTAACAACATCTTTTAAATTGAAAAACTGTAGTACTTAACCATACCTACTTTCTATTTCACAGCAAAATGATTTATATTTAATATTATTGTTGGTTGTAGGTAAAATTTATTCCTATATCTCTTGATGCTGAGACATGGACATCCATTTTACAGCAGCTGCTTTTATTTGTTCTTGTTATTGGGCGAATGTTATTGCCACGAGGTCATCTAACACGTAATGAATTATCGCAGACACTTTTCATTTTCATTGGGTCTGGATCTGATGTCATGGAATTCTTCGTCGTTTTCGAAGATCCTATTTTCTACACGAACAAGGGACTGAAATATGCCACTCTCATAATCTGGAGCATAAGTTTATTGCAGTTCGTGTTTGTGATCGCAGTTGCCAAGGGGCCTAAAAGGTTTCGCTTGGGAACCATGGTCAACGAAGTGGAAAGTGACCATAAGAGTTTTGGGGCCGAATTGTGGGGTCTTCTGATATCAATTATGTTTATGGATGGGCCATATTTTGGTCTCCGCGTGTACGCTATAACCGTGCATAAGGTGCTGAGCTTTGGAATTCTGTTCTTTACGTGTAAAAATATGTTGATGCTAATTTTACTATTTTATCGATTATTCATTGTTGGTATGAAAATTAGATCCGGTCGAAAAACAGAAACTCCAAAAGATTTAATGTTTTAAAAATAGCACGATCATTCATTTAAAGGTTTGATACAAGTAATCTGAAAAGCTGCTCATTTTTACAACCTGTTATCTGATTTTTGGTCTACGATATACAGGAGACGCTACATTCGGCATTTATAATACAAATAATATAAAATATGCAATCAACCAAGAATGTATGTCACAGAAATTACTTCGAACCTGCATACATTGCAGTGATAAATTATATAATGTTAATGTGTTGACATAGTATCTTCCTCTTTGTTGATTGTATATCTCAGTGAAGGTCGCTTTTTCAGGCAAAACAGTAGAAAGAAATCAATGGTTTTTTTCCCATTGGAGGGGGGACTCACTGGAAAATGTTTTACTCATATTTGGAGACGTCACCAGTTTCAATAATAGGTTAAGTGACACATTATTCCTCATCAAATTATGTAACTGGAATGTAACTGCAACTATAATAATTTCAAACAATTCAGTTTATGTTTTCACAGAGAGAGAGAGAGAGAGAGAGAGAGAGAGAGAGAGAGAGAGAGAAACCTATTGCCATTAGGTCAAACGATAAACCATGAATGGACCCCCCTACGCAAAATATGCTATATAACTATTATGACAACATTGATTCCTATCTGAGAGATGCCAGAGATTGTATGGTACATATACTATAAATGTAAATAGTTAATATTTGTATGGCAGTTAATCTAATATATATGTCTGTAACACGGAGAGGTTTTGGAACCTGTGTGCGTTCCTTTCGATTTGTGTCAATAAAGTGACACCATTTTTTGACTTATGGTTGACGCTTACGGCCGTACCAGTGTGAATTCTTTTATCATGTCGACGCCTATTATGTCACATGATGTCATATTCGAAAGACCCCCTAATGTGGTCAATGAATTTGACATGACGTCGAACTCGGAGGAACTCCCAGTTGCGAAGCAAGCGCACTAACCAATGCTATTCAATATTGTTCCGTTTTTGTGAGGTCGTTCTTATAATAATTGACTTTTAAACATTTACATCAGTTGTTTTGTTTTGTTTGTTTTTACTTGCAGAACTATATGTAATGTTATATTGTGTATCAGATAATCAGAATTATGAATATAATGAATAAATTTTGTTATAACGGCGACCCGTTTTGGTACCCTTTAAGTCTATCGGATTCAAGATTTTCAGTGGAAATCATGTGGAAAAATTGCGTGTTGAACAGCTGAAAGTTACATTGTTTGTTCACCGATGGAATCTCGCACAAACATACGCAAGTTTGAAAAGTCATGTTTATATTCCATGATTAAGGAATGTTTATAGGCAAATTGAACAACTCACGTCATGAAAATTTGTCTGCACACTATGTATTATCCACACAACAGATATAAAATAAATACATTGTACATACAGCTGCATTGACTTTTTATGCGAATTGAATTTCAGTTTTATTCTTCTCAAGTGCCCAAGTTTGCCTAAAAGATCTGAGCAGTTGCAATTGATCCCATTCAACGCACTTGTTTCCGTCTTCGCAAGCCAAGTGTCTGAATCGCTTTCTAGTAAGCGAATTGGACGCTTGTGTTGCGAAAATGACTTGTTTCTGGCATCCGTGCAACGACCCGGTTCACTCCTGTTACATGACTTTTCGACCTACTTTGTCTTGCGGAAACGAATGAAAATCAGCCGAACTTTTATCAAAATATAAAAACAAGTATTGTTTATTTACAAAACAGATAATGTGTATTAACAAAACAAATCTAATAAATGTTATAATCGATGTTTAATATTTTGTTCACAAAAATTGCAGATTGAGCAGAAAAGCAATATTGATCGTATTATCCTGCAAACAGAAATATGCCAGAAAGTTATCTATTGCATCACTTAGACCACCATCTTTGCAGAGGCGGCCTCCCTGCTCCTCCGCCGCAGTCTTGGTCTTGTCATTTTACCAGATTCCAGCAGAGGACAATTGCTCTTTCCTTGGCGGCCGCCCTCCTCATCAACCGACATAATTTTTGGTTTATGTTAATTGAGAATTAAATTTTACAATGAATAAAAAAAAAATGGATAGTTCACTAGCATGAGAACTGTTATCTCTGTTTTCCGTCATATTCTATTCCATGTGCTCAATCTAGATCTATCAGGCAATTGAGCTACGTTCCGGTAGAGCGGTGGTTAAAACATACTTGAAACATGTTATTTGCCCGTTACCGGAAGTATCAACTGCATTGTACCAACACATATGCTCTTGTTCCGCTCGTTCGACGCTGTGCGTTTGTGGTGCACCCTGGCCGCTTAGGAGCAATTATCCCACCTAGACAGAACCCAAGGCTGCTCTCATTTTTCGCCTTTAGCTATAGATTGACTTGCGCATATGTTAGACTCCTTGGTCCGTGTTTCAAATAGCTCCGTTCTTTAGCTTAGGAAAGGTACCTCGTTCACCGTAAGTACATAATTTGTGTAAATGTAAATGGCTGCTTCCAACCACTCTGTAAGTCAATAAGTAGTAATGATTAAAATGTTTACTTTAGGGATTGATTGTTTGTTTGTTTTGCGTCCCGTCGAGAATTTTTCACTAATATTGAGACGTCACCTGCTGTTGGTGAAGTACCACAAATTTAGTCCTATGCTAAGCGCTCAGGGCCGTAGCAATGAGGGTTCTTTAAGGTGCCAACGCCTACCGTGACCTCCGTTTCTAAGGTCATATCCGAAAGACCTGTGATTCTCACTTCTAAATGCTGAGCGTTTGGCGAAGGAGCAATCACTATCTATTTTTACGTCTTAGATTTGACGCGGCCATGGCACAAGCGGGGCTCGAACTCACGACCTCCCGTTACGAGGCAAACGCTCTAACAACTGAGCTACCGGTTTACTTTAGGGAGATTTCATCGTTTCTATCACATAATCATAAACAAGACATTATAATTTTTTGTAGTCGTATTTTGATTTAAAGTAATAATAGCTTTTAATCTGAAAAAAAAAATTATTTTGTTGTAAAAATGTATTATTATGATAGTTTTGTATGTAACTGTAAGCAAAATCATTAATATCATCTGAATAAACTTTAAAATTTTTATCAAAATAAAGATTTTAAATCTTCTGAATATATTGTATTATATAGACATTAATTCATTTACAGGAAGACAATAATGCAATTTTGATTCATGCAGAACTTCTAACACAAATATTAGTAACAAAAATTTGTAAACCATATTTTTTTCTATCACTAAAATGGAAATATCACAATTTTAAAACAAAAAAAAACCAAAAAAACAAAAAAATTCAGACACCAAAATGACAGTTATTATAAGTTTAATAAAATATGGAGGTTATCAAGGTGCTTTTCCGCTTGCCTGAAAGACCCGAGATAAAGTCATTATGTTCACGTTATCATCAATGGTAGGATTGGCATTGTGATGTCAACTTTATTATATGACGTGGCAGTGTGGTTTCATGAACCACAACACACTTTTTAACAATTTTTTGGGGGAATATAATACAACGCGTTTGCAGTTCATACCCTCAAGTATTTTCAAAAATGAAATCCATTTCCTATATTTACATTCTACTTTCATTTCTGTCGGAATTCACAGCCTTTAAAATATACGTACTATACTGATCAAGTCGTTCTGTAGTCGATTCTAACTGCAGCGCGTTCATGAGAAAATCATTACAATTTGTAAGCAATCAAATACCTATAACGTCTTAAGCTGAACACAACCATGGCAGGAACGGGAAATCTTATTGCTAAAGCTGTAATGATTTACATATATAATTATATAGTTTTAATGGATATGAAATATTTGTAGCTTTGAATTAAGAGTCATCTTTGTATTTGATTTGGAATTTAAAAATTCCACAGAGGACACAGTCTGGTCTAAAAATAAGTTAACGTATGAATTTCATACAAGTACCTAATCCAGTGATATAAACTGGCAACAGAATACATTAATCCAATGACAGATCTACAGGAGTTACAACTCCCTTGGGTTGAATTGGGTATTTTTTTATTATTTTACTTTTTTTTTTATTTTTCGGTGTTCACCCCCTCTAATTCTTGGGCAGAAAATGTACAAACTTGGGTCGCTATACCCCGTCTCCTTTGAAAGTTATCTGAATCTGCCACTGATTGATATAAATCTGCAACAAAATATTCATGCTCACAAGCTTGAACGTCGATTTCCATTTCAAAAGCTCAATGAAACTTCACAAATAATGTCCGTTTTAAGATATGGACAACGCTTTTTGAGAATTGCTGATTTTCTTATTTTTCAAATACTTATTCCGATAAACAAGAAAACTATGTATGATCACGTGCTACCCTGTTAGGTTTCTCATCATCAATCTCCGGTGCAATATGGAATATCTATGGAACGCCAAATTAACATAAACTCAAATAATTGAAGACATCTTTAATTATTTGAAGGTATCATCAATTCATTGGTGAGCGCAATAATTCAATTAAAAATCTCTTCAAATGATTATGATAGCTTCCGTTCTGAATTACTGAATTCATGATAGCTTTAATCATCCTGCTGAATTCATGCGCGCTATAATTGAATAGTTGCTCTCTTCAAATTAATTTATGATGTCAACAATTCAATTGATGGGCGCTACATCTCATTTGATGAGAGCAATAATTTAATTGATGTGAGCAAAAATCGAATCACTGGCTCTCTTTATTTGAATTGATAACTTTAATTCAGTTTATGCGCGCAGTAATGCTTGTAGAGAGAGCAACTATATAATTAGAGATATCTTAATTCAATATATCCACAACTGAATTAATGATATCTTTAATTGAATTGTTGTTCTCTTTAAAGAATTGTTGTGTGCATTAATTCCTTATATAAAAACATTGTAAATTAATTAAAGATATCTTCAATTGAATCAAAGAGATCATCAAATCGTTTATATCGAGCTCTAAATTAATTTTTGCGAGCAATGTTTCCATCCCATTGATGCTTTCATCGTTTGCATTGATGAGAGCATTAACTGAATTGAAGCACATTAATTCATTTGATGAGAGCAACAATTGAATTGATGATATCTTCAAATAATTACAAGCATTTTTTATTATTTGATTATATGTTAATTTGGTGCTCCATAAGTATCGCTCGGTCTTTTCCGTCAGGTCGGGAAGACATTTTTCTCTACTTGACGGAAAAGGCCGATCGATGGTCCTGACATGCGCAAGCTGACTTTTCCCCATAGGAACCCGTTTAATCTCGTTTATATATTCTATGCGTGAACCTCAAGGTCCACGCCAAAAACAAAAAATAATAATAAAATATCAAAACAATAAAATAAAAACTGTTAATTGGACCGATTTGGTTTTAGTCTTTACAAAAAGCTCATACATATACGTTCTTCGTTCTAGTTGATGACTTTGGGCCAAACATATACAATAAATTATTTTGCAAGCATCGCAATTAGCAATGCCTATAGAGAAAACTTTAGTAGGTCTCTCGATCTCAACACTATGTAGATGATACGTGTATTGTTTACGCATTTTGCAATAATAATACATGTCACTGATGCATGATATTAAAATGATAAAAAAGTAGGAATCCGTTGGTGGAGTGCAACTACTATTTCTTTATTTGCAAACAAAGCAATTTTTGCTTGGTATGCTTTTATAAGTGACGCATTTACTGGAGTTGAGTAACGTAGAATGAATGATTATTGTCCTCGTAATAAATTCTGAAGGTTTTTGTTATTGTTCAGAAACACACAAAATATTGGTCGTTTAAGTTTTATTTCAAATAAATAGGCAAGCATTAGACTATAACCAAACAAGAAAAGCCTAGCAATGAAAAGCTTTGAAGTCACTTCACAATAGTCAGTTTTATGGCCCCATCTCTCCTAAATCATTACTAATCTTCGTGAAATTTGATGTGTGACTAGGTAACTTAAAGATTAACTCATACCGAGGTGGCCGAGTGGTTAAAGCATTGCGTTCAAAATGACAAGGTCTCTCACCATTAGTCGTCGCGAATTCGATTCTCGCTCGCGCCGATATATGTGAGAAAGTTTGCCAGTTTACTTTCGGAAGATCGGTGGTCTCTTCCTGGGTACATTGTATCTGGGTTCTCTTCTCCACCTAAAAAACTGGACGCCACCAGATAACTGAAAAATTGTTGCGTGTGGCGGAAAACTACAAACAATCAATAAAACATGTAATTTTGGCGCCTTTATTGGTAATACCGATCATTTCTGTGGTAAATTCGGTGATTGGCGGTAATTTTGGTGATTCTATGTACCGCCATAACTCTGTAACAACAAAACCGAAAAATCTGGGTCTTCCTCATCTGAGTACTACCTTTAATTTCTATGAAAATTTCCTCAAATTATTGTGTGCCATAGACATTGCTATCGCCTTTTCTATACTACTATATAATGATTATGGACTCGATTGGTTTGTCCTTCAGTGCACGCTAATCGGCAGAGAGCTGTCAGAATAAACATTGTATCTCTGTAATTTTCAAATTTGAACTCATAGATCATCTATTATACCGTTGATTAATTAATAAATTAATAGAAATGACAAAACAATTCGGAATTTTTAATGAAGAAAACTTGATTTTTAAAATTCGCGCATGCGTATACCTTAGAAAATATGAGGGGTGGATCTCAAAAGGATATATTTATTAATTTTAAAATTCGTTCAGGTATATGTTCAATATTTCAAGTCAGGTCTTGATTTGAAAGGACAGCATAAGAAAACTTCAAATCTATTTCAGTGTATAACTTCCATTTTCAAACAAAAAAAAATCACACACACACTCCCCCCAATGACCCATACATTTAATAAAAATACATATACTTTTCTTCAGTGAAGGTTCCAAAACTCCGATGTCTGATTTTTACTTCCAAAATTCACCGTAATTACCTTATATATCCCCCATGCTTGCATGGGATAATGTCTAATCAATATTCAAAACTCCCGAGTCCCATAATGGTGGCGCTTAATTTCTCTGCCTTACTCAGTGTTATGCATATATAATCTAATATAATAATATAAATATAAGCCCAAACAGTGTACGCAGTAGACATTATTGAAAGTGTCGTACTTTCTGTCTGTATCCCCACTTATCAATATTCAAATAATCATTAATACACTGTATGGCATATAATTGCATGTTATTTAAGGGAGAGGGTTATGTAGGTTTTGGAACTTGAGCAATTTTTGTTCGTTGTTCGTATGTAACACTGAAATTGTAGACATTCTTTACAGGCGATATATTTTACTCGATTGATTAGATACTTTTCATACTAAGGAAGAACTTTATAGATTTTTAGATTGAATGATTATTTATTGCTTTCCGCCACACTCAACAATTTTTCAGTTATCTGGTGGCTTCCAGTTTTTGTTGGTGGAGGAGAGAACCCAGATACAACGTACCTGGGAAGAGACCACCGACCTTCCGCAAGTAAACTGGCAAACTTTCTCACATAACGCCGCGGCCGAGATTCGAACACGCGCCGACAGAGGCGAGAGGCTTTGATCAAAAGTCAAGGGCACCACAGGACTTCAGAGAGAAAGCTTGTAGATACTCTATAGACCACATTGTTTGCTAAATTGATTTGATACTTTACATGTAGAGCTTTGTTATCAAGAGAGGAAGAATGTTACTGATTTGGGGGTCAAAAGGTCAGGTCACTACTACACCTTGACATTTATTGATTGCCTACATTGCAAAGGGTTGCCTCACTGCAGAGCTCTTCTTATAAATTTCATTACATGTACTATTAAATAGAATTTTAAAAAAAGTATCTTTCAGATAAAATTTATTATGAAATATATTTATGCATACAATTGTAGAACAAAAATATTTAATCTGTGTTATTACTTCTTTAAAAGTGGTTTCTCACTTTACAGTGACATTCTCTCAACATTCATGTCAAAAATCATTAGAGTATATAATGATAGATAATGGAATGTACAGATCACATGATCAAAACACACAATGATTTTTACATATGAAATTAAAAAATACACAGAGTGAATCAATAGTCTTTGATACAAGTCATGATTATCACATCTAGTTCCATTGTAAATACATACATGTATTAAAATGTCATTGCATATATCTATATGTATAAAAAGTCACTTCCAAACGGTATGCATGACGGAAGTGATACAGAATATTAATGAACAAGTCAAGCCACTGAAATATCTCACTTGAAATATTACTACAAGTTTTCTTTTTTATTTCAGATTAATATGAAAACCTGTACAAAATATTATAAAAAATCTGTTCATGATGGAGAATCTTGTAATTAAATGTAACAGTCATTAGCAAATTCTAAATTTTGAAGACTTATATAAGCACTGCCCGCTGCCTAATCCTTTTATGTTTAATGTATAATAAAATATTGTTTAAACTAAATTAAATTTCAACATTACTAAGAAGTTCATGAAAATGGATGAACATTATCTGGAAATAAATTTTCAACCAACAAGTTTTAATATCATTGCTATAGATAATAGAGAGTTTCAGTTGTCTTAATTAAATAGTCACATTAGGTTAGGTTGAGATTATCACATTGAAGTCATTCCTTTGAAATCTTGTGATTCTGTATAATGATCTGATCGTGTTTACATGGCTACCTGTACAGATGGTAAAGCACATGGGAAACCATAGCAATGGACAAAAGGACATAACTCAGCTCTGCAGTACTTCCTCCCAACTGTAAGAATATAAGAGACATGTCAACATTTGTGATTTTGTCAGTTTTTTCGTTGTTGTTTTGGTTTTTGTTTCTGTTCCTACGTAATTCAATTTATTTCAGGCACTTTTATCTTATTCTGTCACTGTTCTGTTGCTCTTTATATCTTAATAAACAAAAATTGTATTGGTCAACACAGGTAACCTATGTTTTATATCTGAGACATTTGAGTGACATATATAACAATGTTGAAATGAAATACTGGTATCTCATTTCAACTAGATTCCCTGAAGCTATAAAAACAAAATGAACAAAGTATTGGTTTAAATACTGTACAACTTTTATCCATGAAGTCTTTATTTTGCAATTTACCAATGATGAACTGGTTTGTAGCGACTAATTTTTGCAACCAAAATTATCTTTAAAAAATACAAGAGCCATTACAGGACTGGTTCACAGTGAGAAATATCCATGATGATCTCATCAGCCTCAAGAAAATTTCTTGCATGTGAATAAAAGTAGGGTTACAGTTATTGTATAATTTATTTCATACCTGCCATCTTAAGATATGTTCAAAATCCTCTTTATACTGGATACAGAATTGCAGTTTACTACATGTTGGCCTTTAACAGTATGGTGTTCCTATATATCGTACTTATTCTTATTTTAGCAATTAAAATTTAGCACATTTGGAGCTAATGCACTATTTGGCATGACAATGATCTAGTGCTTGTTTTGTGTTTGCTAATGGATGAACAGAGATTTGACTTTCCAGCACATCCATAAATTAGTACACTTGCTTTACTGCCAAATCCACTAACCTTTGAGTCCCACTAAAATATTCTTGACAGGACGTAAAACAAACAACCCACTAGCTGCAGAACTGTAGCGTTATGGTTTTATATTTTTGTCTTTGACCATATGTTATAGTCAAAGACAAAGCAAAATAAAACCATAACACTACAGTTCTGCAGCTAACAAGCAACCAAACAATCGATAAAATAAATACACTTATGGCAGTATAGACTAAAACAGAATGAGCAAGAAATTACAAATAGTATGAAAAAATAAGAACACTAACCGTTACATAGTAATTACATCTGTCTCCCTGGCAACACTCCACACAGCTCCAGTCACGGTACCAATCTCTCATACACTTAAATCCCATAGCAGCTGACTGGGCATCACAAATGGCTTTTGTTTCACATGACTTTGAGATGTTATGGTATCTTTCGCTGACTCGCTGCCAGAATCTTGGCTCTGATGGATGAGATTAATTTGTTAACATTCTGTATAAGCTTTATAAACAAGAAACATCATATATGAGAATTTATCATTTCAAGCAAGCACAGTCCCTCCTTCCACAGAGGTCACCTCTATCATGTGGTTACTTCTTTCCTGGAGTCAAGTCATTTCTTACTGATTAAAAATTCAATATAACTCTATCAAACGACCACTTGTGAAACACAGTCAGCAGTCATAAAATTTCATACCAAACAACCATTTTCCCCTGTGTACAGCAATCATTTTGTCACATGACTTACTGGTTTATCTTCAATTGCAGCAAGATGGTTTCTGAGTGTGCTGTTACTTCTGTAAACAACTGATTAATTGTGGCAAAATCTCGAGAACATATAACTTGGTCTAATAAGATCAATTTTGAATGGTTGGGTGAACAAATAATGTAGCATTCTATATGCATATACCAGTCTGGGTGAAAAATGTTAGACCGATGCCCAATTTCTAGTAAAATTTCTGTTGGACTGGTATATTTTTTTCTTGGACTAGTATAATTCAGAAAATAAAATACATCATTTCCATCCACACTGTAAACAGAGAAAAGTAGTTTACGAATAGGTCAAGCTCATAAATGGTTTTCATGAATTACTCTCTCTGTAATTCATCTTAAAGTTGGATGTTGATAAAAAAGAGTTTGTTATTTTCATTCTTACTATAGGGAAATCATTTTTGTGGGGTTTTTTTAAAGTTTAATTTTCTTCAATAAACTGTTTTCATTTTGGATTATTGAATTTTTTTTCAAGCTAGGAGCTTGAAAAGTTAATGACCTAGTCTTATATACATACACGTAAGCATATATATACATGTACTTTCTAACCATGTAGTATTGCAAATCATAAAATGTCTAAGCGTCATCTAATAAAGTGGACTGCTATTAAGAGGTCACCTCTCTATAAATGTCACTTTTACTGAATCCCATGAGTGACAGGTTTGACAGTACAAGTTAAGATAAATTCTTACTGAACCAACCAATTTATGCTGAAACATTTGGAGTAATGCTTTGGGAAAAACATCTGCACTTGATACCAAGACTTTACAACATGTAAAATTATCCATCAAATAATGTTTCCATTTTACACCAGCAAGTCCTTATTGGTATTGTATCTCTATCAATGATATAAGTGGAAACTGTCTAAAAACTTCTCAAAAATATAAGAGTTGGTGATGTGAAGCTACGTGTACATATTTATATATGAAGAGTATATATATATATATAATTATATATCTATAACACACACACACATTTTACAGGTAAGAGTATTTTGGTATGTACAGATGCAAGAAGCACAGAACATCTTATCCTCAATTCTCATATAGATAATCTTATTACCAACAAAGATATGCTTAGAAGTAATTAGAAATTAGTGTCTATTGAATATTTTTATTTTCCAGATTAATCAAATAACAATTTCTTTTACTTAGAAATAATTTTGTTCTGAATCATTAGGAATGTCAACACACAACCCAAACAACATGGTTGGCAACCAAGTTGAAAGGTCTCATCTGTGGATTCATTTCAACTGGAAAATAACAGCAGTAAAGATGAATCGAATTTGCATACATGATATATTTGGTAATAAAATAAATACAAAATATAACATAGACATGATAGAAATTCCAGGATGTTTGTTTACTTGATTTGTTAATATTTCCTTTGGAATTTTGTTTACAATGTTCTTAGATTGCTGCTTGGTTTTATATCAATTTTAAAGTATATTGATTCTTTTGCTGCATACAAGTATTGTTAAAATAACTCTAGATCATATCATACTGTTATGTCCTTGACAGTGTCCAACTTGAGGATTGATGATATCAAAAAGCATTGAACAATTTCAAAAAAGTTTTAAAAAGCATGTTACACATATTCAAGACATTTCAGACAAACACAAACTGAGACAGGTAAACAACAGTGATTTGGAAAACCTGTATTAAAAACTCTAAATACTTACGCTGCCATCTAATTTCTGTCCTGCAAGCATCTTGCTCTTTCTCACACTGAATGGTTGTTTTGACACATTTGTCTTTATTTGTTCTCTGACCCAAACATACATAGCATTCCAGGGCAAAACCTACAAATTCACCATTATATTGACACTCTTTAAATTAAAAAAACTATTTTCTTTTTCATAAGACAAGGTGTTTTATTTTATATCAACTATTCAATATGTTGCTTATACTTATTGTGCATCTACAATGATATAACAAAATAAACAATCTATTATTTCACAAATACTTGCCATTTTTGCACACATTTCTTGAAAAAAATACATTGCTTTGCCCTTACTAATATTTCTCGTTACTCTTTATTGTACAATTGTATCACTGACTTTAAGATTTGACACGTTTATGATACAAATTTTGGTAAATTAAAATTATCAATGTCTCGTATTATCATGAGTCGGTCACTTCCGGAATCTCCATGCATTCGACCAACCTGCACGTCTAAGTAATCTTAAATTTTCATATCCAGAGGTAGATAAAGAAAAAAATATACTTACATGAGCCAATTAAACACAGAAGACCCAAAAGGACAACTGTATTCTTCATTTTATATAGTTTCTAAAATTTTTACCTGTACACATTCATTGAATTTTTGAAGGTACAGGTAAAGCGGAAATAATAAGTGTGTAAACTCCAAAAGTGATTTCGTCGGAATTTCAAATTCCGGATTATAACCGATGTGTTTGCAGGACACGTCGCAGCGAAGGAGGGGGATGGGTATTTTTTGACAATGCATTTTCCGTTATTTTTACGTATATGAACTCCCCTTTTTATAGCAACTTAAACATGTTAGAATCGTATCAATATTGTCCCTAATTAATACGAGATAGGATTTTGAAGTTTGGGCAAACTACCGTTTTAGTTCTCTCTCTCTCTCTCTCTCTCACACACACACACACACACACACACACACACACACACACACACACACACACACACACACACACACTCCGTGACTAATATTATATCCATTACTGTAAAGAACCTTTAAAAATGTCAAATCAACTTCTGCGGTTGCCTCCACCACTCAATTATAAAAACAATGTTATATGCCTGCTTCGTACATATGACGTGTACATGAACATGCAACTCGTATTCTTTAATTCCCAACTGCATGGATCCTTTGATACATGTCCATATGATTTCTATGGTTATATTTATTACGTCCATACGAATCAGAACGGTTTGTAATGCTAATACATCTACTTCTAGACAATACATTTTGTTTTGAATGGAGGAATCATCATTCAAGTCTGCACAATCAGATAATTGCTTACATACTATATTTAGGCATATGAACTTTACTAAAGGTTTTGGAAGATTTATAACGTTAGACACATCAAAACAAAAGTGCGTACCATCTATCCTTCTGTGTTTAGTGAACTAGAAGTGATAAAAGAACTAGATAGGTTGAGGAATGTTTTGATTCCACTTGATAAACAACATTGTATTTGTTTTTATGCCTATATATTACAACTGTATTTTACAAGATTGATTGATTGATTGTTGTTTTCCGCCACACTCAACAATTTTTCAGTTATCTGGTGGAGTCCAGTTTTTTTTTTATTGATGGAGGAGAGAACCCAGATACAATGTACAAGGGAAGAGACCACCGACCTTCCGAAAGTAAACTGGCAAACTCTCACATATAAAGGCGCGAGCGAGATTCGAACACGCGCCGACTAGAGGTGAGAGGCCTTGTGGATTTGAGCGCGATGCTCTAACCACTCGGCCACGGAGGCCCCTATTTTACAAGAACTTGGCATTTAAAATTCCATATTTTGTAATCCTAATTTTACTTCATCTGTTCTTTCAAAGGATGAAATTCTATAAAATCATGATCCAGTTTTAAACACATTTAACATTCCAGTCAATGGAACGAATGAAAATGAGCTACCGTACCTATATTCCAAAATTCACAAAAACCCCTTACAAACATAGATTCACTGCTGGATCCAATGTTCTACCAAGTCCCTATATTTGCTCCTCACGAAAACAGTAACAGCTATGAAGGAGAAACTGCAAACGCATTATGCCACAACATAATACTAGAAGAAGTATAAATCAAATGTGGATTCCAAAATTTCTAAACTCACAAAACTTTTCTCAAATCAATAACATCAAAACGTATAACTTTTCAACACTTCACACGACCACTCTTCAAGATATATTTAAGACTAGACTTTTCGGTATCAGAGACGGTTGCTTTTTCAACAAAAATGGGGGAAATGGAAATATTCATATCCAGTGATCAGTAATTCAAAAAATTACATTCTTAAACACTATTCGGATTCTATGCACAAACACTTTGAAATTGAAATTAAAAAGATGCTGGATTCACTCATTGATAATACCGGTATCTTCGGAGGTTTCCACCAGATAACTGAAAAATTGTTGAAAGTGGCCGAAAACAATCAGTCAATCGTAGGTTTCCAACAGTCTGTTCGAATTCCCATGGGCACAAATTGTGCACTTTTATTAGCCCACCTGTTCTTTACATTCTTGTGAGGTAGAATTTATTCAAAAGATCCTACATGAGAAGAACAACTCTCCTGCTGTGGCCTTCAACTCAACATTTAGATATATCGATGACGTTTCATCTATTAACAATAGTCATTTTTCATTTATATGTCGATTCGACATATCCAAGTGAACTCGAAATAACAGATATCACAGAGTCTTCCACATCTGCTTCGTACTTCGATATTTCACTGAGCATAGATGCTAACGGCATATTAACAACTCAGCTTTATAACAAACTGAATGACTTCGGCTACTCGATACACAAAAGCTAGTTCTGCGTATGATCATATTTTAAATCGAGGCATTCTACTGACAAACAAGCTAATTTTTCAGAGTCAGCATTTCTCAAATTCTAAGGTCGTTGTAACGTTATAGCTTGCCAATACAACCTGTGATTGGGTCAAATGCTGTCTAATGTGTTTCATACCAATTGTTAGGCCATTCTTTACACACAGATTTTGTCTGCGGATTACCCCGTTTACTTGATCAAGATATAGGGTTCACGGCGGGTATGACCGGTCGCCAAGGAGTGCTTATTCCTCCTAGGCACCTGATCCCACCTCTGGTATGGCTATGGGTCTGTATTTCCCCAACTCTTAATTTTGTATTCCTTAGGATTTGCGAGATTGATAACTTATCTTCACCTTTTCAACTCTGTTCAGACTACTGATACATTTGAACCGAATTAAATATACAAGTCTTGAATATCTACTTTTGATCATTTATTCAAATGAGAGTACAGCATATGTACAGTATATTAGTCTGGCATGAAAAGCTGATAAAGTTTTACCTTCTACAATGTTGATGTATATCTCTTCTTTTATGCTACAGCAGGTGTCTGGGATGACGAACCCGAAGGTAATCTGAGTCCAACAGGATAAGCATAAGACTGTGTGTCATCAAAACCATACAAAAGTAAGCCGAATTGGACATTAGGATCCAAGTGTGTGACGTAGTGCTGTCCTGGACTCACCTCCACTGAAATTATGAGGTATATGACTCTATTGACCAGGAGAACATCTAATCCCTCGATTTTGGAGTTGATCGTGTCTCCGTCCAATCTAATTCCGTCCACATCGTGACTTTTCACTAAGAATACCAGATAGTGGGTCAAGTTCTCTTTAGTCGGGGTATGAAATTTGTAATTGTTAGAATATTGATCCAACGAAGGGATCAAAAGTAAGAATGGACTAATTGTGAACGGTGCGGCTGTTAGAATGAGAGGTTTTTCGCTGGATCCATGGTACGGATTAGAGGCACCTGCAGTAATCCTGGACACTCCTCGCATTCGTAGATTACTGGAAAGGTTGACATTTTTTCCTTTTGTTGTAATGGCGTTGTCGGCTCCAAGATTGTTATAGTAGAGGTTGATGTAGGTAGCATTAAATAAAGGTGGAACAATGAATTCGGTACCAATACTGTTCGATGGTGGGATGAATTCTACCATTTGATTATATTTAGCTCTCGAAGGAGAGCCGAAAAATTGACCCGATATGACCCCCACAGGTTTGTTCGAATATACACGGGTACCCATTAGATATCCGAGAGGAGTCTGCAGTTGGGCAGTTTGTCCCTTTGAAAGGGTGAAAGAAATGTTCTCTCCCATACCATAATCCTTCGACTGAAAAGTCACACCACCCCAGAATCCTTTTGTGACATTCACTTCCGTATTCTCGTCTGTGGCTACCAAAGCTACTGTGCTGTTGTATTGGGTGGCAGTATAGTACATTTTGCCCCAGAAATCTACAGGGATCGCTTGAAATCCTTCCCCGGCACAACATTCATCACCAGAATGACCATATACATAAATTGGATGATCGGATTCGATAATGATGCCTTTGTTTTCTATCTCGTTTCCATCTAGAACTATTCCCGATGGAAGGGAGACTACAGCACCTTCGTTTGCTTTCACCTGCAAGACCCTGTCTATCCCTGGATAACCGGAAGTCAGCCTAACTTCCGTGTCCTGCAGACTGGATATCAAGAGTTCCGCCCTGGTGACTGGCTTCTTTCCATCCGGAAACATAACCACGTATCGTCTTCCTCCATGTCCTTTTTAAAAATAATATGAAAATTAATAATAGTTATGTAGAAATATAAGTTCAGTAATTAAAAGATTGCAGTCAATGGAATGCTTCTGTTGAAATAAAGGAAAGTTCAAATAATACCTGTTGATTGCCCTTTGATATTATATTGGAAAAGTAGTACCAGAGCAAAACTCAAAATTACTTTACAAAACATGTCGTAACGATTCTTCATTCCGTTTGCTTATATTTTAGATTGTGTATTCTAATTTCATTAAATGCAGTTAAGGTATGCAAATGAAATGCGTCAGAATCGGCATATAATTAAGTTTTTGTTTAACTCGTTTTCAGATACCTTTTCAAACGTTAGAAAGGTGCAGTTTGGGTTTTCCTTGCACAAGCCAATGACGTATTGATGAAAGCGTTTGATACACGCAAGTGAAATATGTGCTCATCATTCATTCATTTCTTCCCGTAAAATTACGAAACATGAGATTTTATAGGCGGTACTATTAGCCTTTGATGTTAATTGTATTTTCATGTCATATACTACAGACCAATCAGAAACTGAGGAAACAACGACAAAGTCAGTTTTTTTTATATTTTATTTTCAATTGCTTATCCACAATCTAATTAAAATCAGATCCTTTGATCCACTTGTATGAACTTATATCGCTTGTGTAGCGACATACATGAGCGGCTCAAAGGAAATAATTTTAATTAGATTCAGTCCTCCATCAAATGTGTTTTTCTTACATATTGCATACATCTACATTGTTACTGAAATAATATATTGCATTGATTGCAACACTGTTGATATCAGTTGATGATTTCTATGTAGGCGGGCGGAACAGGAGTGTAGGCATTGCTTTTAGGGTCAGGAGCCGCCAGCGCTGTGTATTGCCTTTTCAGATCGGCGTATTGGTTATGTTCTGACTTTCCATTGTCATCACTGAAAAATATACACACATATACAAATCTCTGGATATAATTGATGTGAAGTTGTGACACATACAAATATGTAAATGAAAGTTATTCTGACAATGCCGAAGCTCTGACGATAATACACGGTTTCTGCTCTTCACCATATAGTGTGCCGTATAGAACATTAAGTTTGGTCAGTTTACTGGAAGAAATGAGATTAAGAAAAAAGAAAAGAAAATCACAAATACATGGCATGACAAAACTACACTCAACAAAGACGTACCGCATCTTAGGTTGTCCCCGTACTTCCAGATCTGCAAATAAATCAGAAAATTGTAATAACACTTCCAGAAAAATTGAGCCCCTTTAAACCAGTACATAATACGCCCGCATACGTTAATGACCTAAGGGCCATAGATCCTTTTAAAAATTGGACAGTGTTCCCCTTGTAATATCCATATTACCCCCCCCCCCCCCCCCTCCAGGGTTTAGGAGGAGTTGTGACGACTAAGTATTGTGCATAAAAAAAAACTAAGTCTAAAGGCCATAACTCCTTTTTAAAAAATGGACAGCGTTCCCTTGTAATAAGTGCATATACACATTGTGATCTTTCTTTGTATCAAGTTCCATTACAATTTCCAAAAGAGTTCAGGGGGATTGTTGATTATTTGTTGTTTTCTGTCACACTCAACAATTTTTCAGTTATCTGGTAGCGTCCAGTTTTTTATTGGTGGAAGAGAAAGCCTAGATATAATGTACCCGGGAAAAGACCGACGACCTTCCGAGGTTTAGGAGGAGTTGCGAAGATAGTATTTTGCATAAAAAAAACCAAGTCCAAGGGTCATAACTCTTTCTTAAAAATGGACAGTGTTTTCCTTGTAATATGCACATCTACACATTGAACTTTCTTTGTACCAAGTTTCATTAAAATCCCCCAATGGTTTAGGAAGAGTTGCGAAGACAAAGTATTTTTCATTTTAAGCGGGCGTATAAAAATATTCTTAGCTGTCTAGATACAGTACAGAAAGTCATAGTCAAGTGGGTTTTTATCGAATTTCCGCTATTAAAATTAGAAACCGAGCTACTGTAACACGGGATCGATATTTTTTTTTTATCACACAACAGTACTGTTTCCAGGTTCATAACGCTGGTTCGGAGAAACGATATGAACTCGTAGCACTGGTTGATAACAATGCAAATTATGTAGAGTCATGTGAGGTCAACGCGTGCTGGCATATATAGATACAAAAACTTTACTACAAACGTTCTACAAGCCTATTATACTGTTTTATTTTTTGTTTTTATATAATGACATAGCTAAAAATTGAAATTTTGAAATTAAAATTTCAATATACCTATTATGTGGACGTGTTTATCTTTAGATCTTACACGTATTTCTTCCGCTCAAGGACATTTTTCAGACGAAGCAAAGAGGCTGCAAATCACTTCCTTATATACAGAAACATGAAATGAAAAGTAACTAAATGATGCGTTTATTAATAGTTGTGTGATAAATAAAATCTTACACTCGTGCTTATGGCATGTGAAATTTATGAAATTCGTTACCAGATTTGAATGTTTCCCTCACCAAGGTTCGGGAAATATTAAATCTGGCAAATCATTTAATAAATTTCATATGCCATAAGCACTCGTTCAAGATTCTCTAGTTGTGGCCCCTGTTGGCTCCCCGAAACCAAATTTTATAGCAAAAGTAAAAGTTTATATATCTGCTTTATGAGCTACAATGTAGTGAGTGCAGAATACAAATTTTGTTGAAAGAGCTATAACTCTTGTAAAACTACATGACCCATGAAATACTGTATCAAAATCGCAAGACATGAACAATTGCGAGGGGAAAATGCAGAGGGTTATTACTCTAGTGCTATCCTTCCAATAATAGCGTATCACCTCACTTGATCGAACTTTCATTCAGTTATTGGCCGTATGGTATCAATAAAAGTGAGTTTGGATTACCATGCTATGCCATTTTCTCGGCATGATTGGTCACTGAAAACAGAAATAAAACCTGTTACATTGAAATCCATTAGAAGCCTTACCCAAACATTTGCACGTTCGAGCAAGCGAAGTGATACACTGTTAGTGGAATGATAGTAAATCTGTGTCATCGAACACCCCCCCCCCTTTTTTTTTCGTATCAATATCTCCAATCAAAATATAAATGAATTGCTAAACGCAAAATTTATGCCAAGGGCTTCAACTCCTGGAAAACTTGGTCAAGCGTTACCACATGTACATAGCGGTTAATTAATTGTTAATTACATATCTACATCTTCAAACATAATGTAAACCATCATTGCGGGGAAACAGAATCGATTTTTATACATACATTCTTGTAAAACTAAGTCAACCATGATGGATGCTGTAGTTGATAATTAGAAAATACACAGAAAGAATCTTTAATAGTGGGAAAAAGAAGAAATGGGACTGACTGACGGGAGGACTAACAGATAGACGGGCGAAGAGGAGAGCTACTTATACAACTGTATGATCTAAAACACGACAGAAATGGAGCACAGTATCCCAGCTGCATACACCCTTCCAATATAACACTTCAATGTGCCCCAAATCCAATAAATGTACGAGTGTATATAAGAAATAAATTGTGAAAAGTATGTCGGCATGAAACGTTGCTGTTCATACCCTCATGTATTTTCAAAAATTGAATTTATTTCTTGTATTTACATTAATTCTGTCCCGTGGGAACCCGGGTTAGAATAGGTCTTCAGTACCCTTTGCTTGTCATAAGAGGCAACTAAATTAAACGGTCTCTCGGATGAAACAGCAAAAGCCGAGGCCCCGTGCCACAACAGGTGTGGCACGATAAAGATCCCTCCCTGTTCAAAGGCTGTGAGCGCCGAACATACGCCTAAATTTTGCAGTCGTTCACCGGCAGTGGTGACGTCTTCATATGAGTGAAAAATTCTCGAGAAGGACGTTAGACGATGTACAATCAATCAATCAATAGATTAATACTAATTTCATTTCTGTCGGAATTCCCAGCGGATACAATAAACATGCTACATTCAACAAGATTAATAAGCGCATTGCTTGTAACTCGGCGCGTTTATGAGGAAAAGATAATCATTAATTAGATTACAATTTGTAAAAGATATCGATGGCAAAATCATTGGAGAAATAACTTCATTTATGAGGGCTGATTGATATGTTGTGAACCTTGTATTGATGGAGGTTAGCTTCGGTGTCCTTTTTCAGTCCTATTATCTGAAGAACCTGAAGACAGGCGTCATTTGGTCTGTTTATATTGACAATGTAGCACTCTAAAATAAACAAGGTAAGTGACTTTTGCGAAATGGACAAAATCGGTGGAAGAACAGTGATCCAATATTTTCATAAGAAGGGTTTAGCACTTAAGGATATACATACTGATATGGTAGCAACACTAGGGAAAGATGTCCCTTCATATGCCACAGTAAAAATGGTGGGTGGCGGAATTTAAACGCGGCAGGCAGAGCCTTGATTTCCCGTCCTAGAAAGCTTGCCCCTGTTGCAATCCCGGAAATGGTCAATAAATCCATGATATTGTTATGTTCCATCATCTGGAAAGGTTATGGCCTCAGCTTCTGAGATACTGATGGTACATTATCGCCAAAAGAGAAAAACAATCAATGGCACATATTATGCATCATTTCTGAGGCAGGTACGGGAAAATAATAAACTCAAGCACCGCAGGAAACTCAGTAAATTTGTGTTCTTCCACCAGGACAATGTCCCTGTTTACAAGTCTGTCATTACCATGGCTACCATTAAGGACTGTGACTTTAAATTGATTGAGCACCCGCCTTATTCACCCGATCTTGCTCCATCAGACTACCATCTATTTCCAACTGAAAATGACCATTACCGGTACCCTCTCTCAGTCAGATGATGGCGTCATATTTTAATTTAATCTATAGAGAAACATAAAGAGATATTCCTTTACGATGTAAAAATACATCAGATTTTCAGAAAGATATCGCCCTAACTTTAAGAAATATCTCTTTAAACCAAAAGATATCTTTTTCATTTGACTACATGGATTTCATCTACGCATGACCGTCGCCATTTATGTGACGTATTGATATAAGCTAATGCAAGTTCGAGGGGGACGGCAATAACCAGTTAGCATTAGTTGCGTCTAGCAAGTTGTATGAAAATTACAAGTATTTGAATTTCCTTGATATTAAGTATATATATTAAAAAATAGATTACATAGTTATTGTACTTGAATGTATTTATATATATAAATAATTGTACACTACTTCATCAATATTCATTTTGAATCACCATATCTAAAATTACCATCAATTGCATCTATGGCTAGTGATATAGTGTCGAATTTTACACGGGTTCTCATATTTGTATTTAGATTCCAGTGTCTCTGAATCTTTTGGCAATTTTAGCGTGTTTTTTTTTTCGGGGGGGGGGGGGGGGGGCATTTCGACCAGGATTAGAATGATCGAGAAATATTTCTTTAAGGAGGTACACTTCGTCACAATGCATGACTTCCTTATAAAACATTAATGCAAATATAAATATAAGCAATATTAGTTTATTCTTTTTAGATTTAATTGCTTAATCAGTAGGTTAGCATGTCGACTGATGAACTGTAGGGTTCGAGTTCAGCAAAAGTTTTAATTTTATTTCAGATTGCTTTCTAGACCTACTAAACCTGCATTCTTTTGACTAAATAAAGTAAATTTCAAAGTTTTCATTTTCAAAATATTGTTGTACACATCTTCCAGTTTTCATCCATATCACATCCATACGAAATTTCTCCGGTGTAGTATTTCTCTTAAATAGATATCTCGTCTTGTGTGAGAGATATCCCATTTGGATGCTTAAAGAGATATATTTTGTTTTAAAAGATATCTCTCTTGCAAATTCTTACAAAACATATTTCTTTAGTAGAGAGATTTCTAACCAAGTTGAGAGATATCTCTTATACATGTATCTTAAAGAGATATCTCTTTTTCTAAAGAGATATCTCTTTCAAATTAGAAATATCTATAAACATTAGACTGATAGCTTATTTTCCAGGGGGGGGGGGGGGGTGTAAAACGGCTTGACATATAAAAATTCCTACAAGAAATCAACTTAACGCAAGCATAAAAGAATAGGAAATATCAGGCCGCAGAAGATGAAGGAATGTTTTTTTGTTTATTTTTTATTTTTAGATCGGACCACTCCGACGATATGCATTTTGCATATTTTTTCCGGACTAAGAGTTAATTGTGAAGTTATACATTGATTAAGATATCTTAAGCAAATTCAGTAGTAACGATGGAGAAGCTGAAGTAATTCCGTTTGTCATAAAGTTGAGTTGTTAATTTGCCGTTAACATCTACTTGATATAAAGTATCTAAATATAATGCAGATGTTGAAGACTCTGTCTTTTATTTCAAGTTCACTGGGATATATTGAATCGATATATGAATGAAAAATGATTATTGTTAATAAATCAAATGTCGCCGATACATCTAAAACCAAGTTGAAGGCCACAGTAAAATATTTTCTCTTCTCGTGTAGAAGCTTTTGAATAAATTCTGCCTCATAAGAATATTAAAACATATAACAAAGGAGCACAATTTGTGCCCATCGGAATTCCAATAGACTGTTGAAAGACCAGATAACCAAAGACTACGAAGATATTGTCAATGAGGAAATCCAGCATCTTTTAATATGAAGTTAATAGTATGACAGTGGTATTCAACAAAGTACTTTTTAATGACTGATCACATGATATGAATATTTTCCTTTTCCCTTTTTGTTGAAAAAGCAACTGTCTATGATGTTAGAAATTATAGTCTGTAATTTATCGTGAGAAATGGTCGTGTAAAGTGTTGAAAAGTCATACGTTTTGATGTTGTCGATTTGAGAAAAGTTTTGTGATTTTAAACTTACTAAAAGTTCTTCAGATTTTTTTTTAGAATCCACATTGGCAGTTTTCTTTCGAAAGGTCGGTGTATCTGGGTTCTCTCCTCCATCAATAAAAAAATGGACGCCACTAGATAACTGAAAATTTGTTGAGTGTGACGGAAAACAACAAACAAAAACAAAGAATCTACATCTGATTTACAACACTTTAGGCATGGCACAAAACGTTGTTCACAACTATTAATATTTTCGCGAGGAGCAATGATAGGGGCTTGGTAGAACAATTACTGGATCCAGCAATGTATCGTTGCTAGTAAGAGTTTTTGTGAAGCATACGTACGGTAATTCAATGACATATTCGTCCCATTGACTGGATATTAAATGTGTTTAAAACTGAATAAGTAATATTAGCAATAACTTTAATCTCCAATTAAGTACGTATTACAATAGTTTTGGAGATATTTTATGAAAAAAATATTCACATCAATCCCACAGAAACGGTTGCACAGTCTGAAAACCCACATCAGAACAGATCACGCTTTTACGTGTCGCATTTGACCTCTGGCTCCAATGAACTTTACTATCGGCTATCGGGACTTGCGTATTACATCTGAACACCCCCTCGGACAAATTATCATCATTGAAAACCATTTCAACGATTTAATGAACACACAAAGAGCTTTAAAGATATTAAATCTCATTTATCTAAAAGAGAAAGGAAAAGAAGTGACCGCATAATTTGGAAACTTTTCATTGCCATCTTATCCCCTTTTAGAGATATCACCAAAATTTTCTACAACGATCAAGACTGGTGGATCTTCCTGGTTCACCGAAGATCAAAACAACACAGACATAGACCAGAAACAAGCTGACATTAGCTTTCCCTGTACAAATATGCGTAACTGCAAACACGTCTCAAGCAAAATCGGGTTCCTGTATGGGAGTTAATGTTGTCACTAACGTATTCCAGTCAAGAGAAGATTTCAGCAGTGTTAGCAGTGATTCCAATAGATGAACAAGTCACTGTCCTTCAAAGGCATGTGCCTCTAACAGAAACTTAATATTCCAGGTTGAAATTTAGATGCGTTTTAAAACAGTTTTTTTTTAAAATCTGAAAACATCGAAATATTTTATTATAAGTGTTATTGCTAGAGCTGTGATGATATATAGACTTAATGAATATGATATTTGTAGTTTTGACTTTAAACCTCAGAAGTCATCCTTGTATTTGATATTAACCTTAAAGTTAAATTCAACAGAGGACACAAACTGGTCTAAATAATAACGTTTGAGTTTCATACCTTAATCCTGGCAACAAAATACCTTTTCAAATCCAATTATAAAAATTTGACAACAAAATATCGATGCTCACACGTTTAAATGTTTTTCATTTAAAAGCTCAGTGCAACTTAACGAATAATGTCCATTTTAAGATATGAATAACAAAATATTCTTTTCTTTGTGGAGCGTTGATGAGGTGAATATTTTGTCATCTAACTATGTATAAATGACTAAATTAGAGTCCATATAAGATCGTTTTATTTATTTATTTATTTATTTTATTAAAAACACACAAACCCGTTTTTCACAAACCATGCAGAACATTCTACTGACAAATGATTATGAAATATTTCTGATTCCGATAAACCTGTACTTGTGCATGCACAAGCTGAACAAACACACACACACCTTCCAGTGATTACAGTGTTACCACCACCACCCCACTAAGTGAGTACGATGTCATATCCTGTCAGGTATCAGTCTATGAATAAAGATCGCGTTATCAAGCTCTGGTGCAATCGGAACATCCCTCGGTTTTTTCGGTCTAGTCAAAAAAGGAAAACACCGAGAAAAGTTCCGATTGGCTCCGGTTAAAATCAATCGTAACTATTCGGCCATTTCCGCGAACCTTATTTCTCCCTAATATAGGACTAGGCTATTGCACACGCTCTTATTCTGACCTTCACCTTCTGCATCCAAATTGACAGTGTTTTTCGTAAGTTTCATCGTTTGGTTAGTGATTTTTTCCCCCTGAACGCTCTTTTCAAATAGGTATTCTACAACATTTGCAACATAAAACATTGCTTGTAAATGCATTGTCTATGGTACAGAATGCGGTTATGAAATTAGGACTTGAATTCTGTAGGTCGGTTGTATCAATAGGCTAAATGTTTCTTGTTTACAAAACAATTTACTTTCCATGTGCTTTATTCCAATAGTACTCGATATGTGAATTTCAATTTCAATCCACAGAGTAGTGAAAGGGAATTAGCAAACTGTACCGCTAGTTAAGACACCTTATTCTGTGTCATATTGCAATCTCCTTGAGGAGTAAAGACGTCGTTGAACAGGCGGGTAATGTACAGGCCACTGAGATCTCTGTAATAGTTGTGTGTATGTACCAGTAGTGTGTCTTTCTGATGCACCCCTTGGGGATCCGGGTTTTTAGAATAGATCCTCAATACCCCTTGCTTGTCGTAAGAGGCGACTAAACTGGGCGGTCCTTCGGATGAGACCACAAAAACCGAGGACCCGTGTCACAGCAGGTGTGGCACATAAAAGATCCCTCCCTGCTCAAAGGCCATAAGCGCCGAGCATAGGCCTAAATTTGCAGCCCTTCACCGGCAGTGGTGACGTCTCCATATGAGTGAAAGATTCTCGAGCGGGACGTTAAACAATATATAATCAATCAATAATCTTTGTAATGCATCACTAGTTACACATGTTGGCTCCTAAAGTATTATTGAGATACGGGTACCATAATGTATTCGTTGTGTGTAATGGGGGGGGGGGGGGGGGGGGGGGGGGGGGGGGGAGTGTCCTCTTGGTACTGGGTCTTCCTGTGCGCTTTGAGACACATCATCATCGCTTTGAAATCTATTCATTTGTACTAGGATTTTGAATGACTTATCCACAGATAAACGTTGTGTGCATGTGTTTACAGCAACCGAAGCTCGCATCGCTCCAATGGTTACGCATATGAGTCACGTGATTTGCTCTTCATCAGCTGAAAAATGATGGGTATTACCCATAATGCCTCCGTTACTGCGGTAGGTTACACTTCATGAACAATCCCTTAGAAGTTTAGAGAGTACCACAAATATTTTTAAATCGCATATCATCACACGTTTTGTTGTTTATAATTGCTAATATGGCGTCAACTTTTCAAGTTTTTTATTCACTCGCACCATCAATAAGTGGTACATAAGGTAAAGAAAGTAGTTTTATACAATGAAAAAAGCGGTACATGTGTATATCAAAAGACAAGAGAGACATAAATATAATCATGTTCAGATAGAGACAGCAGGAAAAGAAAAGAAAATATGGATTATATGTATGAGTTACAGGACATACTAAATCGTATATTTTTTATTTAAACATACATAGGTGTTTCAGATTTTTAACACTTGAAGTAGACATAATTTCAGAACACTTAATTACATTTGGCTTAATAGAGTACCTGAGATGTAAAAAACTTAATTATACTATTCAAAAAAGTAAGGGATACTGTATTTTATGATCAAAATATTCACATATACAAAGGGATACGAAACCATGCTGTATAGTTCCTTAACGAGGAAGTATTTCCAAAGAAATTCATCACCTAAACACATCAATCACACTCTCACAATCTGCACGGAACACTAATGATGATCAGGGGTGTTGTGCCACAAATTTGCATGCCTCTGAATTGGAAGGTTAGAGCCACTTTAAAGGAAGATTTTGAAGAAAAGACATCAGATTATCAGTTGTTGAAGTCGTTAATTAAACAGAGACCATGCGCCGTCTAACACAGGATGAGAGGTTACGTGCCCTTGGCATGCTACAGGTTGGCACTAGACAGGTCACTGTGGCAAAGGCAATGAATGTTTCCTGATCTGTTATCAGCAGATTATGGTCCAGACATCGTGCTACAGGGTCTGTTCAAGATAGACCACGATCCAGTCGATCAAGGGCAACAACTCAGGCTCAGGACAGATTCATCTGCACTATCGTCTGGTAACAGCAAATTAGATAATGTATCAACTTCAAAGGAATACTGGCTTAGTAGTCAGTGGCCAGACCATCCGGAATCGACTGCACAGATTTCACTTACACACCCGACATCCTCGTGTTATTCCCTGTTTGAGGGATCGTCACATTAGGGCCCGACTCCAATGGTGTCGTCACCATAAACGCTGGGATAATCGCCGATGGAACCACATAATGTTCGCGGATGAGTCAAGGTTCACTGTGGATTTCCTGGACAGATGCAGGGAGGTTTGGCGCCGACGTAACGAAAGTTTCCTTCACGTTAACGCCATTAGACATGATCGGTATGGGGGTGGATCTGTAATGGTGCGGGGAGGCATCACTGTTGCTGGCAGAACAGACTTGCATGTTGTTGCTGGACATGCCACAGGGCAGTACTACCGGGACAATATCTTGACACCCCATGTTGTACCGTTTTGCACGTCGTTATGACCGCCGTTTCACTTTTCAAGATGATAATACCAGATGTCATAGTGCCAGGATCGTTACAGATTGTCTCCAATAGCAAAATATCACCACATTACCATGGCCCGCACTCAGTTCGAACCTTTCCCCCATCGCGCATGTCTGGGAAATGCTTGGACAGCGGCTACACCACCGTAAACCACCTCCTGCCAATGTCTAAGAACTTGCTGCAGCATTGCAACAGGAATGAAATAACCTTCCCCAAATGATCCAGGGCGTCTCGTTAGGAGTATGCCACTCCGAATCCGAGCGTGTCTGGCCAACCAAGGGGGTTTTACCCGCTACTGATTCTGTTTCACAATGGTGGTAAATTTGCTGTGTGACCCTGTATTTGGTGTCGATCTTTATTCTGGAAAAATCTGTCCTTTTCCGACTGTACACAGGGTTTCAAATAAATTGACAATTGTTTCCTTCATGTTTTCCTATCATTTATTTCCTTCCTGGCATCATCATCTGCATTTTATTGTCCTTGTAAATCCAATATCACCAACTTTTTTTTTTAATAGAATATTTGAAACACCACGCGAAGACAGGATGTTGTTAATACAACTTACCCAGGAATTGCTAATACATGTACCTTTCTTATAGTGCTGAGAATGTAAATATTTGTACAATACAGACATACAGGTCAATAGATTTGTCCAGAAAGAAATAATTCTCGTCCAAATTGTTATGCGCAATGGAAAGCGCCCTGGGTCACCATGCACCATATAAGAAGGTGTTCTACTCGTTAAATGAAATATGTCTTAAAGTTTTTTAACCTATACGTTCAACAATTTCAAGATTTTCTTATCCCCAGATTTCACAACTACATGTTAAAACTGGAACAACAATTCTATCAAAAAGATCAAATTGGGATCCGATAGGTAATTTCTCATTTTACTTATAACACCATACGTCACAATGCACTGTTTACATCTCCCGCGTTAAATGAATAGGCGGGATAAATGTCTAAAGTCGTGCTGTAAGATGTTAAACTTTAAGGTCTTTCCTCGTCTCAACGGTCACACCGTGAACCATATAATATGATTACCTTGTATTCATCTTGGTAACCTTACAAGTGTTGTACGTTACTATATATGTGTAAAGCCATTCTTTTTCTGTGTTTAATACATACTGATATTGTGACACACGTCGATTAGTTTTTTGTATATATACAAATTCGAGCTTCACATATTTGGTGTATGCGCAATAGTATAATCCTAAAGTTGCGAGTAATTGTCTATCGTTCACGGAAATGGTCGAGAGGGTACGATAGCGGTGAGCACCTATACTTGTGCATGCGCAGGCTGACTTTTCCCATAGAATCAGGTTTAATCTTGCTTATATATTTTCTGCAGTGGATCACACCACAGTAAAGTCTCTATATGGAGTTGCTGATCGTAGTTCCTCACGTTCTATGTGGTGTTCCAAACAGTTAAATAAATCGCAAACAGAAGTTACTCATGCTGTTCAATGTAAGGTCAGTGTCCAATACATATCGCATAATTAACCCTTGTACCGCAAATTCTTAAATCTACAATGGATGCTGTAGATTCTTGATAAAGTTGTGTACATCAAGTGTACACTACACGTCCTCAACTAAGCGTAAGGCAGTGGCGGTCTCGGGGCCGTCTTAAGGCCACCAGTGGGTTGAAGGCAAGGCCCTGTTCGGGAACCAGGGGGCGAAGTCCCCGGATGCTCATGCGTTTTGAGGCTTTTTATGTTACATTAATGGGTTGTTCTAGCTATAAACTCATGCATAATAAAATGAAAAAGTAACAATCATTTTTTGTTGTTGTCAAATTGATGTGTACGTCCGGGCGTTTTGGCGTCAATGGCAGCTACGCCACTGTTAAGATATTAAATTCCAGCTCTCTTTCATTTTATTTTAAAAGTAATGTTTCATTCGCCTTGCGTATGAGGAAAATATTGTAAAATTTACAGTCAACTACCAAATATTGAGGAGTTTCTAGGGCGTCCGAATGAATGATTCTAAAATATCGGTGATGATATTCACTTTATAAAGTGCAACAAAGTGTCAAATTTGACTGGAATAAAAGAGTACAGCAATTTTCATTCCGATAACAATGGGTGGGTGAGAGCTTGCGTGGTGGGGAAGTGCTTGCGTGATGGGTGGGTCGGTTGTGCGTATGAAAATAAGCGTTTGTAAGTGGGTGTGCATTCGACATCAAGCGGGTGAAGTGGCGCCACACAATAGATCAACAGAACATAAACGAGTCTGAAATAACATAGAAAATATATATGATAAGGACTTTATATTGCCCACCAAAAATGAAAGTCGTCCCAGAGTGCTGCTGATGTTTATCACCTACCATACTGCTTTACAGAGAAGTATACCTCTTGTCTGTTTCAGCTTCCGGACATACGCAACGAAGAGGACTCCAAAAAGGACTAGAGCAATTAAAATGAGGGAAACGCCCACGTAAAGGAGTGGGGCGTCGGTACCATCGTCTGTAAATTAAAGAAAAAAATCACAAATCATTCATTTCACGAAGCCCACCACCATTCCCTATCAATGCCTCAAATCTTCTTTCCTACTAAAGTGGCTAGATTGACCTATACATGTCCGTTTAATGGGTGGTCAATGGATATCTCTTTATGCTGTCCATGTCACATGATCCGTCATATTGGGTCAGAGGTCCTCACTAAGTACAAGTATTGGGAAAAACGATCGCCTATTCAGATATATATATATATATATACTCAACTGCAAAAACTGATATTCAAATATTTTTCTAGTGTAAAGAAAGAATGTATTGTGTACGGTCAAAATTAGTGACAAGGGAGGGTATCAATATACAGTAAATTTTCAGTTCTCTGTATAACGATTTGATACAGTTAAATAAATAAATAAAAATGGATGAATGGGTTGATATATTTTTCTGGCTTAATTTGTTGTAATATATGCAAATAGTATATACGTATTTTACCTTTAAAAATAGACTTCTTTAATCCTTCAAACAAGTAGCGGAAAAACTGAGTGCATGGTTGAAATGAGCATGGATGCTTCTATCAAATCCTGAAATGTATGGTCCCAGGGTACTCAGGCCATAGGGCTGGCCTGAATAGGTTATACAAAGACAAGTAGTTCATCTTTCAAAATCTTCAGATTCCAAAACATACCACCAGACAAACTAAGTGGATAACTATCATGAGTATGGATGTCTGTACCAAAATTGTGAAACGCGTGATCCCTGGGTCAGATATCCAGATAGCAGGACAGGGCTATATGGTCATATGCTGTAAATACATTATTTGAGTATTTCCCCTCCTCGTGAACATGAAACATACCAATTCATAGGTACATAGGCACTGGTTTTAAGATCGTAATATCGGGAAGGAACCATCATTTCTCTGTGTCCATAGTCTTTTACCCCATGTAAGGCCCATAACTTGTAATAGAAAAGAATGGCAGCTTAAACCTGTCACAAAAGTGACTAAGTTGATGCACTACCTCTGGACCATAGTCAGGGTTTTGTAATAGAGAAACACGTGAAGCTCATATTTGGTAAAAAGGTTGTTTTTGACCAAGCCTTTACCCTAGACCAATATCATATAATCAAAGTCGATGTCATTTAAAGAGTTAAACATATTACTTTGTAAAGGGGAGATACTAGAAGCTCATTCCTGGTAGACGAGTTGCTGGAGTATGGCTGTTTGGTCAAGGTTTAATTCACCGGTGATAAAAGCTAGAATGATTGCTTTTAGAAGACAAATATTGCGTCATGAATTTGAACCAAAGTCATCTAATCGAGTAGGATATTAGAACTATTTGTCATGACTGTAACACTGGAAATTATTAGCATAGCTTTTAATCAATGAAGATCCACAGCATCAGGTTTTAATAGAGTTCAAGAGATGCACTTCATATGCAATACTTTAGTTGTGTAATAATCAGATGACCGCTAATTAAGTCTCTTGTAAGAGATCAACAATGGCCTGGGACATCTATACCAATGACGATGAAGTTCTTACCATTGCCAGCAATCATCAAAGCATGACGATATATATATATAAATATGATATAAAAATGCAATCTAGCACTAAAACTAAACTACCAAGGCTGAGGAAAACAAAACAAAAAACAAACAAACAAACAAACAAACAAAAACAAAAAAAGCAAAAAAAAACCCAACCAAACAAACAAACAAAAACAAAACAAAAAACAAATTAAAAAACAAACAAACAAAAGAACAACAAGAAGAAACAACAACAACAACAACACCCCCCCCCCAAAAAAAACCCCAAAACAAAACAAAATAAACCACCAGAATCAGAACTCCAGTGATCAAGTGTAACATGGAGACGGAAGCCAGCGATATGTGTACAAAAAGTGTTGAGAGGGTAATACTACTCTTTGTTAGTATGCCCTGTATCTTGCCAGATTCAAGTTAAACGTGAAAAGGTATTACTGTAGTAGACAACTGTTAAGTGTGAACAATATCAAAGAACTTTGTAATTTAGGGGAGAAATTTGGTAAAGATCTTGAACTAAGAATAGTCTATAACGCGATTTTTAAATCACGTGTTATACACTTTTCTTAAATGAATTTGAATTAATTACACCAGCAAAGTTGCTCTGATTCTTCTAAACAAATACATAAGTACCCATGCATAGTAAATGATAAGAATATTGAACGTGAAATGAAAATATATGCAATGTTGAAAGGTAAAGTTCCTGCGATATAGTTGTAAGTGGAACGAGTACTCTAAAGAGGAATGGCAAATTCGAAATAATCAGAATTAAAGCCGTATTTTATACCCGTACCTTGCGAATCGGGAGGAGGAGGCGGTTGCCGTTTTCTCTCGATGTCCATATTATAAATATCTAACACACTAACGTGAGCAAAATAATGAAGCATAAACATAAAATACCCCACAGCGGAAGAATCGAGGAAGTCGGTCATCTGCATGTACAATATATTGTAAAGAAAAGCAACGTAGTCACCCATTAATTTATACCGTTAAGAGTTTCAATTTTAAAACAAAAATAGGTAAAAGATGTCTCAAAGCCTTTATTTGAACGGTTTTATAAAACTTTAGGCAAATCTCTTTCTTCCTCGTTACGCACTTGCATTTCTCACCACGGAATGTTTCGTGTTTTGTTTACTTTCAGAGATATTTAACTTCCTATTTGAGTAAACTGAATGTATTTCGTATCCACTAGCCTTCTATACTTTTCTCATTTTATCACTTGCTGTGGACACAGTGACAAATTGCTGAGACTGAATCACGTGATACAGTAAACAAATGCGTGCAATTGTATTAATCACTATTCGGGATTCACTCGAGGAAGGATGTTGTATGCGGGGATTGTGTGTATGCCTGTTTCCGTGTAGGTCCTGTTGAAGTCTCATTCTTGTGTTAAATCAAATCTGTTAGCATACATGTCCGAGATGTTTATTTCATTGATTTTCGACACCTGAAGAGCGTTCACGATTTCAACGAAGGAAAATAAAACAGCTTGTGAAGACATTTTTAAAAAATTTTTTTTTTTTGGGACAACTGGTTGTGTGATATAGAATGGGAGGATCAGGTATGTAAAGTTGAATACATCTACAAGTACATATGTATATAGTGAATATTTAGTGTTGAGAGGTTTTGTTTCGTTATAGTGCCTATTTTATAACTTAAACATATTTTATTATGTATAACATAATAGGATTAGGTAGTAGGCTAAGCCTATATAAGCCTTCTCCCAAGGTACAAGGTTACTACATATACATGTAAATATTAAAATACACATTTAGTTGCAACAATCAAAGTAATATTGCTTATAGTGTTGTTAACGTTCAATATTGTACAAATATTATGCAGCACAGAAACAGCTGATAATAGATTAGACACTACAATATTCTGCAAAATCATTTATTTTCCTTATTTGAATTGTTTACGTTTCGTAAATTTCCGCAAATTCCCAAGGATTTATAGAGGAAAACAATAACTCCTTGAATTATATTTTATTCAAGATCATACCTATAGTATTGCAGACAGGCTTAGCTAGATCGTGATATCTAATCCCATACTAATACATCCTGGGTCTCATTCTACTAATGAAAACGGTAGATTCAATTGTATTCTTTTGACTTCTGTACATTTGGTGCATTGCACATTGTAAGTTTAATGGTATGACCTTTGCACTCACCTAACCGATGAAGCCAGTAGAATGGGATGACTTCAATGTAGAAGAAGTCAATTATATTCCTGTGGAATGGGATGACGTAAATGTGGATGAAGCCGATTATATTCCTGTGGAATGGGGTGACATAAATGTGGATGAAGCCGATTATATTCCAACGGAATTTTTTCTTGATTACATCTATCATTACATCTTTCTGTCGTCTTCCTTCACACTCGTAACGCCCTCAACAACCCCCTTGGAGACTTGTTTTAGAGATGATGTGATTCCGTGCAACAAGACGAAGCACCATCAAGATCTTAAGGATGCTCCAAACGCACATTAAAAATGTAGGTCTTATAAAACTAAGTATCAAATAAAACGTGGGTATCAATGAAAAGTGTCAAATTTGTACATTTTAGAAACCTGATTCATTGAATCATCTTTGAAACTGTACATGCAGACCTCTAAGGCATTGTTGCCTGGATGTAGAATAAGAATTCATCCATATAATTCTGTACTCAATACTGACAAATATCATCATAAAAGGCTGCTCAATGCTCCAGCACAGAAAGACAAGACTTTGTGACATAAAAAGAAATTGCCTTATACGCAGTTACATCGCGTAAATATATTTTGGGATCAGGATGCATTAACTTTTGACGACATATGCACGCACTGCCATGGATACACAACATATACTATTTTTGCGAGAAGAAAGTATATCAATATCACTTCCTGGTCGTCAAAGTTGTTCATAGACGATTTTATATACCTTTCTTGATGATTCTTCGAATTCTACTGTCAGTTTTTAAAGCGCAGATTGTCGATATGATAAAGGATTAACAAAGCGGTGCATAAAGAATATTTTCATCATTGTGACACTATTTCTAAATAGTTATCATACATATACCCTTCAAATGTTTTTAATACAATTTCAAAAATTGAAAATCTAAACTTGTATCTTCCATTTATTATTGTAAATAGTTTACAATGACTTATGTCCTTATCAGATATTGTACACTCGGTGAATACTGAAAAAATAAAGTATAACATTACTAGATATTAACAATGAATCATTTGCTCGAGCTCATGATACTAAATCAATCGCCAGTTGTGATTCATCTTACTGTTTAGATCATTATTTTAACACTTCGTCTTCAAGTCAGAGTTTACTGATGCGTTTTGAATTTTGAAAAGAAAAAGAAAATTACATTAGCCCAAAGCTCTAAAATTGTGATAGCCAACAGAATTGCCTTCTGTCATCAATTACATCTGGCCCAATTACCTGGGGTCAAACTGTGACATATTTATTTTCCTTACATGAAAAAAAAAATGACTCTAATATATACACGGACGTATTTCATTTGAAGAACAACATTTCATGAAAAAAATGTTTTGTTGTGGGAATTTCAATGGATGTTTTCGTTCTAAAGAAGGTAAATTTGACTACGCTCCTTCATTTCTTTATCATTATATCTGTGTATACGTATGTATACTTTATATATATCCGACAGGCGTTATACTTAACTTCGCCACATAACACTATGTATAGGTAATGGTATACGTTTCATTGAAAGTAGAGTGTTCTAAATTACCCTTTTCGATCAATTAAAAGCACCACCAAAATAGAATTTTCAACAAATATTTAACACTCTTATCAATTTTAACCCTTTCTGTCGCCTCACTGGTTACTTCCTGAATGGATAGATCTGCATTTATGTTAAGTTGTCATCTGCTGTAACCACCGTTATATTCTGAATTAATTCTCATGATTAGTGTGTTTAGTGACAACTACAATAATGACATTTTGGACTAAACTTAAATCACTGGTAGGGCTTGGTAATGGTAGGTATATACGCTTTACTGTTTAGATTTACATGTACCGCTGTACTGTGTACGTTATGTACATAAACAAGTTGCGTTTTGTTATCTAAAGAAACCCACACAATGTGTCACAGTTCGTGTTAAGAAATATACGTCCTTGAGTTAAGGAAACATGTGAAGTTTACTTGCTATGGATAATTCATTTATTCATATTTGATAGCCTACCTCTGTATATTCGTTTGAATGCTTTAAATCATTTTCCCCATATAAACCTGTTATACCTCGTTCATTTTTAAAATCTAGACGTAGTCGTTCTTCAGTAACTCCATGATTATTTACTATCAAATAACACACTGGTGTTAACGGAAGAATGAATGTACGAATTCAAGTACGGTAATTCAATTAGAACTACTTAACTTGCATTCAGTCCATTCATTTATCTATTATACAATATGTTCAAATCTAGAGCAGCCCAGATTGCTGTGACGGCAGACTCTTCTAGCCTCTATACTATTTATTGGCCCCATTGGCAAAGTGTTGTCAAAAGACTGACCAATTAAAACGGTTTCATAAGTCGTTACTTTGTAAATTTGCACTTTGACCTCGTGAAGTTAGCAACAAGGAGTTATGACCAATTCAAGTATTGTATATACAATGTAATTGATTCCCTATATTAAAAAAAAGAGTAAAAATCCGACGGCAGCAAGACCATGACAATAACAATTTTGTACAATTTATACTCCTTTTGGTGAATACACTAGGAGAATCACTCATTCAGTATGCTGACATTACGCGTGGTATAATGTTAATCAAATCTATATTCAAGGGTCAAAGAAAAAGCCCACTAACAACGAAGATACTAGTGGTAACGAAGAAACTAATGGTAAGTAGTCCACTAATCTCCATGTGACTCGTTATTTTCTCCCTTTCTCTCGCTATATATCTAACAGAATTCTGCAGTTCAAGTTCTTGCCACATATAACGGTAACGGTTTCATATGTCGCTTTTCCTGAGTATATTCAAGCAACTGATGCATGTCCTAATTTTAAAACTAAGAGAAATAAGATTATCAATCTTTGGATCCAGAGTCTCTGCTTTACGTTTTTATATTCACATCAAATATTGAACTTATTTGGAAAATATTATTGCTTTTCTGCACTTAAAACTTACTGGACGTTCATGTGTACCGCTGATGATAATGCACTTGGTACATGCTTCCCACTCATCTGGTTTGCGGTAATAAACTTAACTTGCTTTTACCTGTCTTTTAGATAAAAAAGACGCCCGGTGGTCAGGTAGGTGGATGACCCGGCTTCTAACAGTATTTTATTTTCAAATTAGAAATGCTTCTCGTCTTTAAGATTTTGTTGGTCTCTTTTCCATTATAAGTAACATATTTTACAAATATTGTATATCAGCCTTGAATATTATATCTTATATGCCTCTGACAATAGTTGTAATTATATATGTGTTTCTCATGTACCATTATATGGTTTGAGTCACAGATTCTCGACGTAATAAAAAACCGTCTTCCTGTACACAAACAATTCACAAGATCTATCACACCACCATCTTAGATTTCTGTTTTACTAGCTGCATTGCTTGAAATTTTCGGCGAAAAGTTCGATATATTATAATTAGACCCCTACCGTTTAGAAGCAATTCTGTCAGGTCTTACCCCACACATCGTCATGGTGAATTGGAAATAAAGTACATTTATTGGCTATAATCAACATTCAAATATCGTCTACTGCTTCTCAAATGCGAAAAATTAATTACAAAAAAGGGGGGGGGGGGGGCGGAAGTTGACACAATTTTGGGATAGACCTTTTTTCATTGGTCGATAAAATTAAAAACAGAAAATATTATGATTAGCAGTAAATATGATAGATAGCGAGTTAATGGATCTTGAACACTATTCATTTTTTTCTCCCCAACGATAAATATGATAACTTCACTTATTCATGCATCCTTTGTATTAAAATTAGCTGAAAGTAAGTGTGATAGGTAATTTAAGAAAAGTTCACAGTATATTGAATTAACACACACACACACACGTGTACGTACGCGCATACAGTTGGGCATACTTTCAAACGTATACAATGATAATTATGCAGCCAAGTTAATGTTCAGTGTTGTTACAATGGATGACAAAACTTAGTGGATTGGAAACGAAGCAATAGGAAGGGGGAGGGGGTCATGAGCATTTCTGGAACCAATATTATCATGGAATTGCAGTAGATTTACTAAACTTCCCATGCCAACCTGTTACAAAATCACACAATATTGTACCTGAATTTTATTGTTTGCAGGCCTGCACACCACCATTCAGTGTCACCCTCTTTTTTCCACAGGCTCTTGTTTCTGTAAATAAGTTATTACTATTATTAGTATACAAACGTCATAACTTATTTCCAGAAACAAGTACCTATGCTTTTTTCCCCCACAAAAGTCAGAGGGTACATTAACAAGGAGATTCTCATTTGCATAATTATGTCACCCCCCCCCCCCCCCTTCACCGATTTTTCGCATTTGAGAAGCAGTCAACGATGTTTGACGGTTGCTATAGCCGCTAAATGGACTTTAGATCCCGTTCACTGTGACGATGGGAGAGGTGAGACCTTGACCTAGTTGCTTCTAAACGGTAGGAGATTAATTATAATATTATATCGAACTTTTCGCCCAAAATTGCAAGCGGTGCAGCCGGTAAAAAAGAAAACAAAGAGGACAGCGTGATATACATTGTAAATGATTTATTTACAGGAAGACAATTTTTTTTATTATTATTATAAATATTTAAAACGTTGAGCGCCTTTGTTTTGAGTGAATAAACTGAACTGAACTGAAATAAAAAAAAAAAAAAAGTGACAAGGTGTGTAGAGAAAAATTGCAAATATTGTATAAAAAAAAAAAATAAAAAATTCGAACATACATGCTAGAAAAAAAAAAAGACTTCATTTAAACATAATTTGAATTTTGAATATTCTGTGGTACATTTAACACACACACCAAACAAATAAAACATGACTGAAACAACTATAAAATTGGGGCGTATTTGGTATTTTTTAAATTAATCCTCTCCATAAGGATTGTTATACATTTACATAACCTAATTATGTAATATAGTAAAAACAAATCGTTAATTAGATTTACATACTAATTACATTTAATTTTAGCAAGTACTGCATAACGAATATAGAAAATTGTCAATGCACAGTAACTTTCAGTATATATAACAAAATTCGTACTCTTACACTTACATCTTATATCGTCATCTGTTTGCAGTCAAATATCATGACCGCGGCAAAACTGGGAAAATACTGCGTTCGTGACTGTCGAAACATATGACGTCCCAATGATAAGGGCAGATATATGAAAACCAACGGGGTCAAAATTCTATCCTTGTAATTGTGTATGTGAAATTACGAAATTTTCATGCATCATTGATTCGTTCACTGTACATGTAGAAATGTTGATTTTAAACGTAAATTGCAGACATACTATAAAACATAGTCTGGCCCCATTACCCTGGCCTCATATATAGCCTCTAAAAATTCTTTTCAGAATTGTTTGATTTCATTGATTTACTATCAGTTTTAGTTTTTCGTTCATTAGTAGTATATACTTTTTTGATATGTACTAGCATATAAGTTGGGGGGGGGGGGGGGGGAGAAAACTGATTTTATCAATGAACGGATCAATAGATATTCCAAAATCAATCAGATTGATGATAGTTCATGATTATTTTAAATGCACATGTACAAATAAGTAGAAACATATCATTTATTTGCTATGACCTTGAAAAACTAAAACAAAAAATAAATCAATGAAATCAATCAGAATTCTGAATAAAAACATATTTTTTGTTGAAGCCAAATATATTGAGAGGCCATATTTGAGGCCAGACCAACTTTTGAGTCCAGACCAAAGTTTGGGTTGAGTCAAATTAGAGGCTAAAATTGGGGCTAACTATTAGTGCAATGTCAATCCACTGCAAATGTTAACCAATGCATTATCTGTAGAATGTTAGAAAGAAAATGCGTATTCAAACTGTTTAATTTGTTTTTGATAAGTATGAATGTAAAAATTGTTTTGAGGTATAGAAAATTCATCATTTGTTGCATTAACTTTTGAAATTAAATGCTCCCGGTCTCTAATCAATGTTTAAACAACTCGAACAGTGCCACATGTAACACGTCAATTCATCATTCGTTCAATGTCCATTCTTCATTTGTAAGCTGTTGTGCCTCACTATGCCGACAGGGGGCGCCTGGTGTATCAGAAATGCACTACAACTCCTCTGGGCTTAGTCAGTACAAGCCAAGACAAAATTTAAAAAGTAATGGCAATACCCGAAATTGTATCTAGCAAATTAGGCATGCAGCATCGTTTTCAAGTGGGTTAGTTGGTTGGAAGAGAAGAAATAAAATGATCAAATCTAAATAGTACTTTTGCAATACAAAATATGATTATGTGTCCCTTATCAGAACACAATACCTATTATATTCATAATTTTTAATTATGGAGTACATGTATATAATAGGCACATATAATCGTTTGTCAAACGGGGTAGGGGTGCTAGAAAAGGTGGGGGAGGGGAGAAAGCACCAGTATAATCTTATTTGCATTATAAAATAAGAAATAATGGTCAATGTAAAAAACAAAAGATGGATAACACACACACACAAACACACATTGATATTATTCACAAGGATTGGGTTGGAGGTGTCCCAGGACAATAAATGTTATGTGTTACAGCGATATACGTCAGACCTGAAGTATGGGAAATGCTTGAGAGTTCCGAAAGGTTGTAAGGTTGTAGTACATGTACATTTCTGATACCATTCTTACCAGAGGCCGGGTGCGTTACGCATATTTTTCATTTACACGGACCTCTGGGTAGAGAATGTTCTCATACATTACACGCTCCATGTCGACATTGTGAGGGGCACTGCATGCTACAGGTTACAAATGTTGGCTTGACATTGAACGAAATGAATTGACGTGTTACATGCGACACTTTTGAGTTGTGTAATCAATAGTCACAATTTGAAAAAATTAAAAACGCCAAAAAAAAAACAAAACAAAAAAACCCAAAAAACAACAACAACAACAAAACAAAACCAAAACAAAACAAAACAAAAAAAAAACAAAAAAACAAAAAAACAAAAACAAAAACAAAAACAAATAAACAATTAGGTTCTATAATATAATTCCTATAGACACAGAAACTAGAAGAAGTCGATTGCAAAGGTACGTAGAACAAATGATGGATTTATTTATACCTCAAAACAAGTTATCAAAGAACAAGTTACACAGTGGCAATTTGAGAGTTTGAACACGAATTTCTATCTAAACATTCAACAGACAATGCATTGCGTAACAACATTTGTATACAGTCATTTCAACCCACTGGGTTCACATTGCACTAATAGTAAGTACTGCAATTGTCAAGTTACTTTTACATTGCATGAATAGTGCATTGCATAGTTACAAATTAACACTTACAGGAATAAAATTTTGACCCCTTTGGCTTTCCATACAGGCATGATTCCGCGTGGACAACCGTAAAAACCAAGTGGATATGAAATTAGCAACTTACTTTGCATTCAAAGGGATAAAAAGTTATGTAATTTGGGTAAATTCTTCATATGCAAATTCAGGGTTTTATACTGAAAACAATATGTACGAAGGACACTTTTTAAGTTTGTAGAGTAGGGTGGTCTTTTTAAAACGGCTTGAAATATCAAAATTTTATTTATCTAAGACCTTCGAAATATGCCCCGTCTGCCTCTGCCTAAACACATTTCACGCCGATCTACCCATTTACGGAACGCCGCACGGTACTCCTCTCTAGGTATATGTTGCAGACACTGGTAGACCTGCCGGTATTTCCTTTAATCTGGGGAACAACCAAAAGTCACAGGGGGACAGGTCAGGGCTGTATGGGGGTTGATCTAAGACACTGAGCCCAGATTCTTTCAGATAATCCTGTACTGTAGCAGATTTATGGGCCGGTGCGTTATCATGGAGTAATTTGATGCCGCGGACACCGGTGCGCGGTCTGCGTTTTTGATAGAAATCAACAAGTTGAGTAAGAACACTTTCTCTGTAAAACTTTCCAGTGACAGAATTACCTTTCGGGAATAGAATTTGAAGGACTGAACCTTTCGAATCAAAGAATATCGCATACAAAATGCGATTTGATGTGTTGCAACGGCGCGCAATGACAGGTCTGTCGTCCTCAGATGAAACCCAAACTTTATTTTTAGCCTTAGAATCGGGTTGAAAATGATAGTTCCAGGTTTCATCACCTGTAACTATCTCTTCCAAACAACGTGGGTCACATTTATCATATTTTTTTATAACTTGCGATGCAAGCCTAACCCGACTTTCTTTCTGCTCCTCAGGTAGCAAATGGGGCACCCAGCGCGCGCAGATCTTACGTAGCCCAAGTCGTTCACGTAAGATCTTCAAAACACTTGACGAATGAATGCCACTTAATTCTTCTATCTCTTGCACGGTATAACGTGCGTCTTCCTCAATTAACGTTTTCACAGTAGCAACGTTCTTTTCCGTCAAAACGGAAACCGGCCTACACACTCGAGCGTCATTTTCAATTGACTCCCGATATCATTAAAACGACGTACCCACTTGCAAACTGTAGCATATTTTAAAGCACCATTCCCATAAACATTTTGCAAATCAGCATGAATTTCCGTTGACGGAAACCCGAAGTGTGCTCGAATCTTAAAATATACACTCTGTTAAGAGATTTTTCCATCCATATTGAACGCTATATTTTACTATCGTGTATAAAACCACGTGTTGAAAATACCCAGTGCAGCGCGCACGTGGACCTTATGCGCCGCATATCGTGATACCTTTCGAGAGAGGAATGATTACGCAAGATCTGTGTAAAAAATCGTGCAACTTCATAATCGCGTTAAAAAGTTAAAGGCTTACTCTACGAACTTAAAAAGTGACCCTCGTATTTTTCATGAACCATGTGCATTACTTGAATATTTTGTATTCTATATATGTAATAAAATCCATTACTTCTGTATTTTGTATCTGTATTATGTTAATATAATCTGATAAACCATTTGGTTTAAAGAATAAATAAACAACAATCCAAAAGAAAAAATAGTCATTGGATTGTAAATGTTTTTGAAGTGAATCTCGATCCATTCTGCAATTACGTGTATCCTAACAGATATAATAAATATTAATACTTTGAAAGACCATCCTGTTTCTACTTTCAGTTAATGTAGCTAGAATCGTAAGATTAAAATTTCATTTTGCTAAGTGAATTTTAATTCATTTTTAACCTTCAGTGTGATTCTTGTCAATGAAATGCATTTTAACAATAACTTAAGATAAAGTAATGCATCGATCTAAGGAGAAATGAGACGCTGAGATTTTTATACAAATGAACATGTAGCAAACTATAAACAAAGTTTTAAAAATTTGCTAGGTTTACCCCAAATACGCATTTAAGTACAAACAGTAAACAAGGAACGAGATGCGAACTTGTCACCAAGAGATCAAAGGCTGACATTCATGCTAACTGATCTCTACATAGACAGCAAAATATTGATGGAGATAGCGAATCTAAAAAAAAGAGTCGAGGTTAATTTATTTCAAAGGGAAGTACGTCACAGTTTGGAGATGTCCTATTTACTCAGCATAGAAGAAAGGGAAGGAAGATAGATAATTGTCTGATTTCCCTTCAAACTTGTGTGTTGTAAACAACAGAAATTACCTGGCAAATGGAATTCCTCCAAATTATCTACCAAAATATTATTTAATAATGATTTTTGTGAAGTGACATACAAATCATATGATATTCAAAATATATGTTTTAATTAAATTTACTATAAGTATTTAAGAATGAATGCATACATTTAAACTCTGAGGTCGAAAAATGTTGTTTTGAAGGATATTAATATTTCAAACAAAATTTCAAAACCAATATAGATATTTCTATTCTACTACGGCTCAGAAATGTTTGCCACACAGCTACAAAGTAAGTCACTTCGTGACGTTATGGCAGTTTCCGAAATGGGCTAGACCTACATGTTTTTGCTGACGAAACAGGCGGAAATTGTAAAGTACACTAGATCTATTTTGAAATATATTTTAAGTATTTAGTTTTATATTGACCGATTATATCAACTGCTTTGAATACAACAGTCCAAAAACTACACATACTTGAAAGAGGACTAACATATCTGTGCATCGCCATGTTTGTTTACATGTCTGTTGATTTCGTTATGCAGACTATTGATTTATATCGAATGACAAATATTCTTCATTCATTCATAAATTTGTTTTGCAACATATTGATTAGTTTTTGTGGGTATAAAATGAAATTATCTGTTATCGACTTTATTGTTGTCTTAGCAAAACGATGGATATATGTATCAATTTTTTCATAATCAGTTTTACGTCTGAAGGTATATCGCAGAATAATGACCGCGACGTTCTTTTGATATTTGCCATTTTAAACTGGTAGATTTATTGATCATCAATGCATATCAGAAGATATCACATTTTTGTGTCTGATACCCATTGTATTTGTTATGAAAAATGCGTGAGATTCACTTCAGAAACTACAATTTCAGTCCAATGTTCTCACGGTCGTCCGTGCCGAATCGTATATGCACTTTCCATTTGGGGCGTCATGTGTTTTGACTGTAAAAGGTGACAGCCACGTGTTTTGATTGTAAAAGGTGATAATCACGAACAATGTATTATTCCAATCTTGCCAATTAATTTCCCGAGGTCTCATAAACTGGCTAAGTATCTCTTTCCTGTTTCCATGCATGAACGTTCTGTGTTAGTGATGTTGTAGTTATGCTTTTATAACGTGTTACTGATCTAGATTATTTTCCAGATTATATTACATAAATTTATCTTTTGAAATTCAAACTTATCTGTGACCCATTGTATTTTTTCTAAATTATGCGAAATCCTAATAATGTCTTACATAATACAAATATATATATATATATATATATATATATATATATATATCTGTGTGTGTGTGTGTGTGTGTGGATTTAATTGCATTGTATATCTATTTTTAGTTGGAGAGAGGAAACATCCTTACGAAGAATGTCATCCAGAAGAAGGCGACGACGAAAAACCAGACCCGGAGGCGCTAGAACAGTTCAAAGGTTGGAAGCCACTATGGATCCAATTATTGTTAAACCCACTGGTTCAAAGCAATTTAGGGTTTTTTGGTTCACTTCGTTATTCCCTTCGTCCGTTGAACCCCGTAGGGATCTGGGTTGTTAGAATAGATCCTCAGCACTCCTAGCTTGTCGTAAAAGGCGACTAAATGGGGGCAGTCCTTCGGATGAGACTGCAAAAACCGAGGTCCCGTGTCACAGCAGGTGTGGCACGTAAAAGATCCCTCCCTGCTCAAAGGCCATAAGCGCCGAGCATAGGCCTAAATTTGCAGCCCTTCACCGGCGATGGTGACGTCTCCATATGAGCGAAAGATTCTCCAGCAGGACGTTAAACAATATTTAATCAATCAATCAATCAATCATCCGATGATAGTTGACTTGCGAAGATGGGTGTCTATCCGAATAGTGTCCTATCCTGACAACTCTGGTGACATTTTGGCAATTTTGATTTCGTTGGTGTTTCATTTCAAATCATTGACATTGTTAGATTAAATTATCAGCTCGGTTGTAGCAAACTCCGTACAGTTTGTATATCTTACTTCAGTACGGTTCCGTGGGGATCTGGGTTAGAACAAGGCATTAGTACCAAGGCAAGAGGCGACTAAATGGGGCGGTTCTTCGGATGATACCGCAAAATTATGCAACTCTTCACCGGCAATGGTGACGTCTCATATGAGTGAAAATTCTCAAGCGGGACATAAAACGATATGCAATCAATCAATCAATACAATAGCTCTTGGGGAAAAATATTAGATCCACCCTTTATGAAAAGAACAACTTTCAATTTACACTTCATAGTGCAAGTTTTTTTTTTCTGGGCGTGATTCAGGTGTGATATCCCAACTTTTACATCACAGCCTCACGATTGTATTCGGTTAAAAATAAGATAATGTGTATCAAATCTAAGACTTTTATCACTTAAGAAATTATTCTAAACAGAGGGGCTATATTTTACTCATTTTCTATTCATTATTTGTCTGAATAACATGGAAGACCGAAAAATATGAATGCATGAAATGATCAATGGGGTTCGGATTGGTTGACAGAATAGCATGTCTATGTAAACAGCAGGCGACCTTTTGATAAAATAAAAATAAGAATGGAGTTCTAATAAATGTTGAAGGTATGCTTTGATACAAGTAGAGTGGAGAATGTCTTTAATTTGGAATTCCTTTATAATAAAATCTTGATGAGGCGATGTGCGTCGTAAATCATAGTCTTAGGTCTAGCCCAATTTGCTACGGATCTCTGGTCTAGCCCAATTTTTGACGAAGAGCTACAATTCTGCAGCTAGAAATCAGATAGATCAAAATCTATGCCATAATAGGTTGTATCGGTAAGGATAGAATTGGTTACTTTTGTGGATGTATAAATCGGCTTATCCCACCATTTTCCCCAACTATTTCATAGTAGTATATTTACTAGTATATTACCAACTAAAAGTATGCAACTTCTGGTCTATTTCTCAACTACTGCATGTAACGTTATCGTATGGCCTTTTCTAATTATTTATTAGATTTGTCGGAACAGCTTATAGAAACTGTGACTATGGTACAGTATTACAAAAAATATGTATATCATCATGAGACGAAACCTGTGCTCCTTTGGAGAGTGTAACCACAGAACAAGGCTGAGGATGTCTTTCTTGTTTAAGTGTGTGTTACAAAAACAACCTAAGACAGTAATCTTAAGAAAGCCTAATAGTTTGATACCTATATTATTGAACTCGTGATAATGAGTTGATTATCACGTAATACTGAAGTAGTATCTCGGTATGACGAGTTACGCGTATTGTTCACAAGTTGATACATACTTAAAAAGTCGTTAAAGACTTAATTATTTTGTTACCATGAGATAGTTGTTACGTTACAACGAGTTGTTATAACGAATTAATATCTCGTTATAATGAATTGCTATTAGTCATCGCCTTAAATAATTTGATCGTATTTCTCTATTATCCATATTCTCAAGTGGAGTATGATCATATTGCAACATTTTAGTTGTATTGATGAAAAGCTAGATAGACAATACTTACGGAAATTACTCGTCCCATTATGGAGGATGTGTTTGCCATGCATGTACCCTGTCACCTTAAACTGAATTGAAATAAGTTCAATGAATAATGTTGGGTGGGTGGTTGTATATTGTTTAACGTCCTGCTCGAGGATCTTTCACTTATATGGTAACATCAATGAGTAATGATTACAGTCACGTAATTTAAGGACATAGAAACATTATTTATTAAGATTCATACGCGCATTGTTCACAACTTCATCGCATTCACGAGGAAATGGCTATCATTGCAATTTATAAAGATATCAAAAGCAAAAAACGCTGGATATGAGGATATAACAAAGTCGTTATATATTTACAGCAAAATGTCTATCTCGACATAACGAGGTAATCTAGTCGTTACAAAATGTATAATGAGCTATTATTTCTTTATAGCAAGTTGCCAAGTTGATACAGCGAGTGTTATCTCGTAAGAACGAGACTATAGACTTGTCAATAATGAATCGAGATAATGAATATTTGAGACTATTGGGCTTGAATACGTTTTCATTATTTTGTAATAATAATAACAGTAATAATTTGATAATAATAACTATGAATTTAAACTTCCTATTAAAAACAACAATAGTCCTTGTCAACTTTTATTATGATGCCCCGTACAGTAAGACATTTTTTATGAATATCAGTTCCCTAATGATATGATAAACTAATGTGAGATTCAACACTTGTCATGTTCACAGTATTTTGTTTTATTTTCAGTGCCAAGGGCACCTCGACCTTACGAAGATATAGACAAAGATTTTGCCCAAGAGAAATCGGAGGGGAAGGATTCTAGCAATTCAAGGTTGTCCCAAAAGGTCGCATATCCTTCCTTTCTCAAATGTCGATACCCTGAATATATAAATGATAGTATAAAACACAAATTTCATCATTAATGACGGAGTAATATTCTGTTCAAGAACACTTCTTCAAAGCTAGCTGATATGTTTTGTTTGTTTTAATATGTTTCATACTTAAAATTCACTTTGATTAACACGGTTTTAGACATCAAACATTAGTGAAACGATTGTGGAGGAGTGGATTAGACAGTCTAATTAAATTAGATGCATCAGTGCGCCATTTCGCTTACACTTGTAAAGGTTAATAATCAGTCGAAACCTGTGATATACAAATAACAAATGATAAAACACACCATGCAGATATTTTTGTCCAGTTTAGATTATTATCAAATATACTCACTCATTTGATATAATTTATGTTAATAAGACAGAAAATTTGTAGGCAATTCGGTACTCGCTCAATTTGAACTATTCAATAAGAGATTTCGTTGTGCGAGTTCTAAGAACTTTTCAGGGTTTCGACAATGTCTGCATGCAATGATGGACCAGTCACATTAAAAAAACCATACAATCTTCCGTGGAGAGACACTCTTTGCATGTACCTACATAACACAAAACATTATAACATTAATAGCTACTTTACAAACACTCTAAGTATATCTCTCGTGTTTCTGAATCAAATTTGCTTTAAAACGTGCGCAAATTGTTAATACGCTAGTGAACATGCTTATAGAGATGCAGGCTTTCACTCTTACTTTCCCTGTTTTCACTGTATTTTCCACTAGTTCATCAGAAGGAAAACATGGTACTGTGTTATAGTATAATCCGCGAGAAGTAGGAAATTGTAACTGAATCTCTATGGTATCAGTTATGACGTCATAACCAGGTGGATTTTTTTTTCTTTTTGGTGGGTGATGACTTTGCAGGCTTCCCCCATGTCAAATACATGTACATGAACTGAGAGAAAAAAATGTCCGTTTTCATTGAATTTTCGTGTTCGTGATGTTATAAGTTTGTAAAACAAACTTTTTTTTTTACTTTCATGTTTTTCTGTTTGTCATAAATACACACTTACATTTAATTTGACCAGTTTGATGAAGATTGGGAATATTTTAGATTTTAGGTCCCATAAAATGACAACTGCATGTGCTGTGATTTAACGATGATGTTTACCCCTTTTAATGCACTGTGAATTGTAGCATGCAGCTATCTCATTATCATTCTACCTATAAATCCTCAATTTCGCAAACTGATCATTCATCAATATCTATAATTATAAATCTAGATAGCGTGTCACCATAATATTAAATTCATCATATTCATTGTAACGCTCACTGCGCTATGATATTATTATCAAACTGAGAGAAAAAATACAGTAGAGAATAACAGAAGACAGTAATTATAATAAGACATATTCATAATTTTGTCATTAAATTCAAAACTTTATTTGTGAATTCTATCTTTGTCACCCTGTCATAATCCCTCATAATTCTATCTTGTATTTTATACAGCAGTCAGGGGAGTTAAATTATGTGGACGTGGAATTTACCAAACCGAAAAAGAAAAAGAAAAGTAAAAAAAACAAGGACAGCGATTCTAGTGACGTTCCTCCCCCCTCTGTAGAATACAGTGAGGTCATCATTAAAAACTCGAAACCCAATTTAAAATGACGTGTCCATTGTTTCTATGCACAGTGTTGTCCTTTTTTCACTTGAAACTTTCACCTTGTGTATGTTCATCAATGGTATATAGTATAACTTGTTGAAATTGTGATGTTGATGTAAAATTTTCCTCGAATCGCAGATTCTATTTGTATTTACATCTGGCAGTGCTCGCATTTCATTTAGAATTCATAACTGCTGGAATTGTGTCGTTGACTTCAAATGTAGATATGAAATACACTTGTGTAATACACATTATAGATGCAAATTGTAGCACTCAGTGACATAAATAGGAATGCATAATTTATTCTACTTAGAACTGGAAATAATTATATGTAATATGTGACGAAAAACTGAATCATAATAATGAAATTTAACTTTACAATTATATATGTGTCTTTAAAACCATATTTGTTTACTGTATGCTCTATATGTGTATTCATGTTATGTGCACTTTAAAAAATCGACACCAAAACGACACCATGTTCATAAAAACAGTCTACAGTTATATATATATATATATAGATAGATAGATAGATAGATAGAGAGAGAGAGAGAGAGAGATTGTTGAAGTTCTGTTTCACTTGTTAATTGTTATCTACGTCACGTGTTTTCAGAGGGTGCTTTATGAAACAATTTTATACTAATGATTTTTAAAACCATTCTTTATGAAGTATATGCTGTAAGTTTAATGTATTAACACGATTCTAAAATAAAAAGAGAAACAAATCTTCAGTGGTGTGTTTATTTTCAGAGTAGATACGTTTCGTAATGTACTTATGAGTCCTGAGCTTTGTAACTTTCTATTACTTTATGCCCATGGCGCCTCCAGTGTGAAGGAAAGCAACAAGACCCCTCTACCCCTGTTGGTGTATTGCTCTATTTAGTAGAAGGTTCCATTTATTGTGGATGTCCCTCATTTTACCCTCTACTTTCGACTCTAATTATTATGGAGATCCTTTATTTTACCCTCTACTTTCTCCTCCAGGTGCTCTCGGGGGTTTCCTTTCCTCCTCTTATCAGGATTACGCATTTATGTCGACTGGATACTTCCGGAAACATAACCTCTCCATATCTATTCTATCTTCTTTATAGTTAAGTTGTGGGTCTCTCTTCTTGATGACATATGGATAGCAAAGGCGGATCCAGCGCCGGGCGCCCCCCCCCCCCCCCCCACCCCCGATTTGACTTATTGTTGTTGAAATTTTTACATTCCTAAATTCCTTTTTATTTCTTTTTTATGGTTTCCTACAATTATATGTTTTATTCAATATCAAAAAATTACAAACGCCTACAAAATAGTAAGACATATGTATGTAGAACTTATATGTTCAATGTTCTTTATCTTAAATTTAAAAATAAAACGCCTTTTATTTGCAAGAATTCGTCAGTTTCCGGGGGCTTGGCCCCCTGGACCCCAACCAGGGTTTTGGCCTGGATCCAACAATTGGTAGTCTACTCATGTGAAACAACGCTTATGTTGATATTTGCTGTAGTTCTCTGAGCACAGATCCATATAGGGATACAGAAAGGACATGGCTTTTATGAATTTGGAGGTTTGTTATTATTGTATACTAAGCAGATCTAGTTTTAAACGCTGCTCTGTCTTTAGATTGTAGATATTGAATATCAAAACCAGCTCTGGATAATGATAATGTAGTCAATGTGAAGGTGAAAATAACGAACAGTGATCAATTTCATAATTCCCCCAAAGAATGCAAACTTAACGACAGGGAAACACAGAATCCTGGACACACCAGAGGTGGGATCGGGTGCCTAAAAGGAGTAAGCACCTCCTGTCGACCGGTCACAGCTACTGTGAGTCCTGCATCTTGATAAGGTAAACGGTGTACTCATTAGTTAAAATCAGTATGTAAAGAATTATCTAACAATTGGTATGAAACACGTCAAACACTGTATTTGTAAATTAGACGGTTATAACGACCATAGAATATGCGAAATGCTGACTTTAAACGAGACTGTTGAAACCCTGTAGCATCAGTTTATTTGTCAACAGCTTGCCTCAATCTTAAAAACTGATCATACGCAGAACATGCTATTGCGTATCGAATCATTTGAGATTCGTAAACACCAGGTGTATCATTTCATTTTTTTAAAGGCCAACAAAAAGGTTCTTTTTAAACCAACTACAATATTACTAATTAATAATAATGATAATTTTTTAAAAAGTTCATAAACGAGGATTGCAATTTGAAAAAAAAATAAATAAATCAACATCCCCACAGCCATACAAAACGTGCTATAAAGATTCCCTTTTTTGCACAAAATATACATGAATCATTGTGCATTTTCTTAGTTTTTAACAAAATCAAAATAACTACAATTTCATAGTTGATTAGATATTGCAGCCACTGTAATTTTGTGTCCTTTGTAATGGTAAAAGCATTTTATCAATTTAATTCAACCCTTCTTGAAAGATATCAAATTGTTTATTCCACTTCTTATAACCTGTGACTTTCCTTCACTGTGATTTAATGAAAACATTGAAATACGTTTTTCTTGTCCCTTTTTAAATATATGAAGAGTTGCATTTGTTTGTTGATGGATGTTGTCCAGATATACTGTGTTTATGCTGCAATCCCACAAATCCTTTCTGTATGTCACGGCCGCCATTACTTACCAAATAAAATTCAAACCTCTTTTGCTGGTTTTCTCTTCATAAGTTAACAAATACCATTAGCAAATTGTGAAATTAAATGGATTACATTACCTATTCCAATACTTTTACATTACCTACCTCTTAATTTTATTGCAAGTATTTCTGCGTATAATAAAATCAATTAAGGTGTAATAGTATCCCTATGTCTGCGACCACAATTATTCTTGAATAACTTTGATAAATTTCCACCTTGGTTTAAGGTTGTCAGTATATTATTGTAAAATACCGTGATCCAGTATTCGCCATCTTCAACTGCCACTACAGTGACTACATACCAAAGTTTATTGAGATCGCAAATCTAGAAAAATTGACGCGTTTTCAGATATCTCATTTTATTCGCCATCCTCAACTATCCTTATCTACCATATTTCAGTGAGGGGTTTTTTGTGTTTTTTTTTAGATTGGACAACATTGAAAAACTGACGCGTTTTCGGCGGCCATTTAGAAAATTTCCAGTTGACCATTTTATTCGCCATCCTTGACTCCTAGAAACTAAATTTTATTGTGATCAGAAACATTGAAAAATTTATTCGTTTTCGGGCGGCCATTTTGAAAATTTCGGGTTCACCATATTACTCGTCATCCTCAACTTCCCCTGCCTACCAAATTTTGTTGAGATCGGACAACATTGTGTTTTCAGCCACCATTTTGAAAATTTTTTAGTCTGCTGTTATCATTCTCAACTACTCCTACTCACTACATATTGTTGAGATCGGAAAACATTTAAAATTTGCCACATTTTTGGCGGCCATTTTCAAAATGCCAAATATTTTAAAAATTCCAAGTTCACGGTTTTATTTGCCATCATCAACTACCACTGTTTCCCAAATTTCATTTATATATACGAACATATGCAAGTGGCGTAAATCAAATATGGGTTCTCAAAAACTTCAAAGAACTTTTAGTAAATTTGAATTTAAAGTTTCACAATCTACATCATCAAAATACACGATCATTCCTTATGACAAATTAAAGACCAGGCTTTTTGACATCATGGACAGTTGTTTCTTTAATAAAAATGAAACACAGAAATGTGCATATCTTGTGCTCAGTCATCCAAAAAAATACTTTGTTAAATACCACTCTCTTTCTACATCCAAGTACTCTAAAGTTGCCGTTAAAAAGTTGCCGACTTCTTCGTTGACAATGTTTACGTAATGTTTGGTGATCAGGTCTTCCAACAGTCTGTTGGAATCCCTATGGGCACAAATTGTGCTCCATCATTAGCTGATCTGTTTTTGTATTCTTATGAAGCAGAGTTTACTTTTAAAAAATACTTCTATACACGAGAAGAAAAATATTTCTTGTGGTCTTCAACTCGACATTTAGATATAGCGTAGATGTTTTATTTATCAACAATGATTATTTTCATTCATATGTCGATTGGATATATCCCAATGAACTCAAATTAAAAGACAACAAAGAGTCTTCCATGTCCATTTCATAATTGGATATTTTATTGACCATACATGCCATCAGCAAATTAGCATCAAAGATTTATAACAGATGAGATTACGTCAACTTCGTCATCGTACTGGTCGCGATAGCTCAGTGGTAGAGCGTTCGCTTCGTTATGAATTTGAGCCCCGCTTGAGCCATGTCCACGTCAAACCTAAGACGTAAGCATAAGTAGTGATTGATAGTGACTGGTCCTTTGCCAAACGCTCGGTAATTAGAAGTGAGAATCACAGGTCTTTCGGATATCACCTTAAAAACAGAGGTCCCATGTCACGGCCGGCGTTGACACGTTAAAGAATCCTCATTGCTACGGCCCTATAGGTCTAAATTTGTGGTACTTCACCTACAGCTTGTGACGTCTCAATATGAGTGAAAATTTCTCGACGAGAAGTAAAACAAATAAGCAATCAATCAACCAATCATAGTCAACACTTTCCATATTTGTGTAGTAATATTCCATTATTACCTGAATATGGTGTTTTTGTCTCTCAACTGTTTCGATTCGCACAAGCATATTCTGCGTATGATTAGTTTTTAAATTGAAACAGGCTATTGACAAAATAGGCAGATGTTACAAGGGTTTTAACAGTCTCCTTTGAACCTTTTAGGTCTTCTGTGGTCAATACAATGCTCTAATTTGCCCTTTTCATACCTTTGCATTCTTTATAGGATTCGTGAGAGTGATCATTGTTTTTACCCCGTGGTGATCCGGGTTGGAATAGGTCCTCAGTACCACTTGCTTGTCATAAGAGGCGACTAAATGGGGCGGTCTTTCGGGAGACCGTAAAAACCGAGGCCCCGTGTCACAGCAGGTGTGTCACGATAAAGATCCCTCCATGCTCAAAGGCTGCAAGCGCCGAGCATAGGCCTAAATTTTGCAGCCCTTCAACAAAAATGGTGACGTCTCCATATGACTGAAAGATTTTCGAGACGGAAGTTAATCGATATACAATCATACATTCGTTATCTTCACTTGTACGTATACACAGTAAAGTAAATAAAGTTGGAGATAAAAAAGAAATCTTATTTTCAGCATTAATCAATACACAAGAATCCACTTCCAGATTCAGTCTCAAAACTCAATGTATAAGCGAACATCCTGTATTCCAGATTTGGAGTCTTTGTAATCAACAACAACTGCCACATGCCAAGTGTTTGATTCTTTCTTTGTTTGCTTGAGGTTTTCATGCGAAGCAGCGATTTTTCAGCCAAATGTCAACTTTGAAGTTGGACTAGGTTCGGTTTCGACTTTCAGGTCGTCCTGGCTATTCTTTGTACCCTTTTACTGAATACCATGATGACTGCATGATCTCCGACACAAGGCACCATTTTACTTTTCATTGGACAAACCATAAGAATAACAGATTGGAACTTTCATTAACAAAGATACCATAAGCTAAATGATTGTTATTCCAAAGATTACCAACGAAAATCTTTGGACTTCTAAAGTAGGTCTAGGTTTTTGGCGGTGACCAGATCATTCAATTTGTAGCCGCCTGATAATGAATGGCGGTCACCAGATTAACAAGTAGCGCCGTCTACAATTGAACTTGGTTACGGTGGAAGTACATAGTATTTCACAAACGCATCTTGTAGACATTAGGTACATCTCCTAATACAACCTTAGCGACAGATATGATAATGATGATGACAAAATGATGACTTGAAAATATAAATAAGCTTACACATGTTTAATTATGATTCTAATACCGCAAAGTATCAATATCAATCTTTGGTCGTTATAGCGACCTCGTTTGCTAATACAGCCGTCATTGCGTCAAATGTTGTCTTAAGTGTTTCATAGCAATTGTTAGACTGTTCTTCATACACTGATTTTGACTACGAATTACTCCGTTTACCTGATCAAAGATATATCGCTCACGGCGGGTATGACCGGTTGTCAGGGGATGCTTACTCCCACTAGGCATCAGATCTGACTTCTGATACATCCAGAAGTTCGTGTTTGTCCAACTCTTAATTTTGTTTTCCTTGTTGGAATTATGAGATTGATCATTGTTTATTATCTTCATCTTTCCATCAATTAACCTAAAAATAAATATACAAATGAATAAAATAAAATAAATAAATAACATGCTGTGGTGTATTTTGACTAGTTTATATGTGTTTTGAAAGTCTGAAAGTTTTAAAAATTATCTCATGTGTTGAAAAGAAGTGGAATTTGTGTAAAGCAATGATAAAATGATTTAATGTACTAGAAATCTGATTATTACTTTGAAATTGCTTACAAGATCTCGGTATCGTGGTATCTGTAAAATCCACCAATATTGACTGTTTGCCTAGATAATTCAATATAACAGTCGCTTTAAAGTTTGCAAATTGACCACAGAGATAAAGTAAATCACTTTACGCGCAATAATTCAAACCATAAATCTACAATCTTAAGCAACAGCACACATATCGTTGAACAAACTACAATATTTAAATGGAGAAAAATCTGGTATTTTCAGCCCACTTGGTCATAAGTCATAGCCTTCACATGACCTCTGTCGTCTGTGCATTTCCGTTTTCGTCGGCGGCGTCTGTAAAAAATCTTTTCCAGAATTGTAATATTTACCCATTTATGTAACTGATCCTGTAGAGATGTTACTGTTCAGATAATCCGAATCTCAAAATGCCCCATGTCTTTTGATTGGCTTACACAAAAGTAAAACTTTCTGTCAAGAATGACTGCGCAGCCAGTCACTATATTCTTTCTTTTCTTTAGCGATTCCAGTATTGCCGCTATGGCTTTTGATTGGCTGAGGCAAAATATACTTTTTGTCAACTACGTGTGTAAACCCAGTCCTATCCGTCAATCATTACATAAACAATGGTTCTCTTACCAATCCTATCAAACCAAGCAAACTGACTATAGCGAGTCTAAGAAACTTAAAGGGAACAGAATATCCATTGTTGTCATGGTAACTATGCACATAACCTATGCAAATTTCTTCATTGTCAAAACTTAGTCTGTACATATTTCAGCTAGTTTAAAATCGTGTCTTGATTTAAAGTTAATTAAGCTTGTTATGATTGATTTCTGGAAGGTGCAGTCAAATGATCATGCGTCATGTGCACTGTTGACTAATGATACAATACTGTCAGAGTAAAGAATTGAGCTATTTCACGGTGACTGCAATATTCGAATAGACGATAACGCGGTGTCAGTCGTAAATTCTCCGCGGCGTATTTTCTTCGCGTTACACGAAAAAATCCCTGGAAACTTGAGCGTATGGATAAAAATGATGTCATCTCTAGGGTAACCAAACCAACCTGATTGGTTACCTCACTAGGGCGTAGGGAAAAGCCAAGCTCTGTTAAAAACTGCGAGTATGTCTAGATCCGCGTGGTCTCATTCTGGCAATCTAACCACCACATTACCCTCACGAAAACGCTCGAGGACTAACTTGCAGAGCCAGCATACATCTCGAATCTGCTATTGGGCTATTTCGACATCCGTGCAGGATGAATTTTCCGTCTAAAATCAATGAAATGTATGAGGAACTTATCGGTGTCACTACTCTGGTCGACGACTGCCGGGTAAAACTGAAACCGGACAAACTTGCCGCAAGCCTCGCAGAGGTTCCGTACTTAGGACATGTATTGACAGCAGACGGTCATAAGCCTAATCGTAGCAAAACTGTTGCTCTACATGTATGCAACCATCGCGCAACCGGAAGGAGCTGGAAACTATTCTGGGGATGGTAAATGTAATCGACATATTGCAATTTTTCAAATTTAACGGGTGGGTGTAAATACAAAAAAATGCAATATGTCATATTGTAATTTTTATATTTACACCCACCTAGTAAATTCAACAATTGCAATATGACATAATTACATGTATCTCGCTAAGTTCTCCCCAACTTTATCAGAAGTTACACTTCCAATGAAGCAACTGTTACACGGTACCTCAGAATTTCTATGAGACGTCTCACTAGAGGGGTGAAACAAATTCTGACTAAATCATTCGGTCCTGTGTTAGCCTAATACGACCCAAACAAAGCTGTCACGCTGCAAGCCAACGCTTCTAGATAAGGGCTAGGCAGAAGACATGTTGCCTATGCATTGTAAACATTGACGCAGAGCGAAGTTATTTACACCTAAATTGAGTAGGAAAAAAAAGCTTGTCACCTTATCTGAATGAGACGATTCATACAAGAGTCGAACACAGCCCTCTTATTTTTGTTATAAAAAAATCGTTAGGTGCTGCTTCAGCTATAGACTACAACGTACAAAGCGTATGCTACAACAGCTATATCGATAGATATGGATATGATATCATCCACAAACTTGGCAAAGACGCATTGTTAGCTGACGTCCTATCTTACAAGTTCTTGCAGGACACATACCCCCAAAATCCCAGATGGCAGGGACGCCTTAGTCCACAGTATCGAACATGCCTATCAGCTATTCGCGCTTAGATGAGACATCCTCTGTCATGTTGTCTGACCCACAAAGTTCCAACTCAAACATACGATCCTAGCTGGTTGGTTCGACCACCAGCGAGAATGTTGGTCACTCGTACTCGAATTCTGGACATACAGAGAAAAAACTATCTGAAGGACAACCCAAAGACCAAAGACAAACGATGCTAGAACGCTTACACGTTGGCCACATGGAAGTTACATGTACTGTTTGTTTCAAAAGGGCACCTGCTATTCTACTCTGGCCTAGATATGGTGTCAAACATTAAGGATATGGTCATAAATGCACCACATGAATAGAGAAGCACTATGCTAACCATGAAAAACCACCGATGTCCCAGAACACCCCTGGCAGATAGTTGAATCTGATCTGTTCTCATAGGTAGGACTCAATTATGAGACAGTATTTGAATTTTGAGATACTATCTTGACCCCTTAAACTATGGTTTATCTATTGAATATTTTATCTTTCTAGCACGTATTGCAATGTAAACCAACATTCCAAACAGAAATGCAGAAAATAAAGGTATTTAAAAAGATCTATAAATTCCAAGTAATTTAAAGTACAATGATAAAAATTTAATAATTAATCAAACAGTTCTTATAACCTCTACATGCATAGCAGGTAATAGATATGGCGTTAGCAATCTTCTCTTATTTAAAAGATAGGCTTGTTATAAACGATGTGACATTAAGCACATTTCTGAAGCATATTTGGTTTTTACAATTTATTGAAACTCAAAATCTAATGGTTTTCATGTTCGCTTTGCATACCATCATGATGGTAGTTCAACATTTTATAAATCAATTTAGCGTCTTCCATACAAAGTGCTTTATAAACATGGGTGGATTTAGGATTTCAATTTAAAGAGACACGGGGTCTGTGGTCGCTTTTAGGTCCCTGGCTCGCCCGGGCGCCCAGTTCCCGGAACGTCCCGTGTTAACTTAATTTTAAAAGTGAAATTTGGTGTAAAACGAACAGAATTTTCAAGTATACATACTGCAGTTTAATTTGGGAATAAATGATGTTTCAGTTTTTAAACTTCAGCCAGTCGTGTTTGATAACGCTGTTGGTTCCCTGAGTCCATCTTTTACGTATGTCTCTCGGAACTTCTTTGATATACGTGTTGTCTCACTTGTAAGTTTTGAGGCGCATTTGTTGACTTGAAATTATTTATTTTAAGTTCTGTTGCAGTTTTAACTGGACACATCCAATATTAAAACCACACACACACACACACACACACACACACACACACACACACACACACACAGATATATATATATATATATATATATATATATATATATATATATATATATATCTTTTGGAAATCTATTGCTCTTACATAAATAATGGTACATATATTAGTGCTTTTTTCAATTGAGTATTCAAATTAAATAGTTTTCTGATATAAATAAAATATTTCATATTACAATTTTCGTGCGTTTCACAATATTTATAATTTTACCATCGATTTAATGCTTTGCATCAACATCATCTTGTCCAATACCGTACCCGTAACGTTCCTACTTGCCTTGACCAGCTCTTGTAGTGACAACTTGATTGTACAAGTTTTTGTGGTACCATTCCTTGATCATATTTTTATTATACTGATAACATACATATACAAGGTCTGACAACTTGCTAGATTCTCACCTTGTGGTACCACATAGAAAATACATGCAACTTTCCAGCGTGATTGGATTTCTGATATGGTCACCGTATTGCTTTCAATGACCAGGCCGAATAGATTGATAAATATAGCTGCAAACTGTATAGTTCTCTTGTCAAAACTAGATATACCAGAGTAGTTGATTGCCAGGTTACTATATCTCGTGCAGGTGTGTGCTTGATCTATAATATCGGCAACCACTCTTTCAGTATGTACACACAGACTTCGAAACCACCATTGTCAAAGTCGACTTTCATCTGCTAGGTGAGAAATACACCTTTGAATAAAAAAAAATCCTCAGGGAAAAGTAAATATTTCCCATAGGAAATATGAATGGTACATGGAGGTAAAATAATTTTCAATGAAGTCCAATGAAAATTTTTAAGATCCAACCGAAAATTGCAAATTTACAAAAGCCTAATGGGGTCAAATTAGAGCATGAAAAAAAAAATATATGTCGTAAATACGAGATAAAATAAAAATCGTAATTACGAGATATAGTCTTAACAACGAGACAAAAAGTCATAATAACGAGATTAAAAAGTCGTTATTACAAATTAAGAGAGTCGTAATAACGAGATAAAAAATCGAGATAAAAGTCGTTATTACGAGTTTCTGTCTATGTAATGAGATGAAATTGACATCTTGTTTGAGAAAGGAGGAAGGGTCAATTGAATTTTAACCGTGAAGTCACTTGTGGAAAGCCACAATTGACTGCATACCAAACTTGAATTCATTTATTAGACAAATCAACCCGTTGATTAATTTCATTCTCGTATTACATATTTTGATAGTTTTTTTCCTCAATAAATTATATTGTGAGTACTCGTTTGTTCCACGGAAGAGGATTTCAGATTCGGCCCGATTGATCTAAGAATAGGCTAGGGAGGTCCAATTAGTAACGAAGGTCCTTTACCTATTTATTGCATGACTTTTCAAATTTTTTAATGCATTTCTATTTGTTTACATTTTTTTTTCGGTTGTAGACAAATTATTTACTTCCATCAATACTATTTATTATTAATTTGTGATCAGGCATAACTTCAAAATATAAAGTAATCCCCGGGAATTTACAATGCAGACATTTATGGTTCAGCAAAATGTCCGGGTACTCTCAATAGAATATATATATATAGGGGGAAATAAAAATATAAATGTACATGTAATGAGAGAATGAAATTAATCAACAGGTTGATTCATCTTATAAATGAATTCAGAGTTGGTACATGTAAGCAAGTCAATTGTGGTTCTTCTATATAAATTTACTTCACAATTGTTAAAATTCAGTTTCGTCTCATTATATAGACAGAAACTCGTAATAACGACTTTTATCTCGTTATTACTACTTTAAGTCGTTATTAAGTTTTTATCTCGTTCAGTACGACTTACTGTCTCGTAAATTTTACGCATTATAATACAATCCCCCCATGCATCCAATTTAGCCCCACTTAGGCTTCATACCAATCCCTAAGAGTAAATAAGATTCCTATAGCAGAAATGACATTGTTTTAAAACAAAGGCCCAAGAAATCTAAAATTTTCCAAACAAAATTTGTTTGATTTTAATATCAGATCCGCAAAAATAATTTCTCTGAACAAAAATATCATTCCCTACAAAAAATTGAAATTCCTAATTTATATATATATATATATATATATATATATATATATATATAATAAGAAGAAGAAGAAGAAGACTGTGACCCCCCCCCCCCCCCCTTTTCAATGTTTCAGAGAAAGAACCTAACTTTCAAGTCATATCTTGATGGATAGAAGCTTTGCACTATATGCCTAGCCACTCTCTTGCGATATTTGCTATAAATCTGAAATATCAGCACAGCAGTTCGACAGTTGTCTATGAACAACGTGGAACTGTATGTTTGTTTCCTCCCCCCCCCCCCCCCCCCCCCCCCCCCCCCCCCCCTTGACAGTATCTTCGAATCAGTCCAGCTTTGCATGCATCCAATAGGCCTATTCAAAATCATCCCAAAAAAAAAATTTACTCGAAGACAATCGTATAGAAATCATGCATGGAGACGAACGATTAATAATCTTTTAAACAAAAGTTCACCACATATATGCACCCTCTTTATGTATATAGGCTTTGTATTTTTTTTCTCTTAAAAACTTATATACATAATAAAGAATCTATCATATCACAATCTGAATTCATAATACTTTGATGAGTATAAAAACCACGAAAGTTTATTGCGTTCGAATTGTAAATGTCATTTACTTTGCGACCGGGAAGCTGTAGGCCTACATTTAGTGCGGACCTCACGTAAAAGTAGTCTGCATATTTATTTTGGCATATCACTGCGCACAGAGATGGTGTTCGCTACAAAATAAGTTAGCTAAATTACTTGATTGGTTTGATTAGCTAAAAATCATGTATTTAAAATTGCTGATTGTTTCTATGTAATATTTTAAAAATATGATTTCTGAAAATCATACTTTTATTAGGACCTATTTTTGTACAGATAATGAGAGTACTTCTATGTGTTCTTCGGTCAGTTATGGTGGACAGTGACAAAATTCCATAAGCTACTGAATATTTACTTCGATACAAGTGCATTACACAAATTAACATTGGTTTTAGCGGCATATACAACTCAACATATCTCTATTTAATGTTCGGTTTCATTCTTATATTTAATTGTTTCTGCATTGACAACGGTTACCCCTAGCTTAGAAGAGATCTCACAGAAAGGTGTTGCATGTTGCAATGTTAAATTCAAGATTCCTTCACCGTTGAAGTGACCAATGCACCAACCATGTCCTTTTCGGAGAGGTTTGTATGTCATACCTGTGAAAGCATGAAACACTGCAATGATGTCTGATTAGTCTATATATGTAATTATGTAGTATCTCAAGTAATGACTTCCGAGCGGAAGTAAATATTAGTGTGGGCTTAGCTCATCAGATTGAGTCACTGCTTGTTTTTGATCAAGGTTTTGAGTTATTCTGTTGTCTCATATGTCATCTCATTTGTCATGTCAGGGGTGTACATACTATAACAAAGGCTAGCTAGACTAGGAACTATTGTACTACGTAGGGCCCAGATGCAGTGAACATTTTGATAACTGATTATAAATACTAATAGAATAAATGGTGTACCTTGCATGGTGTTTATTCCTTACTCACGTAACTGAGAGTCATTGTAAGTTTCTTTAAGTCCCAGTTTGACTTGGGGTCACCTGCATCATGTGTGCAACATAAATTAAGAAATCAGTGATTTTTCTACTTTTTGTTTATAAGGAGCCTGGGCTTGTATGATTGGAAAAAATCATATTTTTATTAAATTGTTAAGAAATCATTATTGTAATGAACCTCAATCTGATGTGTAAAATACATAGTTTAACACCATTTATTAAATTAATTTGCTATGAAAGTAACAATGTCGCAGTTCTACTTTTATAACATTTTCTTTCTTAACACTTTAAAATTGTCTATTTTCTCAAAATAGATCATAGGTCATTATTTACATAACAAATCCACATTTCAGAGTCATTTTTTTCCAGTTAGCATGATTCTTTTCTTTATTACAATATTGGATAGATGAGAAAATCCTCTTTCTGCAATAGCTGTGGGATATGAAATAATCATGGCCAAATTGTAAAGTTGAAACACAAGAGGAAATACACTCCTTCAAAACAACCTGATAGAACTACATAGTATTTTAAATTTTGTGACATTTCGAAATTGAAACCATGTGGCTGTCTGCATCATGTAGATACTTGTTTCATTATTTAATGAAGGGTATATCAGTCTGAATGACTGAGAATCACATTCTATTTAGATATATAGCACATGAAAAATTCAATAACAACACATTTGACAACATAAATTTGGGGAAGGGGGAAGAGACAACTTCACTTGGGAAAGATGGCTTGTTTTTGAGAGGGGAAAGGTCTATATTCAAGACTAAACTGGTTGTAGAAAAATCACTATATTTAAATTTAATAAAAATTTAGTAGAAGTTCTTGAGTTCCAGCTATATTTTATAGCACAAAGATTTCTCCAACCCATCTGTTACATATGTATTATATAATAACACCCCCTCCCCCCCCCCCCCCCCCCCCCCCCCCCCACATGTGTACTGTAGTTTTAACTTTATATTATGAGGGTGAGATCAAAAGATCGATGTCAGGTATAAAATCTAAATTAGAGTAGTTGTGGGGAGGGAAAGTAAGCTCCCATAAGTTTCTGTTGTCCAACATTGATTATATGATTGTTTTGGAAATAAACTAACTTTTTTGATGGACATTCAAAGTGACGTTTAAAGACTATGTCATTTTCACAAGCCAAGGATTTTCAGTTCCCACAAACCCTTGGCTGATTATGCCACAAAAACTGGTCTACATTGATGACAACAAGCAGATGTTCAGAATTTTTACTTTTTAATCTAGCCAATCAAGCAACAGTTTTCATAATACAGTAGTTGATATATTTTGGTTTGGGTAGAATATGTAAACAAATTCCAGTTAATGTTGCAGATGTCAATGCTTGTTCCTAATGGTGTAATTATGTTTTTATAATGCAAATCTTGCAATATGAATGACTCTGCTCTAAGTGCCTTAAGTTTGTTTTCAATGTCATAGTAAATTTTCTTTAATGGTTTAAAGCACTCATTTGGGACGGACTATATTCCGAAAGGGACTATAATTCAGAATTTCAGACGTATGTTTAAAACTTTAAACAAAGTTAACAATATTACCTTTTTACTCTGATCTTGACCCTAAGTGTTGGATAGTTTTAAAATGAATTGGACTGTATGATCATTATAAACTCAAAAGCAATGGAATAAAAGGTAAAAGGATTCTATCTCTGTAGGGCTGGTGTATGTTTTTTTTTTTCTTTTGGATGAAGTTGATTTTTGAAATTTCCTATGGGAATGTTTTTGAGTGCTCTCTTTGCAACTTTGGTCTATGGATTGGAAAGAACCTACAAAGAAAACAATATGAAATGTAATTGTACAAGATGGCTTGGTTTATTGACATTTATTACTGAGGACTTTGTTATTTTGATACAAGCGTTAAGGGGTTCTTTGAATGTAGTTATACTAAATTTTATAACAGATTAGCGTTGAATTTAACAGAAATAGTAAGGGAGGTGGGACTGATGATAAACAGATGTGGGATTAATTGGAGGGTTAAGACATAATTATGTCTTGGCATAAAAGACAAACACTAGTTTTCTTCTGTATTCACTTTTACCGTGATTCCCCTATAGTGAATTTGTTGGAGGAAATGTGAGCAGGTGTACACAATACCATTACAGGCATGTGTGTAATGTGAAGTTACATTGTAAGGGGATGCCCAACATTGCAGAGCATATTTTCATAATGATATAAAGTATGATTATATTTGAAAGAAAAGTTGGGAAATCTTATCACTTGCGATGGACTCTTGACTCTGCAAAAATGTATTGTGACAACGCGAGTCATATATTTAACTTAGCAGTCAAATAAATATGTCCTAGCAAAATCAGATTTTATTGCACATAAAACAGTTCTAGCTTACTACTCTGTCTTTAGAGAGTTGTTTGAAATTGAAATGTACTGATAATTATGAATACGAGATGGCTTAAATGCCATTAACAGGAAATCATGTACATGTATAATATCAATTATCATAACACTTACAAGTCATTTGTTGTTCCTTTAAAATTTGTGTAAAGTAAATTGAAAAAAGAAGCTTTTGACGGGAATAATCCATAGTTTGACTCAGTTCTAATCTTACCGTTCTGTTGGTTTATTTTTTGGGAAATGTAGATAACAAGATGGATAACTCCTGAATGATTACTCACATAAATGCCTGCACTAAGAAAGATAACTTGTGTGTAACTATATCCTATAGTTGTGATTGATTGATTGATTATTTATTGCTTTCCGCCACACTCAACAATTTTTCAGTCATCTGGTGGTGTCCAGTTTTTGTTGGTGGAGGAGAGAACCCAGATACAATGTACCTGGGAAGAGACCACCGACCTTCTGCAAGTAAACTGGCAAACTTGCTCACATAACGCCGCGGCTGAGATTCGAACGCGCGCCTATAGTTGTGTTCTGTGTCATAGTGTCAGATACTGTGTTTATATAATGTAGTTACTCGCAAGTTTTTCATGTTGGGAATCTTTTGTAACAATTAAGAGGCATTTTGAATTAAGATGCTGTAGGATTTGACACTAAAATGCTTCTCTTGTAATCTGAGACTTAGGAAAAGTGCAGCAGGGCTAGTTATAAACTGGTAGGCTGTTGAACTACTTTAATTAAAAGTTATTGTAATGAAAGAGTAAAAATCATATTGAGGTTGTTTGTAGTGCACTGCAAGAGCATTTGATTTTGAAAAGAAGATACACAGGGGTATGCCTGTGGACCCTTGGAGAGGCTGCGGAATATGGGCCTTACTTTAGGGCTGTCAAACGTCTTAATTTCCACCAGGACTCGTAATTTAATATTTCACTACCCTTATGGACCACTGTCCCTTCTGAAAGTTGTGTCAGACCTTGTGTATACCTCAGAATGGGGCTCATTTAAAAAAAAAAATTCTACATTTAACTCTAAAAACAATAAATTTTAACAACTAAGTGTTGAGAACCTGGCACATCTGAAATATTGAAAATAAGACATGGACTCAGGAGTGTTAAGGATATCTAAATGAGGACCAGTAAATGCGAGGAATGCTGTGCAGCATGCCAAACATAAGTTTTGTTAAGACTTATTTAGTACAGTAGCCACATGCATGCACACACATTTTCAATAGCTTTCTTTTTTGGCGTATAATCAAACATATATTTTATTTCAATCACAGATGCTGATTGCAAGATTATTTTTCATTGTTACCTAAACTAAACCAACATGATCTTTTTAAGAAGTTATATTTACACGTAAAATAAAGTAATGTACCAAATATGATATATACATACCATTATATAGTAATCATACTAATGAAATACTTCCATAAGCTGATGTTGATCAAATTCTAAAGCCATTTGAAGGATAGAAAGAATTAGATCTAATGGACACTTCCCACTGAGTCATCTGAAACATTCCAGTTTATATCTAACCTCATGGTACTCACTTCAGCAGTTATACAGAAAGTTTATGTTTCAGCTCTTCTCTGGTTCCAGATTGTTGTTGTCTTTGATGTGGATACAACAACATGTTGCAAATTGCAATAATCGTCATATGTTGTCAAGTAGGTTCACTGAATATATCTCCCCATAGCAAAGTCATCATATACAACATGAGTGTGCATTATGAAAAAGAAGACTGAATGTAAGCTATTTTTGTCTGTGAATTTTTGTTCATGGCTTATTAGTCATACGACACATCAGATAAGTTTTTTTTTATTAAGTATTAGATATATGTACAGTATGCAGGCCACATGAACCAGTCACACAAATCTGCCAGTTGTGCAGTGGAACATCACAATTTTTTTGAATATTTTATCAGTATTTTGACAGGTGAATAATTCATGGGCAAAACCTGTTTTACTCCCTTCATGCAGTGAAACTTTCACTTCAATTTAGTGGACATGGCAGAGGGTTTTTTTTTCCCAAAAAAAAAAAGGGAAAGGAAAAAAAAAAAAATTAAAGAAAATTAAATTAAAGAAAACTATGCATGGTTTATAGCAAACTATTAGGACTTTCTCTTTATGCAAGGAACCATAACAAATTCTCATAATTGGCTTGTCATGAGATTACTGAAGTAAAAATACAGTAAGTATAAAAAGAATTATCAAGATACAATAAACCTAATTTGCTAAGTCAGTATTCATTGAATACTTACAGTAAATTTCCTAAACTTGTTTCTTGGAGATGTCACAGAATACATCATTATTTCACATTATCAGTTTCTTGGCAATTATGTGCGAGGAAAGTGACGTAAGAATATTGAATCTTGAGGTTTTATTTTTCTCTGGAATGTTGGATTGATTAGAAGGCAGGCTTGCTAGAAACTTAATGTGTTTTGTGTTTTGGTTTTTTTTGTAGAGAGAGAGGGGGATATATAAATGCCTAGTTATACTGCAAGATAGATAAGTTGTGGTCAGACAAGTTTTTAGGGTTTTGCAGGGTCATTAGACTGAGCCTCAGAAAAGGGATATGTATTTAATGTATGGATATACAGGATATGACTTAAAGGAGTTTAACTGAACGAATGCGCATATAATGAAACACTGTTTAAAACTAGTAGTTTTTGCTTGTAAACAATAACATTTCCTGGTGTCTTTCCCCAAAGGTCAAAGTTCAAAGGGAAATAACAACTGCAGCCAATGTAGTGTTGGGTTGGACGGATAATACTGTAGATAGTGTTGTGTGTGTTGGTGAGGAATACATTACATTCATTGACCGGAAAATAATAGGGAGTAAATTGAGTTGGTGGTTGGAATGTACTCCAGGTGATGTGTGTTTGTATTCAGTGACCAGGTCCTGGAGGCAAGAGGATTATATTTTTGATGATATAGGGCTGTTTACAAGAACAAAAAAATTGATGATCCACCACTTGATATATGCTTGTCGTGGTCTTGATAAATCACTTGTGTATTCTTGATTATGAATATTAATGAGGAATTTTGAAGTGAATTTGACATCAGTGATTGGATGCCATGAACTTGTATGCTTTTTACTGAAAATTTTGCGTGAATTGTGTTGACACCTGTGAATGAGTTATTGATTTGAAAGGTTATGTCTTATTTCACGTCAACTATTTTTGATATGTGGAATTCAGTGAATATTAGACATTGTTTTGAATGAATTAATAAACTGCTGATTTGATTGATAATGGAGATAGCTTGCAAACTGTTGAGATAGCTAGTCTAAACAATGGTGATGATAGAGAGCAATTAATCTAGCACAGCATTGATTCAGTTTCACATAATCCAAGTTTACAAACATGCCATTGGGGAAAAAATGGCGATCAATGGATGTTCTTCACTTTGGTTCTATGAAACAAGATAAAGAGGCCCTTAAGAAAGAGGATGGACTTTTGGGATCCCGTGAAAACTTGTCCAAAACATGTGGGCCAAAGGTGAAGGGTGGGTCAAAGGAAGATCTGCTAGATGAAGAACCACCTGTTATGGTGAGGAAGAAGCAGGGTTCAAGACATCGGTTTAGCTCTCGGGAAGATCTGTTGGACAAACCTGCATCCCCAAAACTGAGACAAAGCCTGCATATCCCATGGCATAGGACTAAGTCTAACTCCAGGGATTACTTGCTTAGTAATGAGTCTAGGAAAGAACATGATGACAGGTATTATCAATACATGTATAATATTGGACTGCTGTATTAATTATCATCACTACACTGAAGGTTACTTGGTGCATGTACACACAATTTGTTTGCTTGTGTAACAGAGATTGTGCTACCTGTGACTAAACATAGTGGAAAGGATTGGGTGTACTAGTAATCAGCTGCATTCTTAATGGGTCAAATTTTGCTTTGTCTTAATTCATATTTGCAAGAATCATACATATATACTAGGAGATTTCTGGTGATATTAAATGTTCAGTTGGTGTAGGAAGGATATAGGCACTGATAACTAACTTGTGTCAATGCCAGGAAATTGATTTGGTCTGTGTATTGATGTGTCATCATTTGTAAGAAACATGCTCGTTAAGTACTGTTGTAACAATATGTGTAGAACATAAATCGTTGACAGAGTACATTGCCTTGGTGTTGTACATTGACTCAAGTCTTTTGGCCACATGGCTACATGTACCTTCGAACAGTGTGCAGGGGTAAGCTGTCTTTATTATGCTGAGTAACAGTGAATGACAGTTTTCCCACAATATCAACAAAGTGTGTAAGGCCCAGAAAATGTTAAATATAGCCCTCTCCCTTCTAATTCCTCAGTTGTACATATAATTATTAGGGATAGATAGCTTTTTTTGGGTCATGTCTTTATAATACATACCTAGGAGATTTTCTGAGGCTGACTGGCTTTGACACTATGGGGCTTTTGTGTTCTGCATGAGTAAATTGTGATTGTGTGTATATGTGAATTTTGTAGAAAACGGAGAAGATGGAGGTGATGTCTAATGAATATTGTGTATAATATATTAGAAGTTTGTTTCAATTATCCTTATAGTATACATGTAGTTTATACCATATTCATTCCTTTTATGCATATATTCTGTGAAACAGCATTAGTGTATGTATATACAATTTACGTTATGAATCTTTTCTCTTATATTTCTTTTGAAATTGACATTGCTTTCATCATAGACAATGAATACATGTTTGTTGCAAACTAGTACGATATGGGTTTTTAGTACTACCTGTTCGTGTAATCATTTCCAAATATGAAGCATCAAGGTCAAAGAGTGCATTGGCTTTTCTGTTTAAAATAACGAATGGGTCAACAATGTGATATTTTAGTACTTAAATCTAAGTTATATTATAAAAATAAAAACAAAAATATATAAACAATTAAATTGCCTTTCTTTGTTGTTTCATTGATGAAGCATTGCAGAAAAAATTTGCATAATCCAATAACGTGGGTTATGAATTTTTTTCTTCAGTGCTTGCTATCTTCATCACCAGATAAAACAACAAAGAAAATATTTTATTGTTTTATATATTAAAGCACTAATGTAATTTGTATGTTATGTGTTTATATAGAACTTTAATTCTATGTACAAAATTGTCATTGCATCATATCATCATTTTGGCAACAGTTAATCCTTGAAAGCGAAAATTTTCCACAATAGAAAGTGAAGAGGTCATGAATTTGGATGTATGTCTCATTATCATGAAATTTAAGCACAGGAATTTCAATGGAAAAAGTGGCACTCTGACATTATAATGTACTCTTAATGTACCTCACCCAGAAGTTTATATAAGAAAGTTATTTTGTGTATATACTTCAAAAGGATATGTATTTATAACTTCAGGAAGGAACCACAACTCTTCACAAGTGTTACATGTAATCTTTGCATATTTTACATATGACTATTTATATTTGGGATATAAATTTAGTTATATTTAGCATTTGGGTGTAGGCACAAGTTTTATATTGAATTTCACCTCAAAATTCTATTTACGTTATGATCAGTAATTTCAACATTTATGCTTATAATCTCGCTGAATTATGAATGCATAATCTCAATATTTTAAGTGCAGAAAGGTCATTACAATTGTTATCTCCCACAAATCAGCTTTGATTTGGAGAAAATTATCTTTGTGTTGCAGTTGCTTTAACTAATACAATGGCAAATTTGGGAAAAACTTTATATGCTGAATTTATAAGTACAAAAAGGTTAAATTCAATCATCCTCTCCTCTCCCCATTAATTGCTTTTTGTCAGTATCACACTTCATTAAAAAAATTAATGAATTAATATGGCTTTTTTGTTGGTAAAATCTTGTAAAGCTGGACAATTATTAGTGAAAGTAATAATGTGTAGGTCTTTTTTAATTTGTGATAGATGGAGAATGGTTACACAAATGACATTTTGTATACTTTGAGAAAAAAAAATAAGTAAGGACAATTCTTTGCTGAATGGTTTTACATATAGCTTGCAGATGATGCCATATCAGATCATTTATATTAGTAGTGGTCAGACTGTATTTCAAACTTTAGTGATTGACTTTAAAAATTGTGTTATATGGCTTGGTATTTTGTTTTTCTATTGTTTGTGATCAGTTTCTTTGTAAAAATGTGAACTGTAGAAGAATTGAAAATAGATTTGTTTGAAATTTTATATCCTTTCAATAATCCCTTAGTCATGTAGAGACATTACAAGCTTTAGTTGAAATGCCACAAACATTAAACCTTTGCTAGGCACTTAGGGCCTTATAGCAGTGAAGGCTCTTTGCCATGCCAACACCTACCATTGGTTTTAAAGGTCTCATCTGAAAGACCTATATAACATAGAATCTGCATGTGACTGATAACAGTCAAGGTGATTTATTAAAGTCAAGGTCAATTTGTCACTTACTGTTCCTGGTATCAGTGAAAGCTAGGGTATCAATATTTAGGTCTTTCCACCTATTTTTATCTTTGTAACACCTTGGCTTTCTTTTGATATTTCAAATACTATACAAGCTCTAGCAATAAAACTTCACATGAAGAGTTTTCATGACAAAATGGATGATCATTACTTTGTTTTTGAGATCAGAATATCAAGATCACCAGGTCACATATATGTAAGACATAGTTTGCAGAAGATTTTTCAAATTCATAATGGTGAAACTTTATATGAAGTTATCCCATGATTGAAGGATGGTCTTATATACTATATTAGCTATTTTAAAGGTCAAGATCACTAACTTACAAATATCAAGTTATTTTAGATTAAAAGGATGAGGCCACTAATTTATATGATAAATAAAATATTTTGTGGCTTCTTATCACAAAGAATGATAAAGATTCAGTACTGAAACTTAAAGCTCCAGATAAAGTTGTATATACATGTAAGCATAATTACTCATTGTATTTTCATGGTTACACATTAAAATTCAAGTCAGAGTGTACGTATATGCATAAATAAGATATAAAATATATATTTACATAAGACAATTGTGCATAATGAATGAATCAATACATGGGATATTGTTATTATTGTAAGTGGAAATAACAAGTAATTCTAGTATTATGTAATGTGTGTTTATCAATTTTATTACAACTGAAATTTTATATGATTACCCACATATCTGATATCAGAGGCTAAACAATCAGCATACTTTGGCTGAATTAATTAGTACCTGTACTTTATTGCAAATTACAACGATAAGTAGCAAAATACCACCATTAACTCTAAAATCTCGGGGTACATTTACTCCTTAAAAATGCAGTTTTAGCAAATCCAGCACTGAGTCCAAAATGGGGGAGGTTGGTTAGTTTGTTAAATACTCCTTGTATGAAAAAATAATCTTGAGCTCTGAAATATTGCACAAAGAGGTTTCTATCACAAAAAGATTACCTCTATCTCTTTAGATCAAAGGGTCAAGGTTACCAGGTCACTTGAGATGACATTGTCTCCGATTGATATCTATTGATATGATTTAGCACAGATTCTTCCCTAGAAAAGTCTTTTTGAAGGTGTTTCCCCTTTCGGAAAGCACCAATCAAATAAATGTAGGATGTAAATTCCCTGAATTTGCATGTTTTTACTAATATGTTTCATTTTTAAACATTTGATACTCATCCATGCCTGGTTTATTATATGTCATATTGAATAAAAAATATAAATGAATGAATTAGTTGATAATAGAAGGTTTGGTGGTTTTTTTTTTAAAGAATGTACATCCCTTTAACTAGGATAAATATGCAAGTTGAACAAAAAATTTGTATAGTAAATATCTGTTATCGTTTGTAGGCACTCTAGCAGTGTGAAGGGGGAGCATGGTTCACAGGAAGAGACGAAAGAAGGTGAGTGAGTTGGTAGGGGTGTTATAATACTTCAGGGTCCAGCAGCTACTATTGAATAATGTTAGAGGGGCACTATTTTAGGAGGTGTAAATATACATAACAGACATGGGGTCCAGGAGGTAGTGATGAGCAGTTGGGATGGACACTGTTAGAAATATAATTTGAAGCCCAGGAGATAGTTGTGAGTGATTCATTGTGAACAGACACTGTTATAGATAGGAATGTAAATAGAAGTCCAGGTAGGAATGCAGGTAGAATCCTAGGAGATACAGTCCCAGAAATGTTCTACATTCCCACTTGAATGGTGAGTGAATGAACTCTGAATGAATGCAATATTGCAGTTTCGAGCTCTTCTGTACAGGAGATGCATTTAGTGGAACTTTAAATGCTGATGTGGGACAGAGTGGACCTACAGTCGGTGAGGAAGATGATAAAATGTACTAAAAGTGGCTTATCTTTAATTATGTTGATGTAGGAAATACAAAATAATATCAGAAGAAATGTTTTACTAAAGTGAAAACAGAAAAACAATGTCATATTTGTATTTATACAATGAAGTAACTTGATACAACAGAAATTCCACCTATTTAATTACTCCCTGAATACTTAATATCACTTACTTAGTTTGTGTATCAGTTGAGTTTGTGTGGTTAAACTGTGTATTAGAAACTTATTGAAAACATTCACTTATGCAGTGATGAATATTTGTCCCACTCCCACATGTAAACAAATTGTTACTATGTACGAGAGTTCTCCAAAGGGAAATAAATTGGATGTATCTCATAATTGGAGTATAAAAGCAAATGGTGAGTGGATGGTGTATGAGTGCAGAATGCAGTTTAGTGAATGATGGGTAATCTAAGAATTTCCTTTTTGTCTTGTCAGTTGACACTAGTTAAGCAAAATTCTACCCTCCAGAGTTTATATTTCATATTCTATAATTATCCAAGCCAAAATCGGGAACTATCAATTTGATCTAGTCCCGCACACTTACTATTTTGATATGATAATAACTGAACAAAACTCAGGTGAAACCAAAATTTCAGATGCGTGCAAAAATTGTCATTCTCATTAAAATGGTAATTTTCTCACTTCTACCCAGAGTTCAAAAATTCCAAAGCTGTACAACAACATAACAAGAATCAATGGTAAACGGGTACATTCTACATTTGTGGCAATTTATATATTAAAAACTTATTACATGTACATGCACATATATTTCACGTCAATCAACAGTATAAAATACTGTATAGTAATACACTCTAGCTAGGTGATATCAATTTACGAATTATTACATCTGATATGTGTAGCACTCGCGGTAGCTCAGTGGTTAGAGCGTTCGCTTCGTAACCGGGAGGCAGAGCCCCGCTCGTGCCATGGCCGTGTCAAACCGAAGATGAAAAATGGGTAGTGATATTGCTCCTTCGCCAAATGCTCTGCATTTCGAAGTGAGAATCGCGGATCTTTCGGATATGACCTTAAAAACGGAGGTCACGGTAGGCGTTGGCATGTTAAAGAACCCTCACTGCTACAGCCCTGAGCGCTAAGCATAGGTCTAAATTTGTGGTACTTCACCTACAGCTGGTGATATCTCAATATGAGTGAAAAATTCATGATGGGACATAAAACAAACAATCAATCAATCAATAATATGTATTATTACGATAATGATGTTTAATTTAATTAATAGGCTATTGATCAAGACCATAAAATAATATGTTACAAATTTATTTACAAAATTTAACACTACACACAATACAGATACAATGTGCAAAAATTGGCAATACAATATCTTGATCGGCACAGACTATCTAAAGTCAAATCATCACATACATGTACCACCTAATCTAATATTTAAGGAAGTGTTGACACTCTTTAATCAAACAGTTGGCTTATGTTTTCTTTATAATTTACACCTTGCTAAAATTATCCAAGATGGACCTTCCCCCCCCCCCCCCCCCAAAAAAAAAAAAAACCCCAACTTACCATCCAGATTAATGGTACAATTGATATTTTGTTGTAAAAACAGGGGAAAAAAAGACCATCCAGATCCAGAGCGAGGATTTATGGATTAATGATGCAAAATAACATGTAAAAATTCTGTTTCCCAGAAAAATTGTCTAAAAGGTGAATCGACTAGATTAATGGCATATGGATTACTGAGGCTCCACTGTATATATGAAAAAGAAATGATTAAAGTCTTGTAATTAGCATCATAGTGACATCCAGAATTTATAGGAATGTTTGCAGAATTTATGGTCTTAGTGGCAGAGAGTACGGGTAATTTACATTCCCACTGTTGAGGTGTTGACATAGGGTATCTGTATTGTTCCTTGTTTTTGTGTTACTATAATATACTTACAGTGACCCAAGACACTAATCCTGAAAGTGCGAGTACAGATTTACCTAATATTATTGTAATCATAGCAAACATGGCAAAGAAAAAGTAATTACTAGAGACAAATGACACACAAATTTCAAATCTGAAGGTCGATATTTGCACTAACTAAGCTAGATTTATTCTCACGTAGCTAAAATGAATTTTTTAGTGTGAAATTGGATTTATAAGTCGATTACTTGGGTGTATGTTTCCATCATGGTAGAGAAATAAATAATCAGAATTAAAATTAGATCAACAATGATTTAAGTTGATAAAAAAAAAGTCTAGACTTGTTTGTTTTTCATGGAAATAATAAATAACACATATTCATTATATATTCAGTATCTCCAAAATTCCTTCATCCCTTCACATATGTTCCTTTCTCACTTCGTCATTTTTAGAAAGATTGATCCGAGTTCTGAATGGCAGTGAAGAAACAAAAACTGAACGACAAGTAAATCTGAACAAACAGTGAGCGCACAGAGAGTGAATGATAAGCGCTTTGAAAATGGGAATAGTTGGTAGATGATAAACGCAAAACTGAATGAAAAGTGAATGGTGAATGAATGGAAAAATAGAAAGTTTGAGGGACTGTAGTTGTGAGTAGGTCTATGTGGACAGTCTCTGTTCTGGGGATGTTTTGTACAGAATGACATGTAGTGGACAGCAACAGTGTTTCAGTGTGACAATATTAACATGCTAACAAATTCATGGTCAGAGGGAAAAGAAGCTCATTACAACCATATTTACAATGTAGGAATATTGCTGACCATAATTTTCTCATCTTTTATTACACTATTCCTGTCTAGTATTTGCCCAATTTTTTAGTCTGTGTAGAGCTTCAAATTTTAATCAAAATCAAAGTTGAATTCATATTAACTAAAAATACCTTGTGAATTTTAGTAAAATGTTCTTACTTGTCCTTCTACTCTGGGGTTTTCCTCAGAATTAGCAAATTGTGTCACAGTTGTTGCATTATACAAACTTCGTTTTCTATTAAATTACACCCCACACACCTTCTCAGCACAAGGGTTACAGATTGGGAAATATGTAAAATGTGTGATTTATAATACATATAAAAAGATCATGACCATTTCAAGTGCTTCATCAGAATTGGATGTAAACATGGGTGTAATGTATAAAGGGACAGACACAGTGGAGACAGTGGATATATGCTATCTGATTTTCCAACTGGGACCAAGTGGACACACTAAAAGTGTATTGTGTTTTGAGTCTGTTGACCTTGCTCAACAGAATTAAGCCCACATTGTGTACTAAGACGTTGGGTTGGACCCAAGGTTTAACTTAATTCATTGAAATTTTACTCGAACATTATATACGGTGGCCTGTCAAGATAGTAAGGCTGGAGAAACCACTATGTTCTATTTTGGGAGTGGTTATCAAAATTAGCAAATGGGAAAGGGATATTGAAGTTAAATGGATGCCAGAAACACATTATACGAAGCAGTAATACATGTCCTTCTGTCACCCATCCAAACAGACATTCACACATTCTGATAAAAAGGAAGACTCTGGTTTGTAGATCACTCGTAGAAAGTATTATTTCATAATCGTGATAATTGAGGTTAGTATTTAAACTATAGACCATTAAATCAGCAGAGGACGCATGTAGTGAATAATTACGCAATATTGTGAATTAAAACATCCTGAGCTACCAGTAGTCATGATCGTATGAGGATATGTGATGGTGGATTGGCAGAATGTTTTGTAATCATTCTTGTTTATATCAAATCTTGATACAAATTGGCATGTTAAATACTTATTAGGGATTTGGGGATGTGTTCTTCATTAAAGCAGCTGTGTGAGCACTAAGATGAATGGAAACCCTAATTTAATTGAGTGATTGTAGGGAAATTGATAAAATATTGAAATGATTGAAGAAGACTGCTACTGTGCTTATATTGACAAAATTTGGTACATGTATGTATTATTTTGGCCACAGTCAATTTTTAAAAAAAATATATTTAAATCAGTAATGTGTATACATGCATTTCAATCCAGTTTGGAGATAAAGGTGGTGATATATAGGGTGGAAATATGGCTTTCTAATTTTCCCTAGTTTTTTGGTTTTTTTTTACACAGATTGCAATTTTAATTAATCATTAGTGGGTATATATACAGATTCAGATACATGTACTTTGTTGCCAGATGGGTCCCAGAGAGCAACATACATATATAATTAGCAGTAGAATAACAAGGATATTGCAATGCATACACACAAGTTCTGATTGTTATTACTGTGCACAGATAGGCTCTACCCTGCTCCTTTAGAATATTAGTAAGTCATTGTAGCACGATATATTGCAAACTACATTTCTTATTGTAAGTGTTCAGTGAAGATCAGGGGAATATATGATGCAGATATACATTACTATGTGTGTGTGTGTGTGTGTGTGTGTGTGTGTGTGTGTGTGTGCATGCAATAAATCCATGGTGCAGGTAATATGTTGAAAAAAATTCAGTTGAAGATTTCACATTATTGAAAGCACTTTTACCTTATGGCTCTTCATTGGAATTTGAAAAACAACAGATTGTTATTCTTTAAATTCCACTGAAGAGCCATAAGGCAAAAGTGCTTTGTGAAATCTTAGACTGAATTCTCTATCTCTCTCTCTGTCTCTCTCTCTCTCTCTAAACTATGTGAATATTATGGTAATATAAATACAATTGAACTGCACAAAGTATGTCCACTTTTAGAAACATGGCACAAATATGAATGCATAGAACACTATACAGTATATATGATCTGGAACTTGTGGTTTATTGATGATCTGCTCCAGCAAGTTTATAGCACCTAGGGGCTAGAACTAGCTGCTGTAATCCTTGAATGAAGTCCTGGTAAGAGAGTGTTGGATTACCAGGTAGTAAACCAAAGAACGTTACTGACCTTAGTAGTTCTAATAATACCAAAACAATCTGGGCTTTTGATAGTAAATGAGAGGAGTCCATGTTTGCACAAATAGTGAAGTGATCTGTCTACACAACCTGTTTGACATATTCAAACCAAGAGTTCAGAGAAAAGGAGCAGATCTAATCAAGAACAAATTTGATGGAGTGGTTCTTAAAATATCCAACATTATCATAATCAACACACATTGTAATATGTGAAATTATTTACATATATTGATGTTTCCCCTTACATGTATACAGACATATTGTAGATATCATTGATTATAGTGCTATTATACTGTATGCTGTTGATTTACTGTTGTACTGATATTTTTCATACAATGTCAATATATTTATGTTGTGCATGTGTCATGATGGACAGATGTTCCTTAAAAGTAATATGTTTTACTTGCAGGTTACATACAGAGGTGTGTGATCATACAAAGGGATGAGAAGGGATATGGTCTGACTGTCAGGGGAGACAACCCAGTGTATGTGGAGTCTGTCAAAACAGGTCTGTATGCATGCTGCATAAATTGTCCACCCTTTGGTGGTTACATTTGAATATACATGCATAAATCTAGTTTAGAGACAGGAACAACATATTCAGTTATTTTCAAATAAACAGTCCATTTTTCCCATGTATGTAAAGTAATTTGTATGAAATTTCATGTTTTTCAAACATGGACACATTAGCTGAAATTTGCGTTAAAGTAAATTAATAAGTGGATATTTATATATAGAGAGGTACATTACAAACATACTGACATTTACCGAGGACAAGTTTAAACTGTTAAAACACTTTTATGGAGATCCTTTTGCACGTAGAGTGACACATACCTATGATGTCATACTTATAAGAGATTACTTGAAATCCAAATTTTTTATATAAAGTCACCCATGGAAAATTATCTCTCTGGAGTGGTGTGTGATGAAATGCATATGCATCAATCATTTTGTAGTATAAAATTAACGCTTGAAGTAAATTAGGAAAGTCAACTTCATACAATTGTAAATAGCCTATAGTATGACTTTGGCAAAGGCAGTTCATCTATGTTTTTGCCATAACTTTTCAACTATGCAAGATACATACTTAATTGAATTGAAAATTTAAGGTCATGTGCAACATTTCTACCTTTTATTAAAAAAAAACTATTCTTTCATCTCCTCCATCATGTCCATATGAAGAGTTAATGTTCTTGAATAATTTCTTAAATAAATTTAAGTTTTATTTTGTAGTAATATTACCATACTTTGTATATTAGCCTGCTTAGCAGTGTTAGCCCATTTAAGTAGTAATCTGATCTCAGATTGTTCCAAAGATTTGTCTCCCCTTCTTTGGTACAAGAACTTAGTAATATCAATACAGTGTATATGCAGGTACTCCATCTTTTATATACATATGTACTAATTTTACATTTTCACTTACCATAACCAGGAATAATGTGCTGAGTCTAAAACAGACCTGGTAATAAACTCCAAGATTTTTTTTTGTTGTTGTTGAAGAAACAAGATTTGCATGAAAGTAAATTGTACCTAAAATTATTATTTAGAAATGTTACATATGACCTTAAAGTAATGTGACTGATTAAAGAGCCATTTATAAGGTCAAGTTCAAAGTTGACACAAATGAACTTGGCCAGGCTTGGGACGTTTATTGTTTATCAAATGCATTTTATGTGATTTTGGAACATATTTGTAGCAATATATTGTATAAACATTCACTGCATACACAGTCAACTATTTTGTATAAGTGTGGTCTGTAACAAAAGTTAATAGTATATCACCTCTTAAAAATCTGAATTCATGGAAAACAAGTTCCTAGTCAGTCATTTGGACAGATTACCTTTTGAAGTGTGTCACTCTGGACAGAATTTAGTCAGTCCAAAACTTTTTCAACAAAAAATTTGAAATGGTCACTGTTTTAATTGCATTTTTGTTGTAATCATATTTTATTGCACAGTTAGAGTACAATGAATTGTGTATATTCAATGCCCATTTATAAACATGTAGTTTGTTTTTATTACAGTATACTAATGTTCCAATCATATTGTTCTTGTAGATGGAGCAGCAGAAAGAGCTGGAGTGAGACAGGGAGACAGGATTTGTAAGGTGGGTTGTTTAGTATCCCCCCCCCCCCCCAAAAAAAAAAAAGAAAGATAACTTGTATAGGTATTTCCATCAAAGATGTGCTGCCTGAGTGATGTACCTCTTGACAGACAGACCAAAGTGATGTGATTGTCCATTCTGCTTTGCAGGCAACGCAATGAGCTCCAGAATTTTGTCATTGAAATTAACTTCAGATGTTAAGCCTCAAGTGTGTAGTATTATACAGGATTGCATATTCATCACAGTGACATGGGCATTAATATGTTAATAATTGACTCTTAGTATTGAGTGGACAAAGCTGTATCGGAAGTTTGCTAGGCTCTTGCAAAAGTGGACTTTGTAGTGCTCTTTTGTGTGCCTTTTCATGCAGTATGTAATGCTATTTCAAATATTGCCAAGAAATGCAAATGTTGTAGACACAGATTTAATGTTTAAGGGTTATTGCCCATTGTCAATTGCTTTAATTTCCAATACATAATTTAGTTTTACAATGAAATTATATAGCATTCATCTAAATTTTGAAGCTATTCTGAGTTTTGTTTTTGAAGTTTTATATTTCACCATCAGTCTTAATTCTTTATTCCTAAAACATAAAGCTATGGTATACATGTAGATCATAACAGGATGGACAGATGGCATTTTATCTTTAACATAGTTGTCACATTACAAACTTCCTGTGTGGAAGGAACTGCAACTCCTCCTACCCTCATTCAGTGAGGGTCACTATGGGTTTCCAACTTCAACTTACCTGGTAGAAATTTTTTTTTAAAAACTCAGAAAACAAATGGCAAAAAACCCCCTAAAAAACCAACCAACCAACAAAAACCAAAACCAAAACAAAAAAGGGGGATCAACAAACTAAAAAATAAAAAAAAGAACAATCCCCCTCCCCCCCCCCCCCCCCCCCCCCCCCAATAATTTACACATTCAGCATGATACAGTTTAAGATATAAGATAAGATAGAAGTATAATATTTGGACATAAGTGCTCAAATTTTTTTAATCTTCAGATTGTTACATCAGATGAGACATTTGTTTGATGTTTGTGGTGTAAGGGAAAAAGAGAAATACACTGGTATCTGGCAGGCATTAAGTGTAGTCTGCTCAACAAAATTAGTTGATGTCTGTTATTTCTTGTTCCTCCATTCTATCACTTCCTGGTCACCTTTCTGGTTTTCTGGTATCAACTGACTGATAACAGAAAAAAATTGCACATCACACCCAGAATTTGACAACAAAGTCAATGAAGGGGTGTTGGTTTGTAAGAACAAAGAAAACTAATGCAAATTGGAAGCCATTAGAGTCTGAGAAGATTAAGAACAAAGTTGGTTTGTGGTTGAGAGATATTTTGTACTCCTACACAAGTTTTAGATGCTAATTCCATATAGAAGTTACACTAATAGATCACAATTTCACGGACAGCTAAACTGTTTTATAAAAATAAACCAGGCGCATGACAGATGTGCAACCATTACCTTTTGTGTATACCTGAAAGTATCTCATTAAGTTTTATACACACAATGCTAAATTTACAGTATCTTCATTTTGCATCTTTTTTTAGAGGTTTTGTAACAGTGTATTATTGTGACAGCTTTTGCCAGTCAGACCTAATGTACAAGTGTGAGTAACTTCCACACTTTCACTAAGGCTTCCTACAGAAGTGCTGTAGATGGGAATAAGGCAGGGACACTTGCCAAAACTATATAAAAAAAAAAAACAAGTGCATTTCACATCTGAAAATAGAATCATTGTATCCAATATTTTCAAGGATTTTTGTTTCGTCTAGTGTTTGATAATGAAGTCATTGTGCCTTGTGCTTTGCAAATCACAGAAATTTTTGTATGGGAAATGAATGACTTGTGAATTTTTAACATTTAAAAGGGGATTTGGTGTGATTTCTTGTGAAATAAAGAAAAAAAAGCCACTTTGGGTTCACATGAACTTTAGGTGGAGATTCTATATTCTAAGTACTTGATAAGAATTGGTATGGGTTGGTTTGAAACAATCTCTAGAGAAACATGATTGACCAGTCTTGCCAATTATTGGCAATGATGTGAAAAAAACTCTTGCCAGAGGTCAAAAGGTCACTGATATGTATGTTTTGGCTGTTTACCACACAAAGCTACTGGTGAGTCTGAAAACTTGCTCTGTATCTTGGTACTCACAGACATATACACCAGTTACCACATGTGTCACCAGTCAAAGTCTTGTATCAGCTGTCAGTGTTTCCAATGTTTTTTTATCACTTCTTCAGAAGAAGATATGATAATATCTGCCATTCTGGTATAAGAAACTTTGAACACAGGTAACATTAGTACAGTTATTGAAAACCTGCAATGTTGGGGGAAAGTGCTATTTGTACACTGTTGACTTTGACATTCAGTTAGAGAATTTTTCAATGTTAAAAAAGGTGCATGCCACATCGGCTGATTTTTAAAGTAAAGAGGTGAAAATGTGTCACTGTATGTATTCCTTAAGAATCACTGGGACAGTTTTGGATCTACTAGGCACAAAATAAGATAAAAATATGAAATGGGATTCAGATCTTTGCCCACCAAGATTAGTAGCAAGTACTGAATGTAAATTTGAAATTACAATTATTTAACAATTAACTGTTAATTCATATTAATTGCTGTAAATGCAATGCTGTTCAGAAAAATTGACAGTTCTTTAGTCCAGGGTTTGTAATTTTTGACATCATGTTGATCAATGCTTTACAAATTTAACCTTCATAGTAATTCAGTGGTAGAATGTTTTTGTGATCAGCATTTCATGGATGTGAATCCTAGCTACAACAGATCCAATATATAAAAAAAATTTAGCAACCATTCCTTCAGCAAGTGATCAACTTTAGAAATGAAAGAATAGTCTTGTGAATTACCTTAAAACCAATTAACTCTATGTGTTGTGGCAACCAAACCTCACTACATGGACCAGAGTGCATAGCATAGGTTGGTTGGTTGGTTCACTTGTTTTAAATCTTTTGGAGAATTTCCCACTCGTATTGAGACATCACCAGTTGTAAGTGAAGTACCACAAATTTATACTTATCATAGCAGTGAGGGTTCTTTACTGTGCCAATGCCTCCAGTGACATGGGATCTTGGTTTTTAATGTCATACCCAAAAGACCTGATGTTCTCACTTCTAAATGCAGAGCATTTGGAGAAGGAGCAATCACTAAACTATGTTTACATGTTATGTTCAATGCAGTCATGGCATGAGCAGAGGTCGAATTCATGACCTTTAGATCATGAAGTGAATGCTTGACCATTGAGCTGCTGTGACCAGTTGCATAGCATAGGTCTGAATTTGTTGCATTAATCTAAAATTTGTGACATCTTGATATGAATGAAATATTCTCTCTGGGACAGTAAACAACAATCAATGAATCACAAAAAAAAAAATTGTTTTGCTGTTGGGCCAGTGAAATCATGCAAAATGAAAATCAATATTCATTTATTTCTGTTCAGTGAAAATTCAAAATTACTTCCAGCCTTGTGCTTATTGAAATTCTGAAAGTAAATTAAGAAGAGTAGCAATTACTCCTTACTTGAATATTGGCCAACACAGTCAATCATGATCATAATCAGCTTTTTTACTCTTTGTCATAAAAGCAATGGTCAACTTTTTATCAGCTTTCTTAAAGACTGAGAAGCAGTTCAGTATTTTCATGATCTTCCTGTAACATCCAAATATCAGAAAGTTCCAGTTTGAGTGGCTCTTATTAATTTTCAATTAAGACAGACCAAGGAGGCTGTGATAGAAATTGTTAATAGGAAGATTGTTTTATTTCTTGTGTTTATGCTTTTTCTTTTTGATTTTTAGGTGAATGGTACCCTGGTAACAAATTCAAACCATATAGAAGTAGTGAGGCTTATTAAAGGTAAGTGCATGCCAGGTCAAGAGTTGGCAAGTCCCATTTTTGTTGCAGAGATAAAGGTCACTTGGGCAGTTACAAAATGTTTCCATTATTTAAAGAAAAGGTCTTAAGTTTTATTTTTAGAAATATCAGTGTCTTTTATTGATAGTGTTTGTGATCAGGAGATACTGATATATGCACATGAAAAGAGCATTCTCTTCTGATTTGACATTGCATTAATGTTTGAACTTATAATAGGAGTAGCTTCTTTCACCACTTTCCAGCTATTTACTGTCAGCTGACTTGGACAATTAATTGTACATTAGAAAACTTATTCACATATTGTTCAGTATTGGTGAGTGAAACATGCAATTTAATGCTGTTCTGTTGAATTTGGTAGTGAATATAATTCTGCGGTTTATAATACACACGTCACTCGTGAATACTGTTGTAATATACAGTGTACATGAGGTGTTAAAATTCTAGATTTGACATGTAAAGTAGCTTGACACGAAGGAGTTTCACAAGGCTAGGCATCAAAATTAACAAAGCTAATAGACTAGAAGTCTGAACACCAATGATAGCAACTGTAGAAACCCAAGAAATACATGGTTTCACATTGATAACTTTTCAACATCATTCTTAACCATCAAGGAAAGAGTTTAGCCTGGAAATTTGGCAGGCCATTAATCTTTCAAAAGAGAGGGAGGAAAAAATCACAAGTTTGAAGGGGAGATGTCAAGGTCACAAGTTTTATTGACATTGAAATTGACTGATTTATGTGTCAGGTTACCTCATTAGCATGCTAAAAGTAATTCTACATAGCATATCCCTGAGCTAGTTTGGCAGATTTTTTGTGTACAACCCTTTCTTTAAAATAGGCATCTGCCTTGGAATCTGTTGTCTTTTTGTATTTTGCATTGTGAATTTCTGGTCTGTAGCAGTTCCTTATTGTAAATTTCTGGTCTGTAGCTGTTACTTATTGTGAATTTCTGGTTTGTATAGCTGTTCCTTTTTGTGGCCTCCTAATCTTTAGTGGTTCCTTATTGTAAATTTCTAGTCTTTAGCTGGTTCTGACTTGAAATTTCTATTCTTTAGCTATTCCTGATTGTGAATTTGTAATCTTTAGCTATTCCTAATAACGTTTTTATGCCCCTGTAATTAGAAATTTGCAGGCATATATGTTTACTTTTTGATCTGTCTGTCTGGCAGTTTATCCATCTGTCTGTTTCTCCACAAAAACTTTAACCTCGGTCATAACTTTTGAATGGATAGTGATAGGGCTTTCGTATTTTACATGTGTATTCCTTGTGAAAAGACCTTTTTTATTGTACTAAAAGTTTTGACCTTGTGACCTTCATCTTGAAATTTGACCTACTTTTGAAAACCTTTTAACCTACAGTATAACTTTTGAATGGTTAGTGATAGGGCTTTCATATTTCCCATATATATGTATTGCTTTTGACAAGACATTTCTTTAGGTAACAAATTGACCTCATGATCTGTACCTTGGAATTTGACCTCCCATTGAAAAAAACTGTGGAATGACTTTTGAATAGTTACTAATAGGTTTTCATATTTACATACAGTGTATCCCTCTTGACAAGAACTTTCTTTTAGTACCATATTTTTTTTTTTTACCTCATATCCATATTGACCTTGGAGTTTGACCTACTTTTGACAAACTTTAACATAAGCCGTAACTTTGGAATGGTTAGTGACCAGGTGTGTGGTAAGACCTTTCTTTGGGTACTGTAATTACTATGCTGCCACATGGGGGCACTTGTGTTTCACAAACATATCTTGTATTTGTAATGTACCAACTTTTTGAACATTTTGTTGAATACCTCTTACACATACTAGTGGAGGGACATTGAGTGCTACTCTATGGGTGTTAGTATAACATTGGACAGAGTAAAGTAGATTTAATGTACAGTACCATTATGCAAGCTGTGGGTGGAGTAGAATTTGAAAGCATTTTCAAACTGATCCAGTAACTAATGAATCTAGCAGGAATTTTGGAATTAAGATTTTTGAAATAGTTGGTATGAAAGTGAAAATTTGAGCAAACAATCACAAGTGGCGGTTGTTTAGAGATTCGATGAATTCTCCTCCATTTTACAATGATGATGAGAAATGCGGACCTCCTTGAATTGGCTTACTATATGGAGGGAACTGATTCTTTTTCCAGATCTGTTTACCTATCCTGCAGGCTGAACTTCCTGAACAGTACTTCTGCTATTATTTGCTCACTTGGCAGAGGCTATATTCCTTGATTTTTCTGATAAAGAAACTCCACAATCTAGAGGAATATAGCTTGTACAGAATAATTACAAGATACATTATTTCTGCCCAAAAATAGTACATGTATACAATTTATGTTGCTATTTTTAAATTCATCAGTGAAGAATTAATATCTTTTAAGTTCACTACTTTATTTTTAAAACAATGTATTTGGCTTGATAGAGGAGAAAAGTAGCTGTGGTGGATGGTGTTTATCACTAGAACTAGTTGTCCTATGTTTGTGCTTGTCATCCACATGGTGTACATGACAGATCAAACTAGTAAAAATCAACCATGTGTTGATGACACTGAAACTTGTCATCAGTGACTGCATACTAAACTCCCCAATATCAATTTGTTTTTAATGAAAACTGTTATCATAAAAACATATCTGTGTTTTTGAAATTTCTGATTGAAGTCTCAATCTCTGGGATACAGGGCACAGCTATCTGCAGCAATAAATGGAGTGCAGGAAAATCATTATCTTACAGAATGGAATTAGATTTGGATTTTTATCAGCAGCAGCAGTCTTAGATAAAATGATGATATGTCACTCCTGGTGACAGAAGGGACAGATATCATATTTGGAAGTAGACAAATTGATTCTTTAACATCAGTTTCTGGGTTCATTAGAGGGAAAGTTTGCTCAAATAGCCATGCATTGATTTCATTGTCAATTCAGAGAAGAGTTGGTCAAAATCAGATGGTCAAAGTCAAACCATTTGATTCATCACTGATGATATTGTAGCTTGACGATTGTGTGAAAAGTGAATGTCACTACAAATGTACTTTGTATTTTATCTAAGAGATTCAAGATGTAATTAAGATTTTAGAAGTGCAGTTTGACAAAATTTGCACAAGTCTACTCCAAGGTTATTAAGGTGTACTTTTTCAAGGAAATCCCAAAGGATCGATGATTTGACGTGTGTAATAAAATGTTTAAAAATCAATTTATCATGTTGATAAAAAAGAAAGGAAATATAAAATAAGATACAAATGATTAAAGAAAATCTATAACTTCATATAAACCTAAAGAGGCCCATCTGGCAATAAGGTAACTCCAGCCATGAAATATGTTCATTTTGTTTATAATGTAAAATGATGTTTTAATGAAAATAATTTTTCACTTGAGGAATAAACGATGCTGGAGTAATTGTTGAGCAGTATGCCTCTACATGCCTGATGATCAGAGCTCTGTGGCAGCTTATCAGCGCTAGGCAGGCTTAGTTAGGCAGGAATATTGAAACAGACTATTGACTGTTTTCTGTACAAAGCCTTCATATTGTTTTAGCAGCAAACTGATGCCGGGGAAACACACTGAAAAACACTCTCTGGAATCACTTTCTCCTGATCATTGCTTTCTATGTACTATATATATGTGTTTGATAATTCATGGAGTTGCTACTGTATAACTGGATGTGTTAGGAAAATTTGTGAGTGAGAATTTAATTCTGGTCTTCTACACATTAATTACCGGTATGCTGGAGGATTCAGAAGGTAAGATAGTCTTGTCCAGAATTCAAACAATCATTTATTTAAAAAAATTTTGAAATGTTAATGATATGGTATCCATAGCCTCAACAGGTGCATGAAAATTTTGTGTTACTGATAAGAAAAAGTTTATATCATATATTAAGGCTCTTTTCCCTGAAAAATTAATGGTACTTTTAATATAACTGAGCTTGTCTCTAATGGTATGGTCTTAAAGCTTTAGAACTTGTCTCAGAAAGCCATATTTACTGGAATTAAAGTTTGTAAATATGTAATTTGGCAAAAAACAGGCTTATCCCTTATGGACTTCATTGCTGGTGTAAATGAGAGCTATGGTACTTGTTTGTATACGGAGTGGTGTGGAAGTTTTGCTTACAGAAATAGATGCATTAGGAGGATGAACATTTGAGTGAGGGTTTGTTGGAGGCTTTTCTCAATCTTATCTCTTTGAGTTTTGGCACACCACAGCATCAAACGAGTTAGCTCTGCCTTCAGAATTTTTTGAATAATTTGGTTTTTAATCTTCCAATTAAATGTGTTTATTTTTGTGTGCATTGTAATCCATTTAGCAAGTGTTAAGCATTATCTGTTTGCCAAAAATAATAATGAAAAAAATATATGCTATAAATGATTATTAAGAATTCAGGAGATAATTGTTGGGCTTAGGAATCTGGGTGTTTTAATTAGATGACTTGCAGTATGTTTCCAAAACACAAACAAATACCAATTTGTTTCGAAGTTAAAAATTCTGAAGTGAATTTTCATGCACTATCTTGGAAGTGTTTAGAAGTCAGTGTGATTAATAGTTCGCATAATGGAAAATTCTTGTTGGAAAAAGTTCTAAGACTGATCAAGTGCAATTGGCACATCTCTTTAAAGAGGAAACTAACAGTTAAATTTCAGGTTTCCTTGGTCATTGCTTAGATATACATTTAAAACTATGATTTCTGAATCAATGACTATCTTTATCCCTTAATATATTTTTCCCATTGATCTATGCTTCTCATTTAATCATATAACTGCTAGGAAGGTAACAGGTGGTTGTCAGAGATGGTCTGGATAACAAACAACCAGCATGTGTATTCATTTTGTCCTCCAAAATATTATTCATTTCTAGTTTTCCAGCATCATGAATTCTAATTCCTTTCTATTTTATTTCACTACTAGTGAGTGTACTTGTTATATGACTATATTGCTAGCATATTTAAGAATGGGATACATATGTTGTTTTATGTTGAAACATTTTAAAGAAAATTCTTAAAATATGTTTGATTTCTATATAGACAATATACAGTTCAACTTTGGTATCTCAAACATCAATATCTTGTATACTGTGGATACGTCAAAGTGAGTTGGTGGTCCAACTACATTTTCTTTGTCTATTTTAACATAAATATCTCGAACTCTTAGATATCTTAGAAGTTTTTCCTGGCCCCGTTGAGTTCAAGATAATGAGGTTTGACTCTATTTGTCCCAGTAGTCCAATTGGTCTCTATAAGTTTTGATGCTATGCCGTGGTAGAAGTGATGTTTATTGGAACATGTAGTTTTAAAAGATGAATATGATGTTATCATTTCTAATGCAAGAGCCAATTTCAAGGTAATTTCACTTGACTGAGGGTAAGATTTACACGTCATTAGATATAGACAATATGCTGATAAAGCTAAATGGTATTAGACTGTACATAATACTGGAAAATGTGTAGTAGTTTTATAACACCTCCATGTTGAAGCAGTGAATTCATAATAGATTTAAACAGTATGCAAATGAGACAGTGAAGACTTCAAAATTCCAATGGAGAATAATGCAATTTGACCTAAATATACAAGCCAAAATATTAATGAAAGAGCATCAGATTTCTGTATATCTATATTCTGATCAGAAGAAGTAAATGCCCAAATATTTTGATATCTGCTGTCATCATTTTCATGTAAATATGTCCCTTTAATCAGAATGGATACATGCCAGTAGATCGTACAGAACATTGCATAGCAAAGCATTGCTATGTTACAGTTTTATGTACTTTAAGTCTGCTTGGTAAAGAGAAAGGTTTGAGACTTTTACTATAAATATACATCTCAACATTCAGATACAACACCAGAGATGAGCAGTTATCAAATTATGTAAAATTATGACAAGGTGATGTGAAATAACTGGTTTGTGCACAGGTGAAAAATATGGCTGCCTAGGCGTAACTTCTAAAGTTCATTCTTTAACAAGGATGCCTTGACATTACAAATTTGTTTACACCTGTGATTGGGAGGTGTATGGTGATAGGACTGTGTGTTTGGAACCGAGGACCACTTGATAAAGGAAATTTATGATAACATTCTCTAAATCCACCTGACCTAGCTGGGTTAAAACTTTCACTTCTAGTACCTTGTCATTGGTGCAAGATGAAAAGATTGTGAAATGCAAATAGACTAGAATGCCAGAAGAATTGGGCTTTGTAAAACTTGCATTGGAGATTCCATGAAAAGTGGCATACAAAGGCTTTGATTGACAGTGGATTACATATTTGTTTACACCAGAGAAAACTTTAGAAGCAGGAAGTTAAAATTGTGAATTCCTCAGTGTTTCCAAAATCTTCAAAATTGACAGTGCTTACTGTTCTAATTGTGAGTACAGTTTCTGTATTTGTAAACATCATGGAAGAGAAATGGGTATCGCAGATTGGATCAGCAAATGCTGCTTTCTTGTATGAAAAACAAACATGAAGTGACCACTTACATTAAAAAAAAAGTAATAATCAGTGAAGGATTTTCCCCCACATAAAATCCTAATCCAATTGTATCAAAGCTAATTTGACTTTTATTTTTTGGTGTATAATCTGATTCTGCTGACCCTGTTCCTGTCAGGTGACCCTAGCTGTGTGGATAGAGAAAGAGATCCTATTTTATGTTCATTATAGTGTCTAGATGTTTACCGAGTTTATCTAAAGAATATACAGGACACCCAACACTGATACACAACCATGTCACCAGGCTCCATGATTGGAAGTTGATGGAAGAAAACATGCAAAACTAAATATTGTCATTGTGTGGTATTTAAAGGCATTCACCCAGAAGGATTAGTAGGAATCATTCTTGTTATGGTTAAAAAGTCAACTGGATAAATTTTTTGTCATTCAATATGACAGCTCCACTAGGAAAGTAAAGTATTTGGAAGATTGAAAAAGGAAACTGGATTGACTCATGCTATGCCCACATGGTGATACATGAATGAGCAATGAATAAATTTCTTGAGAAGCGAAGAAGCCAAAGTAAGTTGAAAACTACCTTAAATATCATCAGCTTTATGTACAGTTAAAGTGTCATATTGAATAGGTGACTGTTATGGAACATTTATTTTGATAGACTGGATAACCACATTGGAAGGTTTACCCAGAGGTTAAAATACTGAATATACGGGTAGCATGATGGTCACTGTAGTCTCTGTCTTCCAGTTCTAACTATAGATTTTGTTAACATAGCAGTGCACCCAAATGCAGTTGTGTATATTGTGTACATTTTTAAAAATGTTCATTGTAAATGCTTTACTTGAGTAGTTGCAACAGAGAGGTATTTATCTGAGCAGTGCAGTTATCTCAGGTACTTCAAAGAAGGTGTGTCTGATTTGGAAACATAAGGAAAACACTGACAGTCAAGTGTATGTAAATATTCCAAGGTTACTGCGTATAAGTTTCAATATTATAAAACTGGTGGAATAAAGGCAAACTTTGTTGCACTGAAAGATGTATAGCAAATTTGATTTTGCATCACAGGACAAAGTGCTCAATGAAACACATCCATCATGGTAAAGCAATGGCTACTGTGCCTGGTTTGTATGAAAGCTTTGTTTCTAAACTTCTGTGATATTACGTATTTACCTGAATGGTTTTTCTACAGATGTACATAATGTTAAGCAGATTGGAAGTTCACATAATTCTAGGTTTCTGTAGAGACATTGTTAAAAGACACTAATTTTCTAAAGTAATAATTGTTATTTTGGAGAATTTTATATGCTTGCCCAGCCTGTGAATTTTCTGTTACAGTAAATGCTTTACAGTGTTCTTGATGTAGCCTTGACAACAAAAATAATTATGAAGATGCCCTAGTATTTTTGGTTTATCCTATTTGGGCCTCAGTAGATAGTGATTTTATGGTCTGGTGGTCACAAAAGTGCTTCTTCTGAACTTCACAGTAAGGGGAAAAAAAAGATTTTGGATGGCTATACTAACTGGTGATTACAGCACCTAATAATTAACTTTGCTAAAACTTTCTAAAAGCTCTGGATTATGTTGAGAGTTTTGAAGAATTGGTGATGTTTACATGGTTTTGGTGTATTAATTATTTGTTCATAGATAGACCAATATAATATGAGAACTTCAACTGTTATTTTTCTAGAAAAAAATGATGCATATAATATGCTGAGATACTCAATAAAATAACTTGCTTTCACTTACAATTGTTGATTATGATGCTACAGTTAAAGTAATGACTAGTCAAAATAAACTGCTTGCAGCTACTGGTTCACATTTGTGTCAGCTGACTTACTTTTATGTGGGTCAGTGATTTTGCTGATTATACTTTTCTTCATACTAATCATTAAAATGATATTGACGAAAGTTTCAAGATTTATAAATATATCTGTCACAACTCACGAAAATAATTATGCAAATATTTCAACATTGTCAAGTAGATTTAATCGATGTTGTGTATTAATTGTCCCTGTCCAGCACAGGTAAATGTCTGTGTATTATGGTGTGGTGGAGTCTTGTAAAACAGTCAGGTGACACAAGTAAATGAAGGAGTATACGGCATCCATTCTTCCACTGTTTAATCTCTTGTAAACACACGGCTAAGGAATATATGGAGTGAATGTTGGTGTTTGTTGTTGGAGAAATTTGGAAATAACAGAAGAGGTAAACAGAATTTGTACAAATTGTGTATGCATAGGTTTTACACACCTGTTCTGCAGTTTAATGTTGAAGGCAGGGAGGCTGTTATGAAATGTTATAATTATTTGAAGTTTGTGAAGTCTGTTGTATAGTTTTTCTATTGTGGCTATGGGTTTGACCTTTAATCATGCTTGTGGTGGACTTGGATCTTGGAAGTTTGTATGACAGGACTTATTGACCAGCCAGCCAACATCAAACAGTTTAAAGACTGTTATAAACAGTGTTCCTGTGTTTGACTTGAGATGAAATCCTCTTTATACAGAGAAAGTCAATAAGACCACATCTAGTCAATATCTCTCATAGGTCATGGGAAGAGTTGAAGTGTATCAGTTACATCCCTTGTTGGAATACAGCAGTCATCCCCCTTGTTTGACCTCTGGCAAGTAATGAAATTGTCGTGTAGGCATAGTTCAATAAGTCATTGTATATATCCTACAAAACAATGAATAATAATTTTTTTGTAATGAGATGATTTCTAGAAAAATCAGACGATTTGTTGTGCATGAAATTATCCATATGTACATGTATACAGATAAAAATAACTCTGCTTAGGAATAACTGAGAGGTGATTCACGGCAGACATGCTGTGCAACAAAACAGGATTGTGTTTTACAAAGTCGCTGGTCTGTATGTTATGAATATTCATACAAATTCGTAGTGTAGGACACTTAGTGCAGTGTTAGCGTTTACTGCAGTCATACATGAAATGACACTGCAGTATGTCCTGTTTTTATGCAATCCCTCCCTTGACCACAGAATGCCTTACTAATCTGTTGCTCAACAATACTTCAAAATATCAGTTTTATATTAATTTCATTTATAGTGAAACATTTATGATTATTCAAGGTGGCTCAATTTCTGCTGTTTTTGATATTACATGTGGTCTTTGAAATAAAAATTATATTTCAATCTTTTGGAAGTCACAAGCTGTGACAGGCAGTTAGATTGCAAGTGTTGACGATTTTCCTGGACTGCACTAAATTTTATGGTGCACTGAATATATAAGGCTCTTTCTTTTCTCTCTCTCATTCTCTCTCAATGTGTATCTTTTCATCCAGTAAATGTGTGATTCAGCAGTCCCTGAAGAGGCCAGAAGGGCACAGAAGATAAAAAAAACTTTTATGAGAATTTTTTTCTGTAACCAAAACAGTACTAAAATCTTGAGCATACATGGATTATGTTGAGGCACTGATAACGTGACCTACTGACAACCTACCTGGTTTGACATCAGGGTTCTCTCCCTTAGTGTCTCTGCCCTATCCATCTCACATGTATATGATTACATATGATTGCAATGCCAAACCAGGACAGTCAGGAATGTATTGCAACCACTGACTGATGATCTAATTGAGTTGATATCATATATACTGTTATCATAGAGGGATGCATTAAGGAGTTACTTGTTTGCCACAAAGAACAAATTATTTCCCCCAGGGTCAGGCACAGAGAATATTTTGGCTGGATGATTGAATTTTTCTTCCTGCTTTACAACCTGAGATTTGATTGTGATCCTTGTGCATGACTTGCTGTCTATTTGGCTACTTGAAAGGTTGAAGTACGGAAATTTGTACTAAGACTTGCATGGACTCCATCATTGTGAAACTCTTCATCTTGTTTGTAGTGAATTATCTGTGATATGTGTCGGAAGTTTTATCTTGTTTACTAATACCAGATAATCATGGATAGCAAGATGGAGGAAAATGTCCACCCAGAGGGGTACAATTCCCTCCCCCTCAAGAGAAAGAACTGTAAAAAGTACAGGAGGGCCTCGGATGTACTCTTAAGTAAACGCCAACTTCAGGATGGGCGGCTCTGTGCTTCAATGTATGGTGCTGCTGACCACATGACTGGACAGAAAGATTGTAGGTTTCATACTGTGGTTGCATTACATGTATTTAGTACAGGCACCCTCTTTATCAAGTTAGGATCTTTTCAGTGTAATCTGGAGTTTAAATATCATAGTTATGCTTGGAATGTGGATTAGTGTGTGTTTTGTGTTCGTCTTCTGGTGGTCAGAGTTGTTTGCCATTCTTTTGACTTGTAAAGAATTGCATTTCATATTATTATAACATTACCTGTGTCTGTCTGTCTGTACTTATACATGTGTATTAACCATTTTTTAAAATCCCTGAAGTGTTCACACTGTATATAACTGTAAGCAATGTATTCCTTCGAAACTAATTCTAACTCTAGAACTTTTATACAAAGTACTTGTATTTAAACGTTTGTACAGGTGAGCACATCAGTTTTTCTTGTCCGAACTGTAAGATAATCACATACAAATATGCACATATACAATATCATGGGTTTTCCAAGTAGCTGTTGAGTCATCTCAAACTTGTAGATATACATTTGGTAGATTTTTCTGTTGATTTACAACACAGATTTCTGTCACCATAAGACTCACTGGGATTGGGGGTGTGGTTATGTTTTGGTCTATATCAGTGCTCCATTAACAGGTAGTGTAATCACCACACTTACAAGAAAAATTGACACATCCGTTTTATCTCTCTGATTGTATTGTCATAAGGTTCAACTGTTTTGGCTAATTCTGTAATGTTTTAAAGGACTTTTTAATAGTTCAATATGCTATGAATCAGGAAATATTCAAAATAAGTTTGCTTCCTGATCAGTAATTGGGAGTTGGCAGTTGCAGGATTGTATTTCAGGTGATTTTAGGTTTACCTTAAGGTAAAGTAGGGAAAGTTTGAAATTGTGTGGGATTTTGGTGGTAATTGCATATTATTGACAGCAATTTCAAGGTGTTGAATAGTAAGGAGATATTACGACTTAACATCCGATTAGTCTACATGTAAATGTAGTTTAATGCACACATTTATGACTTTGTGCATATTTTGTTCTCATATTATGGTGTTGATGTGAACTTGAAGCATGAAATTTATTCAAGACCTTGAAATGTTTACAGTGTAGTCCTGAAAAGAGATATTTACCAGTATTACTATATATATCAGTTGGTTTTGGTTTGTTACCATGAAGGTTTGTATGATCTGTTAAAATCTGCATTGCCCAAGGCTCTATTGGGTTTTTCTCATTTAGACGATGTGTCTTGACATCTTACTTACGACACTATGAAGAAATCAACACATTGCATGCATTGATTGTTTGAATATTCTTGATCTGATTATTTAAAAACAAATTTTCTTTAAATTTCAGCTGGATCCTTTGTTGCACTGACTCTTATGAACAAAGCTCCTGAAAAAGTCACAAAACCAATTCCAGTTGATGTGAGTGTGAATATGATAATAAGAGAATATAAATGCAGAAAAATAACACAGTGCATGTATAATTTGACTAAACGCTTTTTTCTTACTGTATGTGAAATGTTGCCAAGAGTTGACATTAGGTCATTGATCCTGCTCTTTCTTCTCAGCGCTCAGGCAAGGGATGAAGGTGTTCTTACAGCCATACATTGAGTACTAGACAAAGTTCTGGGAGTTATCCCATGACCAGGTCCCTGTCAAGCACAAAAAATAAAAGTCAGTTTATTTGCTGCTGGTGCTCTGAACATCTGGGTATCTTACATATCTCTATTAATATCAAGGGTACCCAGATGTTTAGAGAACTTACAATATGTCAGCTTGGATATTCCTGAATTTCCAGTCACTTTGATCTATATTCATTGACCACAACAATTATTATTTAAGGTAGTATGCAACAGTATCAGAAATCTATCATTTTGGAAAGAATTCTCATAATTCAAACATATATGTGACATAAGTTTTAAAGCTCTTGAGTCAAGCATCTATAGTAACATATAATACAGATGATAGCCTAGTACCTGAGGCCCTCCGAGTATAAATGGAAGGCCTTGGGTACTAGGCTACACAGATGACACACCAATGGAGCATAGAAACGTTTGTAAGATCGAAACAAGAGTCCAAGCAAGGGATAGCGAGGGATTTGGAAATTTTCAGCCAAGATCATAGTTCACTTTAGAGATTGATTTTAAAAGTACTTTCAGAAATGGGGGAGGGGTAAATAAATTGATGAATACTGGGTTACGTTAGATTTGAAAAGTAAAATAAGGAATGATATTGAAAACAAAACATCAGCATAGAATTTAACAGTCTGTCGATAATTTTTAATTGATTGAGGGGGGGGGGGGGATAGAGGGGTTAGTAAAATGCATTTCAAAATGAAATCCTTAGGTTGAATTTTTAAAATATTCTTACTTTTTAATATTCTTACAGTTTAATCTATATGTCTTTAAATGCATTTGTTAGTTTTTCTTTGAAATTGAATTCTAGATTCTTTTTTTTTATATATACACTACTGAGTATGGCAAATAAGTTGCAAATCTGACATTCGTACATATCCTCAAGTGTTATTATATAATTACAAAAATTAATTTGTGACTTAGATTATTATTTTATTTGTTTTTTATATTTCATTTATCTCTTTTTAATAAACTTCTTTCATGAAATCTACATTTTTTTTACATTTTTTTTTTGTTTTAAATATATACTTTAATGAAAACTAATTGATTTAATTGAGGGCATCCAAGACTGATTTGTGACCTTTATAAAGCAAAAAATTCTACAGGTCAAATTTCTTTTAAATTTTGCAAACAGATGCAGTTTAATACAATTAAAAAAAAAAATACTGCAATTTTCAAAAAAATTGAATTATAGGAAAATTTTGCATTACCTGTTGTGTACTACCTTAAAATGTTAAGGTGATTTATAATAGAATATGCTTGCATACAACATTTTCTCAAAGATGTTCCCTTCAAACCCCCTATCATACTAGCTTTATTGAAGGTGAGCTGGACTTTTCCTGTTTGATATACAAAACTGTTTTGCATCCATAAGTAATTAGTTCCACAAGATAAAGCCTTTAAAAAAAACAAGCAAGCTGTCTAGCAATGATGAGAATACATATGAAATGAGGGGAAAAGTGCATACTCTTCAGAAAACAATATTAATTGGCAGCCTCACTTGCAATGAGCTGTTCTAAGTTTGGGAATTAAAAAATTAGCATCACGAACTGCATTAAAGCAAAATTAACTTCCAGAGAGTGTATCAGTAAATCATTTTGTGTATCATCTTACAACATATTTGAACCTATTAATGACATATGTGTGCATTGGTATACATAGAAAAGTAGTCTATACTGTGTTTGATAAGTACCTGTGACAGCCAGGTACCAATGTTCATCAACCCTCAGCTTTCTCATTGTGACTGATATTATTTATGTGGCTAGTAGCTAGTGTGATTTGCATAATAACAAACTGTGTGTGTGTGTGTGTGTGTGTGATGAAAATTCATGCATTGGTAGCACAGTGGTAGAGTGTTTGCTTTGTGACCTGGAGGTGGAGGTTATGAGTTTGAAACCCACTTGTGCCATTAGACATGTCAGACCTTTGCCAGAAGCTCAACATGTAGACGTAGGAGTCATAGGTCTTTTGGATATGACCTTAAAAATGGAGATTCTGTGTCACGACAGGTGTTGGCATGTTAGAACCCTCACTACCATGGCCATAAGCATTAATTATAGGTTTAAATTTGTGATACTTCACTTACAGCTGGTGATGTCTCAATATGAGTGAACTATTCACAAAGGGACTTGAAACAAACAAATAAAACAAAAAGATCTTAGTTCACTAACAGTCTAAATCTGTCTATAATGCTGACCCCAGTTATAAATTACATACAGAAGTGTATACATTATGTATCTACACAACACAAATTACGGTTTTAGTAAGGAATAAGTTTTAAGGAAAATCAAATCAGCATGTATGTGACTATGGTCTGTATGTCACATATGTGTCTTTCTTTGTATGTGATGTGTGACTGCTCTGTAGGTGATGTGTGACTGTGCTCTGTAGGTGATGTGTGACTGTGCTCTGTAGGTGATGTGTGACTGTGCTCTGTAGGTGATGTGTGACTGTGCTCTGTAGGTGATGTGTGACTGTGCTCTGTAGGTGATGTGTGACTGTGCTCTGTAGGTGATGTGTGGCTGTGCTCTGTAGGTGATGTGTGACTGTGCTCTGTAGGTGATGTGTGACTGTGCTCTGTAGGTGATGTGTGACTGTGCTCTGTAGGTGATGTGTGACTGTGCTCTGTAGGTGATGTGTGACTGTGCTCTGTAGGTGATGTGTGACTGTGCTCTGTAGGTGATGTGTGACTGTGCTCTGTAGGTGATGTGCAACTGCTTGGTATATGATGTGTGACTGTTTTGTAGGTGATGTGTGACTGTTTTGTAGGTGATGTGTGACTGTTTTGTACATGACATTTAATTCCACTGCTTTGTATATGACATTTGACTGTGCTGTGTAGGTGATGTTTGTGCACAGTATGTGACAGGTTTATGTGATATTTTACTGTGCTGTGGAGGTGACATTTGACTGTGCTGTGTAGGTGATGTTTGTGCACAGTATGTGACAGGTTTATGTGATGTTTACTGTGTTGTGGAGGTGATATTTGACTGTACTCTGTATGTGATGTTTTACTGTGTTGTGTAGGTGATATTTGACTGTGCTCTGTATGTGCTGTTTTACTGTGCTGTATAGATAACATCTGACTGTGCTCTGTATGTGATGTTTTACTGTGCTGTGTAGGTGATGTTCGACATACTTCACATTTCAAATCACTTGTTTTGAGTGATTACTTAATATAATGAATTTTTTTTTTCAGTCTAGAAAGAGTGCAGAACTGCAGGCTTTTAAACTTTCAGAGATTAAGAAATATTATGACAATGCCACAGAGGAATTGCAGGTTTGGCATCTTTTAATTGTTGAATTTCATGTAGAATGAAAATATATTCATAAATATAATCCTATATAGTTGCATTGATACAGTATGGGTACTTTTGTTTGAATTCTATATGTTAAGTATGTGGTACAATTTGGTCAGTGAATGTTATTATATTTTTCAGAGAACAAAGGCTCAGCTGCAGAACAACTCATCAGATGAAAAACTAGCTTCAAAAGTCAAAGAACAAGAAGCTCTAGTTAAAAAACTTGAAGAGCAATTAAAGGTTCTTAGTTCTACCTTAAACTCTAGTCAGAATAATGTAAGTAGGTCAAAGGTCAGGTCGCATGTGTGTCATGCATGACCTTTGTAACAGTGGTGTGTTGTGCCTAAACTTTTGTGGTGAGTGTGACTGCTTTTTGGAATTTAAACAGTGGAAGAACAGCAAGACCTCAATTGCTCCAAGATATCTCGGGTTTAATTTGTTTTCAATGTCAGACTTCAAAGTGTTGTCAGTTCCATTTCCTTTTCAATATTTTGTATCGCCCCAAATGAGAATTTTTACTTCTCCCTCTCCATGTTTGCACCTGTTTCCCCAGTTCATCACTATGTTGCTGTAAGTTTAGAGGAAGATCTTTGTCAGAGATAATTCTGCCTGTAATAGCTGTATGATGTGCGATGTTAAGAGTTTTGTGTCAGGGATGTTGTACTACCTCCTAGCTTTATATATTGCAAGTTTTAGCAATAAATTATATGTAGTTCTGTTACGTTGTATTCTGGAATACCAAGCTGAAATCAGACACATTCTGCATATCAGAGTCTTTTTATATTAAAAGCTGAAAGTTAATACTGTAATTTATAGATACGCCAGGTTATACTAAATTTCAGTTTTTATATGTGCTTTGAATTCATCAGAATGTATTTTTGGATCTTCTTTACTCCAAGTTTCTAAGAAGTTGATGTAGTTTTGGTTTTCAGAGAGAAAGGCCATATTTATATCCCCTGTAAACGAAGTTTGGGGGAGGATGGGGGATATACTGGAATTACCTTGTCCATCTGTGCATCCATATGTCTGTATTTGTCCAGAGAATATCTCTCATACTGATGAACAGACCTGATTAAAACTTTACCTATATCCCACATATATAATGCAGTTGTGCACCTGCTATTTTCATTGATGTTTTTTAACATTCAAGAAAGTTATGGATATTTTATTCTATTTTGAGATGTTGAGGGTCGTAGTATATCTTGAAAAGCGATAGACAGATTTGATTCAAACTTTGTGTATATATGTCTATTATGAAGTTGTGTACCTGTCATGTCTATTTAGATTTTTGAACATTGAAGGAAATGGATATTTTCAGGTGTTTTTTCAACTTCATGGACTTCATCATTTTGTAATGATCTGTTCTTTCACAAATTTTGAGAACTGCAGAATCTTGCATTCATATTAATTGTTCTCAGGAAAATGTCAAAAAGATGTGTTAATTATTCTTGAATGAGCACAAATTCAATATTTTCCAGCCTTTGATATACCTTGCGGGGGTATTGGTCCTGTTAGGACAGTTCAAGTTTGGATATGAATTTTATAAATACGGTCTACGTTTTTGAGCAGTTGAAAGGATTGTAAGAGTATGTGTGGAATTAAAAATTATTCATCTCAGATGTTTTGAAATAACAAAAATCTCACTGCACTGTGTTGTGTGGAATGTGTGCATGAATGAAACTTAACACAGTAAATATGTGAATGGTTTTCATTGATTTAAAAGATATAAAGACTGGTGAACCATTATAAGCACATAGATTCAGATTGGTGTATGTCATAAATGAGCAAGACAAAATTTAGGATTGTAGATGTGGTGTATATTAGTACACATTTACAGTACCAGTATAGAATAGTGAACTTGACAGGATTGCTGTAAGGCAATTTCCTCAATAAATAAACATAATGAAATTCATAGCAGGAACTTCTTTTATTTCCTGATGATAAGATTGTACAGGACAGGAACAATATTAATTGTGTTATGTTCTTTTTTTTCTTTTTTTTTTTTTTTCTTTTTTTTTTGATAATGTGGAAAACCCAGTAACTCCACCCATCCTGATATGTTCAGCTAATATTTTTTATGCATGCCAAGACTGGTTAAAACATTTTGAATTTGAGATTATGTAAAAACAGGAAATTCATTTATATTACAAGGAATTGTATTCATTTTTAATTCATAGTACAAAATATTGAGAAAAGTGTATTTATATTCTGATGCACAGCATAATGAAGCAAGTTCATACCTTTTTTTTTATGGAGAATGGTATGATGCACTAGTTCATAAAATAGAATTGAAAGAATACAAATTTTTATAATCATAGTTATTTCAAATGTAGATACATTTTATTGGTTACATTTGATCAACACTGCAATCAAGGAAATTGAGTATTTTTTCCCTATTTACAGGCACAAGCCGCGGAAGAAAGCACTGACATTGGAAATGGAGATGGCTCTGTAGCTCCTTGGGTAAGATCAGTGTCCTCCATCTTTACAATTTTTAGAGTGGGAGAGTATCTATCTCAAGCTTATGTAGATGATGTGTATCACATTTTTCACACAATTTAATGTTTTCCTTCTCATCTTGCTTTTAGTATCATGTTCATTTTGATGTACTGTAAAATGTTTTTGTTGGAGGGATTTTTAATTTTTTTTTTTATTTTTTTTTTGGTAACATTTATGTTAATACATTTTTAAAATATTTGGACCTTGAATGTTTGCTGTGTCACTTGTTAGCTGCCAGATGGTCCTAAACATAAAAAGTCAGGGTCTACCCCCGTCGACTTTACACCAGACCCCAGAGAATTAAGAGTGCTATCTCGCTCTATGTCCGATGCTGATAGCCGAGTAGCATTTCGGAAGCCTTCCACATCACAGAAACGCCAACCAGGGGACATTAGTCCAGAGGTATATATATCTCAGTTGTCAGTGCTGTATAAATGCTTGTACACCCAGATATTGTCATGGAAAACATTTAACAGACACTGATGACAGAAGCCATGCCAGTTCTGACCTCACTTTTCCTAATAGAATTAATCAGTGCTTGTTGCTTGTTACAAGGTAGACCTTGATCACATTTGTCGTTACTCAGCCATGTCCTGAAATGATCCTGCACTTATTAAAAGTATTCACCTTCAATCAGTTTACTCTCACTTTGCATCTGACATTCTGCAATAATTTAGTCCTTTAAGAAATGCTTCATATTGTTTTTAATTTGTATCCCCAAAATGCAAAGGACTTTAGTATTGCCATTCTCACAAGAAGTTGGGATACATTGATAACTTATGCACAACTCCTTTGCTCATTTCTGCACCTTTAGCAATTAAACTCTTCAAAGATTCCTGCATAAAAAATGGGGGGAGGGGGGAGTCTTGACAGCACAAATTTTCTACACACATCCCTAATAGGAGTTCCATATGGGTGGAAGGGGGGAGGTTTGGTTAAGTTGGTCAGTTTTGTTGTAACAATATTTGATGATTCCCAGCTTTAGCTTCTAGTCCTTCATCCCAAATTACATAGAATTATATGCATTATAGCCATATATAGTGAAGTTACAGTAGTGTCTGAATCATATTTTACTGACCTTGAACATAGAGTTCAGATGTATGTTTTAATGTAGTCTGTAGTACCTTAGGAAATGTATTTTGTAAGATTTGCATAATGTATGGTTAAATCAACTAATATCAAGTCACGATGATTGTGTTTGGAGTGGATGCCAATGTACAATAGTAAAATCATCATTTATTGCATCATAAGAGGGAGTACTGTCACAACCCCAAAGTAGGTCATGAAGACATCAATTTGAAATTGTATTGCTCTGCATAGTGAAATTTGTTCCAGCATAATGTATTTGTAGTTCAAATATCAGAATCCCAGTAGCTAATTGTATAGCATTTAGAAATTTGATGTGTACCCATGTGATGCACTCCATTTTGTTGTGTTCTATGGCGCACTCTGTTGATGTTATTTTGTTGTTACCCAGTATTTTGTGGGTTTGTTTTTTTTTTCTATGTCTTGAAGGTCTCCATCAGAGATATAAGCATTAAATTCTTTGTGTCAATTTCAATGTTGTGTCATAAACTTTGCATGGTGTCCACACCCAACAATATTTAACTTTTTTGTGTATGGAGAAATTTTTTTTTTCTCATTATTTTACCCCTGTATTTTAGCATGTGTTGTTTAACACTAGACAACACCCAGTGTTCAGAAAGGAAAAGGTACCAGTATCTTGAATGGGGATTTGGAAAGTTGTGTTCATAACTTCAATTTGAACTAATTGTTTGTTTCCCTTTACACAATAATTGTTTTGCTGTTTTGTTTTGACTTGTTTTGAACACTAACAGTTGAGAAGTTCTTGTTCTAGAGAGATGGAAGACATTTCAATTTTGAATGGCTTACTTATAATTTTAAAATTTTTTAAACAGAAATGATTTGTACAGAGACATTTTTATGATACTAAGCTACCTGTACTATTGCTTATTTCTACCTTGTCTATGCTTTCATTATTTTATTTTTGAGGATGATTTTCCAATTTATTGCAAGAAAATCATTTTGATACTTGTATATGTGATAAAACTACTTTAGAAGGAGATTTAATTCTGAAAAAAGCATGTTGTGTTTTTGTAGTCACTGTTATAACTTCAATATGCATGAACTTAGTTCCATAAAACAAATTCGTTCATTTTCATAGCAAATTATTCAGTCATATACCATGTCACCCCATTAGTGCTCCAGCATTTGGAAAAGAGAAATGGCTGTTAAATGTAGTTTTTGAACATAGTTGAAATATAAATGAAAAAACATCACTGATTTATTCAACTGAAATGAAAATAAAACAAAAATTCAGTAAAAAGATGAAGGTAAACATTCAAATGCATTGATGTTAATGAGAAAGTAGACTTTGGATTTTTGTTCAATAAAACTCTTAAAAATTTGGTTTCTCCTTTACAAGATTAGTTTGGGAATATGGGGGTCCATATTTTTTGGGTAGGTACATCCCAGTTATTGTATATGTATTGTAATATAACTTTTATTTGTACAGCATGTAATAGTTTTGCTTGTGAATTTCAGGGACCAGTAGGCCCAGTTTCTGATGGTAGCAGTGTGTCGGATTCCCCAACCACCTCCCCCAACGCTTCCCCTACCCCTACGCACCCCAACAACTCAGTAGACACACAATCCGTCCAGAGGAAAGACGTGGATTATGATGTGAGTCAATGGTAGTAGAGGGTTAAAGAAATTATTTGATGTTTGAGAAGTTTATTGAAAAACAAGCAATCAGAAAGATGACTTGTAGGCACATGTTACAACTTCATTGCAATTTTGATTTTTGTTCTTGAAGAAGTGTTGAAGGACATTTTTGTTCCGGTGTCACAATGTTTGGCATTGCTGTTGTTTGACATTGTAGGAAATAAGTCAGACAAGTCTAGCCTCCATTGGTCAACAACAGAGGCAAATCATTGCTGCAGAAGAAGACGAATTCAGCTCTGATGAAGACATGCAAAACAAGGTAGTTGTTTCAGAAATGATCAAAGGGAAGTAAGCCAGGGAATCATCACAGTTTGTGCATGACACCAAGTTATAGAGGATATGCTTCATGAATGTATGTGTGCAGGAATATTTACTGTGGACCAACTTTAATTTGTGGATGCATAGTGTAAATGCATGCATATTTGGGACTGAGTCAGCATATTATACACCATAAACATAAATAACATGACTTGTTTACAGCAACAAATATTTGTGAAGAAGTGGTGCTTGTGAATCTTGCTGATATTTCTCACAGATATCGCCATATGTGTAACGTTATAAAAGGATAGTGTTGTACTTCATTTTATACTAATACGGTACAGGTATATAAACTTGTATTGCATGGATTTTCCAAATTGCAATTATGTGGTAACAAGTTCTTACAGAGTGCGATTTACCTTATCTTGTGGATATTGTTAAAATTGACCCCCTGCCATCCAACATATTGATAAACTGTCAAATGTTGTCCATACCTCCCTCAACCCTACCCCTCTTATTTTTAAAGTTGTTTATGATCTTGTTGCTGTGTAGTATGATGATTATCTAAATTTAAAAATCAGTGAATTGTGATGTCAAATCAATATCTTAAGGAGGTACTCTACATCGTCATAATGGCTGACTTCCTTTAAAACTGTGAATGAAAATTAAAATAGCATCAATATTTGTTTATTAATTTCAAAGTTCAGTGCCTAGCTGAGTAGCTCAGTAGGTTAGTGTGTGTACTGCTGAACTGTAGATCACAGGTTTCAGTCCAGCAGGAATTTAAAAAAAATTTCAGATTGTTTTCTATTAAAATTGCATTTTTTGACTAAATAAAGTAAATTTGAAAGTAAATATTGTAGTACATATCCATCATTTTTCAACCACATCAAATTTATCTGGTGTAGCATTCCTCCTTAATTTAATACTTACTAGTACGTGTTCTTTGCTCATTGTTACTGTTTTAACATTATATAAAATTTCCTCTTTTAGTTTTCAAGAAGAAAAATTAAAAAGTGCAAGTTTTATATCCCCCAGTTTACTGACAAAGGCATCAATCAAGGATCAAGTGATTGACCAGTCTGTCTGTTCATTATTTTCATACACATCAACTTTGATACCCTGAAAGATGAATAATTCAAGCTTCATTTATGCGTAGAATTGGCAGGTGGTGGGTGCTCAACACTTTATATGTTTGAATTTATAGCCAGTGGTATTAATACTGTCAGCACCAGGGGGAGGCAAAGTGTTTCAGAACTTGTTTAACTTTTCAAGCAATTCTCTAAGAACATCAAAAAGTTCAATTTCTTAGTGACCAAATTAATTTAAGATTAAAAGAGTGTCACTTTCTGTTCTTTTATTTGGTTCATTCTTCCTGATCCAGGTACCAGTCAATGGGAGATCCTCATCTTTAACAACCACACCCCTTAATGCCAGATCTCAAACAGAGGTTATTAATATATTTTATTGCACAGCTGTATCAGAGCATGTGGCTAGAGGTTAAACCATGCAAACCTGCCTCTGTGTCACTATTCACTCATGTCATCATTAGTCTTGTTGGTTCTCATTCTCAACCATCAGCCTTGATTTATGAATATACTGTATTTGGTCATTTTAATCATATTTTAATCACCCTAGAAAATTGTAGCACATATTTTTTCTTTGGACTCTCTCAGTTACCTTGCAGATATAGACACAGTCAAACCTGTGATAAGCAACAGCTATTCATAATGAGTCAGAAAAGTCACAAAAATCCCATCATGCAATAGTCATACATAGTAGAAAGGGTACACTATGCATTGTCATACAATATCAATTTCATTGAAAGCCAAAGTATTCAGTATTGGCATTGACAGTTATAGTGGTTTGCTAAGACAGGTCTCACTGTGTTTTTTCTGCAAGACATTAGTTTTGAAGGAGACAATTTTTGTCATTTATTCAAAACATAACTGAATATCAACATTATATCAAAAACAAATTATTTAATAATGTACTTTATCTGAGGTAATTAGTGAATTCATCTCCATGCAATGTCCAAAATGATGAGAATTGTTTCGTGTGGAAAACAAGTCTAGCTAACAAGTGCAGCTTACTCCGAATGTATTGAAGTACAGAGACCCAATGAAAAATTTCAATTTTACCAAAGTTCATTATAAACAAAGTTGGTCAATAAATGTATCAAATTGAAATTGTGCACATGCTTATTTACATTGATGGGTATTTAAACATGCTTATCTGCAAAATAAAAAAAAATTCAATTTCAAATATAATCAAGCCTCATATTTCTCAAACTCAATGGGACTGAAGAAAAAACTTCCGAGATATCTTAGAGCTCGAGATAATGAGGTTAAAATACATATAGAAAATATAGTTTGGACTTCCAACTCACTCAGACATATCCATGGTTTTCTAGATTTGATGTTCAACATACAGCAGTTACACTGTATTTCATATTTTCCCATGAAATAATATGTTTGAAGATATATATTCTTTTTTCTGATCCATTTAAAAAAAAGCTTTGATTCATGTACAGCCTATTGACACAGTAAAATTTAATGATATATTATATTTGGTGTATTGAACCCACATTCATTTTCTTTTTGGTGAAACATAAACAGGTTTATAACTTGTAACAATCATGATAATTTCTAGTCAATAATCTATTGTAATTTTGGTATTCATTTTGACACTCATCAGTTGATTTATATAGACTTCAGAGAAACTTTCCATTTCATTTTTCTTAGAATATGCAAATAGCCCTAAAACACAAAGCCATGTAAAATAACTGGTGCCCATGCATTTCAGTATGATCAATATTCATATATTATCAGTTCAGTGCATGTAAAATAACTGGTGCCCATGCATTTCAGTATGATAAATATTCATATATTATCAGTTCAGTGCACCAAAAACTCACTGTAATGTTATTTTTCAGCACAAGTGATATCAATTTAATGATAATTTAATATTTCTAGTCATGGATATAAAAACATGGATGGGAATTAATTTTGATTTGAATATTAGCGAATATTTCTTGACTAGTGACTTCAATGTAGTGGAGTAAGCTGTTCATATACCAATTTACTGCTAGAACAATGTTTTCCTGAACAACATAAATACCAGTTATTTATGTGTTGTCATTATATGCATTATTTCATGTTATATAATTAATAAAAGCATATTTTTATGATTATTATTAATTATAACTGGGAAGTGGTTGTATTTATATATTCACTTGCATCTTAATCCAATTTAATGCTATATTCATTGTCATTTGCTGTCCTTGTATTTCTAATATATTTACAGTAATCCCACTAAAATGGAATCATACTGGAATAATCACACTTGTATTTCAACCTGTGCCAATATACTATCGAACCAAAACTTTTCTTGTAGGAAACTTTTTTTAATGCTTTCCTTCAGCTGTCTATGAAGTTCCACAACAAGGAATTCAAACTTAAGCCAAGTCTAGCAAACTTCAGCTTGCCAATTTCTGTCATAGATATATTTAGTTGTATACTTGCTGAAGTTTTACCAATATATACATGTATATTAATTTACAAATGTTTCATGAAAACCTTAGCAGATTAGAATCAAGTAATGTTATCCTATCACTCAATCAATTTTTTTCTTTGCTTTTTTGTCTAGACTCACAGCTCTGTTTTCTTGGTATAAACTTGCTGTGTTTTAATTTTACAGACAGGTGACTATGGACCTTTCAGTGACTTGCGGCAATTGGAAGCCAAACCTACCCATATGTCAGTCTTCCTCAATTTTGTCCTACAGAATGAGTCTCCCTCAGCGCTGGTTTGTACTTTATTTGGAATTTAAACATATTGTTACATTATGGGTCATTTTTAAAACTGGAATGATAGAATTTTGTATAAAATGGTTTTAATGCAACTTAAAATTTTAATTTTTGTTTTGAATAGTGACGTGACTTAGTTTTGAAAACATTTTGTTGTATTTAAAGTTATTCTACATAACCACAAATGTGTTCCAACATGCTAAAGGTGGTATTAAGGAGTTACAGAAGTGGGCATTTGAGATTTTTTCCACATTTCTGGCAAATGGAGCTGTAAGTAAATAAAGTTGAACAACCTGCACAAAATGTACATAATTAACAAATGTACTTTCATTGGATCTCTGATCAATCAATATTTTCACTGCAAACTTTCTGATCAATCACTGTTTTCACTGCAAACTTTCTGATCAATCACTATTTTCACTGCAAACTTTCTGATCAATCACTGTTTTCACTGCAAACTTTCTGATGAATTGCTATTTTCACAAAAAACTCTGATCAATCAATACTTCCACTGCAAACTCTTTTCATGAATTGCAGTTTTACTTTAGATAAAATTTATGAATTAACTTTTTTAATTGACACTTTTGATATGATCCCTTTTGACAACATTGTGTTGCCTGTATTTCAGCCCCTAAAGGTGAAGATTGATCAGACACTTGTCGACAGAATTGATGACAGCCTCAACATCAAATCCTCAGAGAAAGAGGATCTTATGAGAACTATATTTAATGGAGCTCGTAACTTTGTCCAGATAGAGATCTCCAACAGCTTACAGGACTTCCGTAGCAAACTAAGTTTAGGTAAGGGCGGAGTTGGTATTAAGTTATTTCTGAGGTTCTATGTTGTTTTTTTTAAACTATCATGGGCATCATTGTTTTACACAAGAATACAATTTTGTTGGCATGTAAGCTTTGAGCACAGCTATTATTTGTTTTACCTCTTGTCACAATTGTAAACTATTTGGTTAACTTGAAATGAAAACATATCTGTACTGCTCCATTAATTTGTCCAAACTGTCAGCGACATGGAAATACATAAATATTGATAGTAACATCACGATGACATCATCATTATTTTGAAATCATAAAGGCATGCATTTGTTTGTAATGAATTCTTCAAATCTTTATATCTTAGAACTGTATTTTGTTTATTACTCGATTTTCTGGTCTTGCTCAATAATGAAAATTTGTAAATAACACATAGTGATGAAACCACAGTATTAGAATTTAATACTGTAAGAAAGTAGTAGGTCTGACAAACATTTGGTATTCGTAGTTCACATAAAGTTAGTCCAACTAGTTAATATTTGTATGTGGTAGCTATGAAATGTTTTATTGAAGTTTACATAAAGTTCAGAGGAATGCCTTTCTATTTTTAGGGTTCGGAAGTATGTATGGATTACAGCTTGTAACTCCCAATATGAAACAGAAAGATGAAGCAGAAGTCGTTTTCAAAATATTGTCTCCGTATTTGGAAAAAGTCCCGTAAGTAGCAATCATTTAAGAAATAAATTTTATTTTTGAAAATACATGAAGTTATGAACTGCATACTTCATGAAGCGCATTAGTGCTTCATGAACAGTATGCTGGTGTGAAGCGTTGCATCTCATACCTTCATTTATTTTCAAACTTGAAGTGTACATTCTACTTTCATTTCTGTTGGAATTCCCAGCCATTAAAATTGTTGTACTGTAGTTACCTGTATTCATATATTCATTGTTTACAACTGCAATGCATTCTTGAAGAAATGGGTATCAATACAAATTTCTAGAGATATCAGAGGCAAAAACTTTGGAAATGTTAATATTTCCAATTTGACACAGCATATTAGAATTATTCATTGATAAATTATACATTTTCATTTTGTAAAATGGAAAGTTCTGTACATAACTTGATGTGTGTGTGTGTGTGTGTGTGTGTGTGTGTGTGTGTGTGTGTGTGTGTGTGTGTGTGTGTGTGTGTGTGTGATTATAACAAGCATGCTGTTTCACTGAACAGTCAACTTACTATCAAGGTCAAAAATGTCCACATTTGGAATTTTCAGACAATCAGATGAAGAAATCAGGCCAGATCAGACTCATGCAGTTGCCTGGGCAGTAGCAACATTCCTTAGACACAATGGCATCATGGACAAAAAACATTCATCCATGGAGAGGGTACAAAGTTTTGTGGCAAAAGAAAAGAAGAAACCACTCATTCAAAGGAAAAGGGTAATACAATCTTGTATAGGCTTGGATCAGCAAATTAGTTGGAGAAGGGGTATATGGACAAAAGCGATATTTGTGGGGATAAATCTCTGTGGATCTTGCTGTGTTTTATTAATGAAATTTGCCTGTAAATATATTCTAAAATAAATAAAGAAAACCAAAGAAAAAATCTTAATTGTCCCAAGAAAAGTCACTGCAGTTCTACAGCATGCAGAGTAGAGAAATTCTGTAATGTTTTTTGATTTTGAAGACACACATACACACCATAGTACAGAGTATTTCAGCTAAGCTTTTGGTTTTGCAGACATTAAAAGGACACAGTTTCCAGCCTCAACATTTTTCTCGTGTGGAGAACTGCATACATTGTAAAGAGCTGATATGGGGTGTGGGATTCCAAGCTTACCAGTGTTCCAGTAAGTGACAAACATCAAACTGATGAAATAAAGTCTGCCAGAGATCTTTATATATGTTTGAAAACAGCAGGAGATATAGATTTTGTCATCATTGCATAAATAATCCCTCAGTGGTATTTCATGAACATACAGTTACTAAAAGTATCTCTCTTTATGTGAAAAATGAAGCTATTTTAGACATATTTACTGTATTTTAGATTGTGAACAATGGATACACAAGTACTGTTTGGAAAGCTTAGATGAGTATTGTCCTAAGAAAAAGAGAAATCGACCAGTGTCAACTATAAAACCAGGTAAGCTTACTATGTAAAACATGGCTTGATCTCATTTTGTGAGAGCTGTTCTGATTTGTTTATCCTCAGCATAACCACTACTCGCATTCAGAATCTCCCTATTAATACAAAGAAAGGTGTTACATTTTGATAACTTTTCGAAGCTGTTTCCTGTAACAACTTCACATACAAATCCAAGATTACTGTCAAAATTTCAGTTTTTGAATACTGATTGTTTAGCAACTATTGTAGACAGAAATTCCACTGCTAGTATAGAACAAATGCTTAGTCGATCAGGTATGTAGATAAGTATGGGACTACAATGTTCTAACTTTGGCCTGTGAGCTTTAGGTCTGTAATCTCCTGACGCATGAAACAAAACACTGCCAAAATCACATCTCATCAATGTTATAAGCTATAAAAAAATGTTCATTAAATTTTAATAGACTCTTCATTCATTTTGCCAAATATAGTTTTTGTAATAACTTGCCATATATTGATTTATAATATTGCAACTGCTTGTATTTTTTCTTTGCATGCAGTAAAATCTTGGTACTATGGTGCTAAGTTCAGAAATATCATATTGCATGTTATATGAAGGTATATGCCCTTTGTTCTGTATGTATATAGGTAGTCATGGAGTTGTGAAGCTCATTTTACCTGAACTTTGGCCTGCAGGTATCACCAAATATCTAATGTCCACTCTTGTAGAGATGTATAATGCACAGTCTTTATATATATGAGTGTGACTTCACTGCAGAAAACATAATTATTTATAATCCAATAGCAGATGCATTGTTGATATGTAGTATTGATTGTGTATGGTACAGGACAGTTAGTGCCTTATTTCATCTTCTATTTCTCTTTGGGTTTTACACAGAATGATAATAAAACAAAATTCAGGATATTTGTTTCCAGCAGTGTGTGCTTGTAAGATCATACATGACATTTATCAGTAATATTGTAACATAGTAATTCTGTAACATTGAAGTACAATTCACTTGCATCCTATCCAGTCTTTACAAAAACAAAAAAAAAAACTTGGTATATATTATCAGGTCTGTTTTAGAGTTAGCATATTTTGACGGTTCCTGACAAGTAAGCATGTAAGGTCAGCTCTCATGTATTACAGAAAGCTGTATATATGAACATTACTAAGTTAGTGCAGCAAAAAAGGGGAGAAGAATCTCTTGATCAGTTGGAAACCCTTACATTTGTAGTTTCATGTAATCCTAAACTAACCAGGTCAACAAGTACATTTATAGTAATATTACAAGAAAATAAGATTTAAACTTGTTTCGGAAATCTTACTCTCACAGAAATGTCATGTATGACCTTAAAAGTGCATGAAATGGTCAGTTGAGTATAATTGGATACCAAGTCAGATTATAGCAGCAGTTCATTGAGCAGTGATACCACCATTGTGTGATGTTCTACTTACAAAACAACACAATAGTAATCTTATAGATCTATTATCTATTCATAATCAGGGTGGTGCTCCTAACAAAATAATACTTATGTACAAATGACTAACATATCCAGCACTTGACTGAGACTTTGCTTTTATTTTATCAAGTATTCCATATGCCACTGGCTTTGTCAGGTAATTTCTGTATATTTTTTTTTTTTTTTCAAGTTTTTGCCTGTATCATCAATACCTGAACTTGTATCTCCAGAATGCTGAATATGGTCTACTCATGTATTCCTCTTGCCTGCAAAAGAAATTTGATATTTCTAATTAAGAGACATACAATAATGTATGTAGTCAACAATCTTAAGCTGTATGTAAAGGTTAATGAAAGCAAGAAACTTGTTGGGCATGTTCAATGGCACTAAATTAAAAAAAAAAATGATCAAGCCTCAGTTTTACTCTTGGATGTGTACAGCCGTTGAATGATATCTACGTGCTGTGTAGTTCCTTGTCCTTTAATATATATCCAAAGCTTGTGCATGAATACGTGATAAACACTTTAACACAATTTGCTATATGCAGTATTGCATGAGTTTTATGGAGGGAGTATCACATATCCTTATATGACATATCAACCTGAGTGGTGTATCAGTCCGAAGAAGTCTAGAGGTCTGAGATTCACGAAGTGCTGACATGACATATGATATGGATTTTACTATGTAATATTCTATTTAATCACATACTTTTTATTCAACTGATTTAAACATGCGTGTCTTACAGAAAGTATAACAGATTATTTCAATTTTATTGCCACTGTTTTTTGTTGAAGTTTTAGGTACATATGTAAAAGTAAATATTTCCAGGGGTGGGGGGATTCCAGTATTTTCGTAATGTACATGAATTTTAAGACCTAATAGTATGATGTGCTGATTTTCACATATGAAAGAATTTCAGCAAATATAAAACTAATTGGTTCAAAGTTTTTTATGTCAAAATAGAATAGGAGTCCATTTTTGAATAAGATAAATTATTTAGGTTTTGAAGCAAATCATTCTGAATGAATATGTGAGGAGTTACTGATTGATATACATTTTTGCACTTTGCTCATATTCATTATACATATTTACTTTGAAGTTTTCATGGTAAAAAGTAATATTCCAGCATAGGTGTATTCTGACAGAAATATAAGCACAGCTGTCAATGACAGTACTTTGCCATATTTCTTCATCTTAAAGACTAACTGCATCAAATTTTCCTCTCTATGCACTTAAGGCCCCAAAAAAATTAATTCTCAGTTTCTTCGGCTAAAAATTTCAAAATAAAATGTGGCAGGCAGGTGTTTTTTATCAGTCAATTAACAAATGAAGATATCCACTATTCATACTTTTCTGATTTCTTATTGTAATTGTTCTCAACTTTAAATAATGTTTTCCAACCATTGGTATAAAATTAATTCTTTAAATACCATATTTACAAGAAATATGTATTATGTATCTAATAAAAACATATAAGAAGGGGGATAACTCAGTTTATTTTGAAGTTAGAAAACTATAAAATTTAGTTATTTCCCTTTTCAATATAACAATATGGCAGTGTTTGACATGATGCAACGGTGCCCAAGAAACTATAGATTTTTATTTTTTTTGCCTAAGCTGCTTGATATCATGATATATGTACAGTGTATATATGTTATTGTACCAATTTAAATTAATGTTCTCATTTCAGTGTCCTCTACAACCGAGGCTCCCAGTCCGAGTCCAGTCAACCCTACCATACAGCCTGTTAAGGATGAACCAGAAGAATGTAAGTGTAACTTAAGATTGTTGGGAATACTCAGATGATTTGCATATTCTGTTATCTTCTGGTTTAAAACTTAAGGTCCACTGTACATCGATTAAATAGCAGGTGGTATCCAATTGTGAGAATCTTCCACAATTTTAACCTTAATATGAGGGCAAGTCAGTTAGTATCCACCCTATCCTTTTCCAATTGACTGAGAAGGTCACGATTTTCATGCTTTGTTTCAATACATGTTTTAAACCTGGATACAAAATCTTTAATAAGATATTGAATGTTAGACATGGCTAGTGATGCAAAGGCATGCTTTTCATCTAAAGTTGAGTACCATGCTGTAATTTGGTACTTGTATTTAAAAGGTAAAACAGGTAAGGAAATACACTTCAAGTTAGTCTATGTTTATGGGTCTTCTGCTCCATCTTATGCTCAGGTTAATTTCTGGGTAGAGGAATTCAAATGCGGTAGAACATCTTTAGAAGATGAAGCCAGGTCTGGATGCAACTGATGAAAAAATGTGTAACAAAGTTCAGGATCTGATAAACTCTGATAGGCGAAATCAGGTGGAAGAAGTTGCACAGGCATTAAGCATTTCACATGGTAATGTTCAAAAATCTTACATGATTGTTTAGGTATGCAGAAGCTAACAAACCGTTGGGTCCCTAAATCCCTTATCGATGACAAATTGCAACCAGAGCAGTGTGCAGCGCTTTGTTGAAGCATGTTGGGTCAAAAGGTGATTTTCTTTTGCATCTGGTGACTGTAGATGAGACTTGGGATCATTATTACGAGCCAGAGAATAAAGCTGAGAGTCGTCAGTGGGTAGGGCCAGGGTCCCCAAGGCCAAAGAAGTTCAAGACACAACCATCTGCTGGCAAGGTGATGGCCATAGTATTTTGGGACGCAAAAGGGTTATTATGTTGGACTTTTTACCCAATAGAAGTACAATAACTGGAGTGTACTCTGCAAACTTGCTAGACCAGCTGAGAACCACCATCCATGAAAATACTGAGGTAAACTCTCTAAAGGTGTTTTGCTGCAACAGGACAACACAAGCGTCCACACTTGGAGAGTTGCAATGGATGCTGTAAAGCAAAACAGATAAAAATTAATACCACATCCTGCTTACTCACCTGACCTAGCTCCCAGCGACTTTTCCTATTCCCAGACTTGAAAAAAGATATCAGTGGACATCATTTCTGGTTTGACAAAGAAGTTGTGACAGCAGTTGAGGAGTGGATCAATGGAAAGGACCCTGACTTTTTCAGTTCTGGACTGATGGCACTTGAATACCGTTGGTCTAAGTGCATCACACTAAAGGGCAATTACATCGAAAAAGAAAAGGTGGATCTCAACCGGAAATGAGTTAGGTTGGTTACTTATTGACTTGCCCTCATATCTTGGCCTCCAGTATTTGTTGAAAAATCTGACAAGTCTCAATGACTAAGTTGGGTAGGTACTAACCTTTAAAGCATCCTTTTTCCAGAATATGATTTACTTATTTCGATTTTTCTTTTGTTTTTCAGTCCCTCTAAAGCATTCAGTGGATACCTTGATTAAAAAGTATGACCCAGGACATTCAGAGGGGCCAAGTGGCCGTAAAAAGAGCCCAAGTGTGGAGGACATGACCAATAAGTAGGTCACAGTGACCTCATTATGTATTCAAGAGACGCCAATAAGCATGTTACAGAAACATCAACAGAAAACCTGATGCACCTACATATTAAGCTTGTTTAGTGGGTCATGTTTGATTAAGATGCTTTGTGAACTGGGATGCTAGATTCATGTATATATTGCTTAATAAGAGGCATATATATAGATGATGATAAGCTTAGAAATGAATCTTAATCACCAGCTTCTTAGACAGAGCTACTGTATCTATTATATATCAATGTAGTACTGCTTAAAAGTTATCAGGAAAGCTCAGAAATGCACAAAGTAGGTTCCACATATTTTGATTTTGAGGATTTTGAAATCTGAGCTTTCCTGTTTCATCCTGAGGTGACAGTCTAATTTCATAACACTCTGCACAACCAGTGGGATTATCTCTTTGCCAATAGTCAATCAATTGATGTGAAATTTTGAATTTATGCATGCAATATGTTCAGCCATTGAACCTATTTGAAAGAGACAAAAAACCATACCTAAGTGTAAATTTTTTTTATCATTATTTCTGGAAACAAATGATAATGTGAGCTTATACCAACTATTCCTTATATTGTGCAGTAGGTGGTGCTTATAAAAACATATAGAGCTATATTCTTCTGTTATGCTGAAATATACTCCATAAAACTTGATAAACTCAATACGACAGTATGTAATATACATGTACATGCAAATTGCATAAAGGAGGGAAAAAATATAAAGTGTACCAATGCATATGAACTAAAAATGATATCCAATGTTATTACCCTTAATGTTCATTTAAAGTGACACCCATTTACAAAAAGGAGAGTTAATTTGAAAAGTTAATTTCATTGCATATTTTAATTTTTACATTAACATTAAGAATTTCTTGATATAAGCTGGCTGGAATTTCCTGCAGTCTTCCAAAAACTGAACAATAATAAACCAGCCTTAACAATCTTTGCTGATGTAGATGTTTTTCCTTGTTGACCTTGTTATAGGAAATCCACCGAGATCAGTCGATCTGAAAGTTTAAAGGGTCGGCAAGACCAGAAAGGCAGATTTACTGGTAAACAGCGTCGCGTTAAAAGGTGAATTCCTATCAAACGCATGTGTCTTGATTGAATTTGGCATAACCCCAGTGATTATCATAATGTGGCGATTGTGGTTGAGTTGTTCACTTTATGATAATTAGTATTTCATTTCACTGTACAAATTACGTCCAATCATGACTAGACTGGGATCAGTACAATTGTGTTCATTGGATAATACTTAGTAAGAATCAGATGTAGAACGAGTTGGTTATTGGAACAATATAAAGGAGGCCATTTGTACAGTAAATGACTAATAAAAAAGGTTGCTGTTGACATTTTATTTTTACAAGACATCCTTTGTAAAGCCTTGATCTAGTACAATAGCATGAGAATTTTTTTATAACTTCTTCTTTTTTTTTTATTCATTTTATTCTATCAGTGAGCATGAATTTTCTTCTGTTTTTTTTTAAAGGAAATAATCCAACTTTTTTCACCCTTTTGTTTGTTATTGTTGCATGGATTTTAAATTTAAATTGAAGACCTGTTTAAAAATGTTCCTGAATTTTCATGGTCCACCATAAAACTCGTCATTAAAAAAAAAGAAAGAAAAATGTTCAAAAGGAAAATTATACTAAATGCTGCATATTTGAATGTTTTTGAATGAATCATGAGCAAAAAGCAAGATTTGTTTGTTAAATGGTTGTTGACTAACTCATCATGGCTGTTACTGTATTATGGTACTGGATTTTGACTAACTCTATATGATTATAATTCAGTTGGGGTATTGGATTTTGACTAACACTGTATCAGTTACTGTCTCTTTTTCAATGTTTCCACTGCTTCAAACCCTCCCACATTCACTGTCCATCTTATCGTGAAACATTTCAATATTTGTGCCCACAAACGATTTAGAGTACTCTTTCAAAGTTTTATCATGCACACATTAAACAAAACTTTTTCATGCAATAGTTATTTCCAGTACACATGTTTGCTTTCACTTTTGTTATTTTCCTCTATTCTCTTCTCTATATATTATTATTTATGTTCTACATATGTTTCATTGTTGCTTTCGGATTCATTTATCAGAATTGTTTGATATTATTTTCTGTGTTTCAGTGATGTGGAAATTGATGATAACCTCATGAAAGCCATAACAGGAAATTCCCCTAGTTCATCATCATCAAGTATAAGGTATGAATTCTCAAAACTATGTCAGATAAAGTAGAATGCAGTAATTGTGTTTAGTTATTGTAGAAATAGCTCATGCATGATTTTTTCAGCATTTCTGGTTACAAATGAAAATGTTTCTTCCTTGAATGCACATTCAAATTCAAATATTGATGACAAAGTGGGATTAAGTTTTGAACTTTCTTTTGGGGTACACTTTGTGTACTGAAAACAGTCTTGCTAATTGAATATAATGAACTTGACCATTAAACAGGAATGAATTTGTGTTGTGAACTTTTTTGTGAGCAGGGATATAGTGAAAGATATGTTTGTTGTATCGACACTGAAGGTCAGGTTGTAGAATTTTATTAAACTCTGTTGTATTATTATGTTTTATAATCTATACAGAAGCTCATTAATGAAATCTTTGGACATAACAGTGGTTACAACCTTGTTCTGTGTATTTGTTATTTAGTTACTTTGTGTACTTGTGCATGGGTTGAAAAATTTGATCTATCATTACAGAAAACAGTTAACATATCTTACATTTTGTTGTCAAACATATTATGTGCAACATATCAATCATAAAAAAAGTTCCTAAACATATGTGTATAATGTTATTCATTGAAAGAAAAGTTAAAAGATATACATTATGTCAGTTTATTTATAGAAAGGTTAAAAAAATGTACATCATGTCATTTTATTTATAGAAAGGTTAAAAAAATGTACATCATGTCAGTTTATTTATAGAAAGGTTAAATGTACTTCATGTCAATTTATGATAACGTACTACGTACAATTATTTGTTAATGTTCTAAAATGAAGTTCACATATACTTTTAAATACCAGGCATATAGAAATGAAAGCTAGTTTGATGATATAGTGCTTGGTATTACATCAATGGTTTACATTATATAGTACAGTGTACATTATCCTGGTATTTTCAGGAGTGGGGAGAGCCCAAGCAACTCCATGGATGCTGTGAACAATATTCCTCACACTATAGAAAACGACTCAGACTTTGAAGTGGAAAATGAATTACCTCCATTAGAATCAATGTATCCAAAAGATGTTTACAAAAAATTGAGACCAAAAGATAGGAAAAGATTAGAAGTTATCAATGGTAAGATCTGGTTAATTTTCTAAACAGGACACAGATTTTTGTGAACTTGCTCTTTTTATAAGTTGTGTGTTAAGTTTATAATACAAATGGATATAATGTACATCTATGTTGGGGCCTTGCATCAAAGATTTGGGTGTTCTATAGTGATAACCATTTCTGACTGTCCATCACACTTTATTGGACACAATACCTTGAGCAGTTCTCAAGACACAGTTGTCATACTTTGTGTATGAGTACCTGACGGCTGGAAGAAAACAGCTACACATTTGAGGTCATATAGTCAAAAGTCATAAGGGTCAGATCAAATAGAAAAGCACCAGTCCCAACCACCCGCTTTATTGAGGGTCCTAGTTGATTTATTTAGTTTTCTAGTTCACATTAGATTTCAAGATATTTTTGTAATGTAGCAATTGCTACATGTCTATGTACTGTTAAAATTGAAATTACATGTAACTGTTCAATATGTACATCTGTATTCCTTGTTTGTTTTTCAGAACTATTTTACACAGAGAGAACACATTGTCGAAACTTGAAGATATTACAAAACTTATTCTTTAAACCCATGTCACAGGACCCTAATATATCACAGGATTTGATTAAAGTATTGTTTCCTAACTTAGACACGATGATAGCTTTACATGGTAAGAATTTTTGAAATTTTGACCAGTATATATTTATACATACAGGTGACTCTCGATGGCTCAAACTTTGATCTCTCTAAGTCCCTGATCTCTTGAAGTGAAATCACTGTCCCCGATTTTTTTCTCTATATAACTATGTAAATTAACTCTAGATTTCTCGCACGTTCGATCTCTCGAAGTAAAATTTGGGCCCCATAACACATATTTCATTGTCTCTCGAAGTGGTGGTAGCGTTTAGCCGTCATAACTCGAGTATATGATTATTGCCACATGGGCCTTACCTTGATAACGGTTAACACCTGATGCTATCTCAACTGTATTAATTTGCTGTTATATAGAGTACACAAAGACAGTGTTTCCTTATGTGGAAAGAGTTAATTGTTGAATTGGTCAATTAATTTGAGAACATAATTTGGAAACATGCCAAAGATCATCATTATTTATTAGAATCTTTGCTTTGCGTAAAGTGACTGAATATTGTTAACAATTGTGTGGTGGATTGTGCTCCTTGTAGTTAGTGACTGCAAAACTTCTTTATGCACGAAACATTTGCCTTGAAAATGTACGTCTATCATAAATGGAAAAAAGAACAAATAAATACATAAACTTTAAAAATCTTATTATAAAGTTCCATGTTAAAAATTCAAGTCAGTTACAAAGATTGTCAGGATGTTGTAAATATGAACTCCAAAGCTCTGGTCAGCTCAGTATTTCTGTTATGCTACAACTCCATTAGCATTATTCAGAAGGGAAAGTAGGCCTGGAAAATTGACACCGTACAGCATTTGATGGACTTCGTTTTCTATTAAATATGAACCATAATGTTGGACCTTTAATTTCCAGATTTCCGTCAACTTTCGATCACTTGAACTCTCGGATCTCTCAAAGTTTTATCAAAGTCCCTTGAACTTTTGATTTATCAAGAGTCACCTATATATATATATGTTGTTTTTTTTCTGAAAAAATAGAAGTACACATTTCTGATATTCTTAATGTGCAGAGGATACTTTCTTATTATTTTAGACTTAAAGGTAATTCCTGATATCTTCCTGTTTTAGGTTCAATGAATTGTGCAATGAAAGATAGAAAGAAGTCAAATTCTATTGTAACAGAGGTTGGGGATATATTACTGACTCGGGTAAGTACAGAATAAGCCACTTTGTATTATGCGGTGTTTCAATCCTCTACACTATATAACAAACAAAATCTGAAGATTACTACTGTAGAGTAGAGAAACTGAACAACAATAAAAAAAAATTATAGGCCTTCAACTTGATATCAAGTCCCAACGAACAAGCCGGTGTTTCTTTAACCACTAAAATTTGAGCCCATGAATATAAGTGAATTGATAAGTAAAACCAAACCCAGACCATAAGAACATTTTATCAGAGTTCAAAATAGTTCTACAGATCACTGAGATGAGGAGAATTTATGAGCAGGTGAGGTTTTATTTTTAGTTTGATACTGAGGGAGAAGCATTCCGTCAAGGCTGTGCCATGTTTTGTCAGAATCAGTCGTATGCCTTAGATTTATTACGGGCAAGACAGAGAAAAGACACAAAACTGAGCAACTTCCTAAATGTGAGTTCAATTTTTATCCAAATAATTTGAAATATTACAGGTATTATTTCTTCTGAGGAATTTGTTACTCATGATATAAATGTTTTGTTGTAGGAGGCAGAAAGTAGTCCTTTAATGCGTCGTCTCCAACTGCGAGACTTAATTCCAACACAGATGATGCGTCTCACCAAATATCCACTGCTAATAGAAAATCTTATGAAATATACTCAAAGTGAGTTCATTGGAAACATGAAATGATATAATGGGAGGTTCTTGTAGAACATACTGTAGTTTAATTGTTTATTATCAAGTCATAGTCCAAATTTAAATTGAATACAAATTTATTTCAGCTTCAACAGAGGAGCATTCTCGGCTGGAACGAGCCCTCAAGTTGAGTAAAAGTATTTTAGCCCATGTTAATCAGGCAGTGAAAGACTGCGAGAACAGCTACAAATTGAAAACGTTACAGCGTAAAATTGACAGAAAACAGATGGATCACCTTGATTTTAAGGTAAATATTTCAGTATCATAAGACTTCATCATATTCACATCCTCTCACTCTCTCTCTCTCTCTCTCTCTCTCTCTCTCTCTCTCTCTCTCTCTCTCTCTCTCTCTCTCTCTCTCTCTCTCATAAAAGTTTGCTCATATTTGTAGGAAACACACAGTAGATCTTTATATGATAAGCCAGATATAAAGTTTCTGATTTTGTTGTAGGAATTGGATCTCACAAAACATAAGCTGATGCTGGAGGGAGCACTGACTTGGAACATTAACCAGAGAAAGTCAGTGGACTGCCATGTTGTGTTACTAGAGGACTTGTTAGTGCTTTTTCAGAAACAGGATGATAAACTGGTTCTTAGGCAACAATCCACTCAACTGGTGGCAGGTAAAGAAGACAGTCGATATCAGTTCAGTCCACTGCTAAAACTGGAAAATGTTCTTCACACCAACAGCAAGGCAACTGGTAAATACACTGTAATCTTTTTCTAAATTCTGTGTCTCAGAACTTGCAACTGCTATTTCTGAATTCATGAAACCAGTATGCTCTGAACTCATTTGTTTTCTGTAGACAAGAAGGCATTTTTCGTTGTATCTAAAACCCAGATTTATGAACTTTCTGCATCTTCCACTGATGAACAGAAGAAGTAAGTAACTTATCATTGTCAGTTATGGGGTTCTTTTAAATGACAGATTATATGAAGATTATCTTACTATAGTTTATAATCACTAGATAGTTATTTTGCTGAAAACTTGTTTTTTCAGGTGGATAAGACATATCAAAGAAGCTGCAGAGTCATTTAAAAAGAGGAAGGATAAGGCCCAGGAGCCTGCACAGGCTGATGTATTGGCTGTGGAACCACCTCAGATCATTAGAAGGTCAACACCTCAAACAGCATATACAATAATTACATTTAGATTGCACATTATCAAAATTAATGAGGATGGAGAATGCTAAAATTAATTCTTTAAAGCATGGTTATGGCAAACCAAGAGCAGTCTGAATTATTTCATTTAATATGTATGTAATTCACTGCATCCATTTACCTGTAGAATTGCATTATCATTCTTTATTAGCAGATATGTATAATAACTTAGTTTGCTCTGAATAAGTTAGGCATTAAATTACAGTGAAAACAACAAATACAATCATGTATGTTAGAACTGAACTTAATAGAGATGACTGTATCTAACAGGTGTAGCATTAAGTATTTTGTCTCATAGGCCTAGTGCGGAGAGAGCTGACGATGAATTGGAAGAAGAGCTTATCCAACCTGATGAAATCACGGTACAGAATCCCTTATCTCAGAAAGCTGAACCAGTTCTGACCCCACTAGGTAAGTCTCAACACACACCTGAAAACATCTAATTCAGTAACACTCCTTTCTAACAGGGTTCTTAAGAAGAATGCAGTTCAAAGGTGGAAATTCAATACGCATTATCCAAAGCTTGCATTTTGCTGTAAACTCTTTTCCATTTTATTTTACACAAGTTAATGATTATGAATGTAAGAACACGGCACCATGATCAGGTGGCTGAGATTTGATTTCTTGTCCCCAGTTATTTACTAGATCCAGGAGTTTGATCATTTAGTGCAGTGTGTCACCCTATATTATTACTAACATCTGTATGGCAGGCATGAGATGAAATCGGCTGTTCTGTTTTTGTTACCAGTATTTTGCAATTTTGAAAATCAAACTATAGCATTGTGACAATGTCATATATTTCATTTCTTAAAATCTAAATTTTTCCATTGAAATCAATTACACACAATTTACTGTTCGTTGTACTTGTGTTTTTGTGAATGAGATTTCTTCAAATTACAAATTACTGGTATCAAAAATAATTTTAGAGAAAAGTAATCTCTGAATCTGGACACCTTTAAACAAGACATCTTCACAATGTTATAGACCAGCTATCACCATAGAACTAACTATGATTAGTGTTGTCTCTGACAATAGCTAAATTAGCGTGTGCATGATTTTGAGTGTCATTTTCTCTCGCCTCCATCCAGAGAAGATCAGGCGTCTTGATGAGACTATGCAGGAACATCTCCAGGAGAAGACTGTTCTTGTGGCGGAAGTCCTAAATATCCCTACAGCCGAGGTTCCTCAGAGGCTACAGGTAGTGTTCTCCATTTAATTCAAGCCTTAACAAGGAATTCTGCTTCCATTTCATGAAGAAAAAAACTGGAAACTGGGAAATTTTTATGATACATGCTATGTGAAAAAAAAACTTGTCCATTTATGGTGGATTTAAAAAATGACAGATGTTTCTAAAATGGATGAATAAAGTTTCACTAAATACTGTGATATGTTCACTCAGTAAGGAAAAAATTTCCCAGCTTGTAGTACTGTTGATCCAATTTGCAAGGCAAAACACAAAGCTGTTCTAAATTAATCCTGGTCAAAGCGAATTAAAAGAGTGTTACATTGTTTTATCCTGTGCATTATTTGCATTTTGTTGCAAAGTTTGATTTAATAGTCTATTACTGTTATTAAAAAAATGAAACATGATTCCATAAAATATCACAAACAATAACCTTTTCATGCTACATGTATAATATGCAAGAAAATAACATAAACATCTTTTCACCCAAAAGGATTTGTTTACTGTGAAATATGATGTTACACTTTCTTTGTAGATGGTGGAGGAGATGCCAGGGAATGCTAACATGAGTGACGCTATGCTAGCCCTCAGTGACGAGACCCAGAAATATTTGGTTATGTTAAACAGTGCTGAGTGTATGTTGACTCTGTCTTACATGTGGGCATGTCTGTCTGTGTGTCTGTGTGTGTGTTGTGTGTTGCCTTCAGTAGCTTGCTATATTTAAGCATGAATTTTGAAATAGTTACTTTGGAATACAAAACAGGGAAACACAAGATAATTACTATTTTCAAAGAACAATTAACAGATTTATAGCACACATTTTGTAAACCTACATCTTTAAATAATGTTTTATGCAATTCATAGAAGCAATAACATTTCTTTTTGGTGTTAAATTTTTGGTTGCAGGATATTGATATTTAAGATTATTTATTTATTTTCTAAAAATCTCAACTAGCATGGTTTAAATTTAAGTACTGAATTTTTTCTGTAAAATGGCTTTTAGAGAATATTTTATGATTTTCTGTCCAAGTGTCTAACAGCTTTACACTTCAGTTTTGATTGTTGCTGCAGTGCTTTCTAAATAAGTGAGTGGTAGTGAAAAAAAAAACCAGACATGTCTTGAATTTATGTTTTGTAATAAGATCTTTTGTTTTTAAATGTCCCAAAGATATTGTATGTTTTATGATAGTAGTATCAATTTCCACTCATCCGATGGTTCAGTTTTCTAACCCAAAATATTCCTCTTGCAGCTGGACTAGCAGAGGAGGAACTCAAGATGCCACTACCTATGGAGAAACTACGAGAAATGGCAAATAGAATGAACCAAATTCTGACCAATTTACTGGTAAGTCAGCACCTCTTGTTTTGGCCTAGACAGGTTGAAGTGTTTATGGTGTTGATCGAGCTGGAAAATCCATTTTGATGTGATTCAGACAGGCTGTGCGTGGCTGTGTCCATGTTGTATTAGTATAGCCTGCAAGGCCTGACTTCAGATGTGTCAGTTTTGATGTTGTAAATATATAGGATAGAATTGCTGATAGGGATGTATTTGCCACTGAATCAATAGTTTTGATAGCCATTTATTTAAAGTCTGCAGAGATAACCACAAGTTGTGATATTCTGGTGAAATGAATTTTTTATTTCAAATTTTTGTCAAAAGAATAATAACAGGAAACATTAGATAAGAGAGTGGTAAATATTTCACCTCTAAAGTTCCTTGGCATCTCATTGTTGTTACTTGTATATACTACTTGTACAATGTATATCACTGTATGCGACCGTTGTTGCAAGTTTGATAACATTTGCTGTGTTGGGTGACTTTCAGGAAAAAACAAGGCAGTATGCAGCACTAAATGCGGGACACACTCCTGCATCTTCCTCAGTGAGTGAACAATGAGTAGTTTTGTTTTTTTGTGTGTGAAAAGTTTGGCTTTGTAAAATAAATTTAGAATTGCTGCATGAGCTGCTAGTGTACACCATGATTTTTTTCCCCAGAAGGATATGTACAGTTAGTTTGGTTTTTCATTTCAGTTTGAGTGCCATCAAAATCTTTTTTCTTTTTTTTCTTTTTTTTTGTAAGAAATTTTGATTATTGGAAAGTCTAAGATAACAACTGACAATTTGTTTTAGAAAGAGAGCCATGCATGCAATATATTTTCCCCAGCAATCTGTTTGTCAGAATAAAAAAAAATGCACAAGGCATTTCTCCTTTATATATGTAACTATGTACTGCTGAAACTTTGTACATGGTGAAAGATTAGAAGATGCAAATCAGTTCATGAGTATCCCATAATGGAATGTAACATTCAGCAAGAGAACAGAAGATAAATAAAATTCTCAGGTACCAGTATTTCAAAAGTAGAGACATTTTGGACATGTGTCTTTCACAGGCAGTCTTATAGCAGACTTGATAGTAGGAAACATGAATTTTAAAAATTAATTCATCCTAGTCATTCTGGTGTTGGAAAACCTAAAATTTAGTTCTTGCCATCTTACACTTTTACAATGTCATTACTTTAAAATTTGGCTATTATTGTTGGCAATAGACAATGATTTTGTTTTGTTTAAGGAACTCATTATTGATTAAGAAACAAATGATTAAAGCTAAAGCATGTTGAATATACATGTATACATGAAATAATTCTGAAATGAAACAGTTGATCTTGTGATCCTTTACATGTACAAATTTTCCCAACCAAAATGTCAGCTGTTTTAAACATAGTTATGACCAAAATACACCCTAGAGTCGAAAATTTTATAAACCAGTAGAATTAACACTGTATGCAACATAGTAGAATATTTTGAACTAATAGTTATTTACTTAGTAGTAGTACATACACTATACACAAGAAGCAATGTATAGGTACATATATATATCTATGTAAATTTATACAGATTGTCAAATTTGTATCTAGAGATTTGTATATCTAGACACACTAACATTACTGAATAGCCTAAATTTTACAGAGATATGAGTATATCAAAGCAAGGGCCCAACCCTTTCATAGACTGCATGTCCTGAAGTGGTTCTTATGCTCAAAAATGGATCTTTGGTTTAGCAATCACAGAAAATGCCGTTAAATGTACTGTTCATGATCTGTATACACATGTATGCTGCTGCAGGTTAATGAAACAACTTGTTACAGAAGATATTGTAAAATCATTAGAATTTGTGGAGGCTCAATTTTCATGGGTATCCCTATCCCACAAATCTCAAACCACAACAATACATAATCTATTAATGTTTCAGTGTACAGAAACCATATCCACAAAATAATGGAAATTACTTCTCAATGAAGCTATAAAATGTTGAAAATCCACAAAAATTGAGACCCACAAATTTAAATGATTCCACAGTACCATAAGTGTTTGTTAGTCTTGCTGTGTGTATTGTGATTACTTTGAGCAGCATTGTATCTGATTGAATTACTGGAATTCTTGAAAGTGTATTTGATTCTGCCCTTGTTTTTACAGGCTGTGGTCAACAGCCGTGATGAAGAGAGGGAAAGGCTTCGTTTAGAACTGAAAGCCGCCCAGGAGGAACTGAACATGCTAAGGGAGATCCAGAGGCGAGTCTCGGGGTCCAACTCTGCAGCCCTCACACCCGTCCAGGGCCGGCCTCAGAGCTTTATTTCGGATGCATCTTCTTACTCTGATACTGAGGCTGTAGCCAACACTGAGGAGGAGGAGATACAAGGTAAGACATGGACAGAATTGAGGGTTTATGTGTGTCTGCATGTGTCCAGATTACATCAGATTTAGGAGTAGGAGGATGTTCTATGTAGGACACAGAAAAATTTAATGTTTTGCAAGTTCAGAGTACATCAGATTGAATTAAGGAGATACAAGATAGGTCACCAGGCTTGTGTGTGTATGTGTTTGCAAGTCCATCAGTCAGGTGGAAGAGATCTCTAAGCATGGCAAGTCCACCAAGAATAATAATAATAAGGTGCAAGAGCCATAAACGATCTAGGTGTACAATTATGGAATAATCTACCGTTGGAACTTTGCAATCTTGAATCACACAGAATATTCCGCAAGAAAGTCAAAACACTGCTGTTCAAACATGAATACATTTTAGCATAAATCAATATCACATCATTGATTACATATGTATTTCTTGTCTCGACATCTGACTGCCATACTTTTACACAACATTTTGGTGTCTTATCGCTATTTTAGTAATAATTTGTCAATTTTATTCTTGACAGTTCTTTTTATAAGTGTTTCATCTTCATTAGGACAACCTCTGTAAAGCGCATAGAAACTATACGTAATTTTGTGCTATATAAGTGACTATAATAATAATAATAATAATAATAATTTCAAGAGTGTACAGAAATAACATATCTGTTATAAAATTCTAATCATGTTATTGTTACATGTACAGAATTACCTGCTAGCTCTTCTGTAACAGTTTACAGTTTCCAGGATTTGGTTATCCAACATATTTGTTATGAATGTGAGAAGTTAATGTTGTACATTTGAATTACAGATGTTCAGTCAGATCATAATGAAGCAGAAGTGGATACAGTGGATGTACCTGATGATCTTGATGACTTTGACACAGAGGCCTCAGAACCAGAGATCTCTGTACCTACCAAACTACCAATCGAAATCATTGACACTGAGATGTTGTGTATGCCGGTAATTGAGCCCCCAGAGGAGGAATCCATGGTGGAGCCAGAACCTCCCTGTGTACCTGAGGAGGAACTGACTGCAGCTAAGGACACCAAGACTGAGGAAGTCAAAGCTGAGGATGGTGTCCAAAAGGCAGAAATCAACCTCATTGAGGAGGTGACTGAGGAGGTAACAGAATTCTCTTCCAACCAGAAGGATGTCATTCATTCTGGGGAAGGTGACATGGTGTGCAAAGACACAACAAAGGAAGAAGAAAGTGCCAAATTTCTTCCTACAGAAAATTCATGTGAGGATCCAGGTGTGCTTTCAAAAGAAAAAAGAACAGGTACAGATGATGAAAGGCGCTGTAGTAATGATGACTATGAAGATGCAGTGGAAACACAATCAGAAATCAGGGAAGACAGTGAGCAAAGGACTAATATTGAGAGAATAAATCAAGAGCAATTGCAGGAAGAAATCATGGACCAAGAGAAAACAGATGTTGGAAAAGAGGGAGCAGAATCGGATGTAGAAACTGCTGACAAACAGACTGAGGAAGTGGTGGAGGACCGTGAAAAATGCCAAATCATTGAGGATAAACTAAGTGAAAAATTGGAGGGGAAAATTATGGATAATGATGACAATGAAAATAACTTGGAATCTACAAATACAACAGATAATAAGAGAGATAGTGGCTCTCCAGTATAGCATTAATCCAGATCTACTTCTGTCTCGCTCTGTGATAAGTGCTACATTCAAACATGGATGTGAATAAGTGTCGTTCTCAGTTATGTTCCTTGTCATTAGTTTCTTGTGGAGGGAGACAGTGTTTGAAATGTTTCCTTAACTCATTCCTCTGTACAGCTTAATAGACGGAGAAGATATTATAATGGAAAATAGTTATATAAAGAATAACAAGAAACAAGAGATTGGCATATGTAATTGAAATATATTTAATATTATGAGTATATTATATATATATATATATATACATATATGTACTTTTCTGTTATAAGGAAGATGTCGCATATTTATTTATGTTATGGTTGTCTCTGATGTCACTAAAACAGGATAAGTGTGTACAATTTGTAAATAAGCAATGCCTTCATAGTCAAAACCTCATTAACTTTCAGACTGATGTGTGTACAGCTAGCATTCTTGGACATTCTTGATTCTCATATACATCATCATTAGTTCATTCTGCGGCTGTGAACCTTTATTTTAGGCATCAGATTATATTGTTATTCTTTCAGTAAAGGCCCAAGTTTGAAACCTAAGGCTGACTTTAGGGTGCAATACAATTATTTTAGTTCTATTGCAAAGCTTTTTATATGATGTGTGGAAGGGAAGACTACTCTTGTACTTCTTTTGCTTGTACGAAAGTGTGCTCAATATTGGCATATCAAGTCTCATTTTGTATCAGTGAACTTTGTTTCATGTAATCGTTGTCACAGATTCGGTCATTGAACTGCCCACTAAATTACTCTGAAAAACCACTGCTGTAGCACAATGATCTGTAATAAAATTTTATTAATTGTTCAGTTTTCTGAATAGCATTTTCATTCAGAAAGTCGAACTGCATTTCATTGTATTTAGCTGATAATTTCATAGTGTTCATTTGATACAATGAGTGAGTGCCATGCTAAAGCTTTAGCCATGTTCATGTGGGTCATGTAACTTCTGGGAGTTACATGTCATTAATTAAATTAATGCAATCATTAAGATGCACAGATATACACTGTAAACCTTGGGCTTATGTAAAGCCAAGATTTATGTTGATAAAATTATGATAATGACGCCAGAAATATTAAAATCTTTAAAACTATTCTGTGTTTTGCTGAAAAATATGCTTTTTTAAAATCGTTTTGATTGGCTGCTGTACTTGTTACTTGTATATGCTTGTATGGAGGCAGGAAGACTTCTACCAAAATCGTAAGTTTCATAATCCCCGGGGTAGAGGTTCTGACCTCAGGGTAGAGCCAAACTTTGTGTATATAGTATATATGTGTAAAACTTAATAAATAATATCTTCTTTCATGCTGTTGATACCAAATTGAAACTAAATGGATATTTAAAAGAATAGGTAGTCCTTTACCAAATTGTAAATTTCGTGATCTGAGGGGTAAGGGTTTAGATCCAGGGTGGAGCCAGAGTTATCATAGTGATTATTGTCTCAAATTGTCATTTGAAAGACTTCATTATGTTTGCTAATACAGTGTAAAAACTAAATGCATATTTTGGAAAAGAAAATTATGAATTTTGTAACCCCAAGGTTTTGACTCGAGGATGGGTCTAAATTAGTCATATTGTGGTAATATTACATATATTATGTAAAGCCTTTCCTCGATATAGGCTTTGTCGAGGACATTTTAAGTTTTTAAAAGAATACTTTTACAGAATATTAGAACTTGGCTTAGAAATTCAGAACAGGATTTCTTAGTCCTTGGGACTAGTGATACTTTTAGCCAATACTTATGTAACCGATAAGGTCTGTGGGTCTCTTGTTTTAGAACTGATATAGGATGCAAGTGTATTGTACGTGAAATGTCATGAAAAATTGTGTAGTTTTGAGAAACGCAGCGTATGTTCTATAAAGTGAGAATCGTGGGTCTTTCAGATATGACCTTGAAAAGATACTCGTGTGTCGTGGCAGAAGTATGAACATAAAAGAACCCTCAATGCTACAGCCCTGAGCGCTAAGCATAGTCTAAATTTGTGGTACTTACCTGGTGTCTCCTTGTGAGTGAAGAGTTTTAGAAGAGACGTCGGGCAAATAAACTTGCAACAACATACATGTGGTAGGTATTTTGTACAAACTTGAATTGCTTGCATTTATTTTAACCCCATGCATGTTTACATATAGAATGTGCCCGTATTTTGACTTTGAAATATTGAATCAGCTAATGATACACTACAGACCAGCACAATCTTGAGTTGCTGTTCAATCAATCATCATTCGAAAGTCAGCAGGATCTACCTCAAAAAGATTTCGATTAGGACATGACAAAGTGTGCTTCTGAGCAACTGTCAGAAGTATTGGTACCCAACGGGCTGAAAGTTTACTCCTTGCAAGATCCTCTGTCAGAATGGAATGTACTCTTTTCTATGAAATACCAACTGTACTGGCTATACATCTCTCTGTAACTCGCCTAGCAGTCATGACAATATCATGAACTCTATTGACCATGTATTCTGTTGCAACAGTGACAGGTCTTCCAGGGGGGTTATCCTCGAGAGTCTGCGTTTTTCGTAGTGTTGCTACCATGTCAGTATGGATATCCTTAGGTGCTAAACCTTTCTTATGCCAATTGACAACCAGTCTTCGGGTACACGCGTACGGCCTTAAATAGTCTGGCTGAAAAAGGACGTCGATGCTAACCTCTTTCAATACAAGGCTCACAACATATCAATCAGCCCTCGTAATACAGCTATATGAGAAAACTTTAACGAGTGGAAAGGATGTGTATAATTATATTTGAAATCGAACACCTTAAGTGCGTTATTTAGTGACTGAATGCCGTTTGGAATAAATGGAGATTAAAAAAAAAAATGCAACCCCGGAAGGATTCGAATTTGTGAACTAAATATCAATCGATACACACACACACACATATATATATATATATTATTTTGATTTATTGTATATTATTTAACGTCCCTCGACAATTTCTTCACTCCTAAGGAGACGCCACCATTGCCGGTGAAGGGCTGCAAAAGAAAATGGGTGAATATGGCGAAAATGCCTATTCATCGAAATACATTCTAGAAACATATTTTATACACCCCCTCCCTTCCGCAACAAAGTTGTTGAGGGTATACTAGAATTAGGTTGTCAGTCTGTAGACGCAATGGTTTCCGGCGTAAATTGTTACCTTTTTCACCTAGAGTCAACATACCATACATACAGACTCCCTTCTGATTTTGGAGTCAAAAGGTGAAAGGTCAAGTGTACTGGACATTGAAACAGCAAAATGGTTTCCGGGATATTACGTGTTATCCTTTTCACATAGAGTCACCATATCACACCTTCCTTACAATTGTTATCATTCATGATATACCGTCTTCAATGTAAGGAACTTAGAAATTTTTAAAAAACACTGTTAATTTATATAAGATTTTTACATATACAGAGGGTCATTGCTCCATCTTTTTGAAGACTGAAAAATATACGTATTTAGTTTTTCTATTTGTATTTGGTTATAAAATAAATGGAGGGTCGATCCATACACGGTAAAATTTTACCAAACAACTATAAAATGGTCAAATTTGACTGATCTCATTTTCACATTCCAATATTTCAAATAATTTAATTGCTCGTGGGTTTTACTTACAACCTATAGTAGTAAATATACATACTGTAAAACCAATTGACGACTTCTAACTCTTTTTGATAGCGATTTTATTTTTGTCCTTCATATTCAACCACTCCAAGGTACTTTTCTCGCCATGTTCACCCATCTCCTTCAAGACTATGCGCTCGGCGCTTACGACTTTGGAGCAGGGAGGTATTTTTATAGTGTCACAGCTGCGGTTTTTGAAGTTTCATCCGAAGGACTGCTATTATTACGATTTGTTTTTCATCCTTTAAGGTGGTTCATAACACCAAAATTTTATTTAATGACTCGTTAAAACACTTCGTAGGAAGTATGATTTCACCATCGAAAGAGTGACACAAGCTTTCCATTATTCTGTATGAAGTTTTTATGATTTTTTTTTTTTCGGATTGATAAAAAGGTGTAAAAATTGTAAAATTCAAACTTCGCCCTTATTTGATGCATGAAATAATAAAATCCGCGAAGAAGATTTGTGTAAATGTTCCAAATTTTTAGATAAAAAATTGTCAAATATTTTTCGTTACTCTTTAATTCTACGATTAAAATCCTTTTAAGAGAAATGTCATTTGGGAAAAATATATTGGACCATTACATGTATATTTGAAAAGAAATTAAAATGAAATGACCAAATTTTAGAAATATCGCCATATTTTAGATTTGAACCAAACGAGAGAAAAAAGTACCAATCCCGATAAAAATTGACGGAAATTACTAAAATAATCATATTGTTGCTCATTGTATGCACTTTCATCAAGAAATTAGTTTTCTTTATAAATTCAATTAATTTGTCAACCACTTTACATCAAGGGAATGTAGTTTTCGTATTACAGTGTTCTCTGTGACTACTTTTTAAATATATAATTCCGATAGGACTTGGTTTAAATTTGAGAAATATCATATACAGTGTATTTCTGAATTTTGACAATATCAATTTCTTTTTAAAATGCATTTGTCCGATATATCTTTTTAGGTCACCTGAGTAACTCGGGTGACCTATTGTCGTTAGTCTTTCGTCCGTCGTCGTCGTACGTCGTTCGTCATCCGTTAACAACTTGACATTTTTTTCTTCTTGAAAACTTGGTGGCCAACTGTTACGAGTTTTGATTTGAAGTATATTTAAGATAAGAGGAATATAAATTGTGAAATTTATTGCCTTACCACTCCTAGGGCCTCAGGGGCAGGGCCAAATATGCTATTAAAAAAGGCTGTATTTATAAAAATCTTTTTCTCTACTCCCACACTTGGGAGAAACACTAAATGCATGGTTATGATGTCCATGAAACCCTATATCAAAATTGTAAAGTTCATGGCCCCAGTTGGGTCAGGGGTTCAGAGCCTAGGGTGAGACCAATATGGCCATATAGTGAAAATGCATTAAATCTTAGAAAATCCTTTTCTCTACTTCCACATATATATATTTTTACTTCCATATATGTTTGAGAAAATCTATATCCATAATAATAATGTCCATGAAGGTCTCGACCTAAATTGTGAAATTCGTGGCTCCTGGGCCAGGGGTTCAGGCCCTAGGGCGGGGCCAATATGGCTATACAATTAAAAAGCATTAAATCTTAGAAAACGTTTTTCTCTACTCCCACATATACTTGAGAAAAACTAATTGTATTATCATAATGACCATGAAGCTTTCTACCTGAATTGTGAAATTCATGACTCATGGGTCAAGGGTTACGGCCCCAGGGCCGACCTAAATTGTGAAATTCGTGGCTCCTGGGCCAGGGGTTCAGGCCCTAGGGCGGGGCCAATATGGCTATACAATTAAAAAGCATTAAATCTTAGAAAACGTTTTTCTCTACTCCCACATGTACTTGAGAAAAACTAATTGTATTATCATAATGACCATGAAGCTTTCTACCTGAATTGTGAAATTCATGACTCATGGGTCAAGGGTTACGGCCCCAGGGTGGGGCAATATAACCATACAGTGAAAATGTATTAAATATCAGAAGATCGTCTTCTCTACTCCCACATATATTTGAGAAAAACTGAATACATGATTATGATGTCCATGAAGCTCTCTACCTAAATTATGAAAATCATTACTCCTGGGTCAGGGGTTCAGGCCCTAGGGTGGGGCCAATATGGTCATATACCGCAAATGTATTAAATCTTAGAAAATATTCTTTTCTACTATTATATACATTTGAGTAAAACTAAATACATGATTATGATGCCCATGAGGCTTCTACCTATATTGTGAAATTCATGGCTCCTGGGTCAGGAGTTCAGGCTCTTATGCAGAACCAATATGACCACATAATAAAAAAGTATAAAAATAATCTGGGAATGTTAAAATGATTTATATATGCTTCAAACTTCCATTTTTTCCTTCTTCTGTGATTGAAAAGGAATTGTATGTATTTTGAAATATCATACATGTACACAGTTCTAAGACTCCATATTGAGGCTTATATGGGGTTCATATGAAACTCACTGTATGGGATATGATACTTAGGTGACCGTTAGGCTCATGGGCCTCTTGTTTCTTTATTTTTCTTCAGTTTTAGTGGAAGGCAATATATGATATGAACTATAAAGCACGACCTATAGCAGTGGACACATAAACCTGAAATTTACAAGCTCCCCTTGTCCCAAATGTGTTCATACCAAATTTAAAAAGAACTGGAAGGTAGTTATCAAGAGGTTGAAAATGTTTAACAATCACAATAGGTCACCCGAATGACGTAGGTGACCTAAAAATATAAACTGTTTTGCATCTTCGCAAGCCAAGGTTTTTCGGTCCACTCCGGGGATGGACTGAAAACCCTTGGCTTGCGAAGATGCTCGTTTGTCCGTAGACATATCGTCTTTAACACCGATGAAGAGATTTCATTAAAACCGATCTCTTGCCCATGCTAAACAGAATGTTCCTACATGGTTTTGATATAGAATGAAAGGCTTTTCTCGTGAATATACAAGTATGTAAGAACATTTACTTTCCAAAAAGAGGAGTAAATAATTTGGGTATTGCATACACTTTCAATCGAATTATTGATATTGATATCAATAATTCTAGATGTGTTCTTTGATATCAATTCGAATTAAGAACGAAAAGAAATCTTGATAAAGAATTAGAATACTCTGGATTATAGAAATAGCAAGAAATTATGGATATTATTAATCTCAATTCTTGATTATCATAAATGATTACTGATATCAAGAATTATGCAGTGATATCAAAAAATAAGCAATGAATACGTGCATTAAAACGACATCCCATTTTAAGAAATATGTGACGATGCGTTATTTATATAATAATGTTAAGTTTCGAGTTTTCTATGCCAAAATTGTAGTCCAGGCTCTATCAAAGAGTGTATCCCCCCCCCCCCCCCAAGGATGAAACAGGGGACGAGTTAAAGTTAATTTAGCATATAAAAATGTTCAGAGTGACGTTGTATACCATTCAGCAGCTGCTTTCGTTGACCAAAGAACATTTATTTGACGATTCATCTAAATGTCTGTATCTGCTGGTTGACTTACATAAACCACACATCCCAGTGGTTATCAGAGCATTGAATTACACGAGTCCCAGGGGAGACAATTAAGAACTCGAAGAGGTGTTGCCTTTTCATATCGTTCTCTAATGAACACTGCAAACTGCTATTAAAGAACAGAGGTCACTACAAGGTTCAAATCTATTTATTAAATTACAAATCTCAGATTATATACAGATAGAAATAATATGATATTTAAAGAGACAGGCAGATATCACTTGCGTAGACTGTGCACAATGGACGGCATTACACTAATGCTTTTAATAGTCTCTCTCTCTCTCTCTCTCTCTCTCTCTCTCTCTCTCTCTCTCTCTCTCTCTCTCACCACACACACACACACACACACACACACATCTGTACTTGCGTATTTCAATAACTTTGATGATGTGACATGGATCCTGTCCACGGCATGCGAGAATACGGCACGTCACTTCCTGGTGACACATCTCCAAAGAAAGGTTTTGATAAATTGGCAGTACCTCGGCTTTGGAAAAATCGTGCTTGGAAGGGTGACATAATGGCATGCGAGAAATGGATTGTGTTTGCCAAGACGTTCGTTGGCTGTAGTGGTGACAGCAATGAATGTTCAAATGGTGGGGGAACCAGTTTGGGAGAATAAGGTGATGAGTGAAGGAACTCGGAACTCGAGTAACGTGAATGGACGTCACTGTTGACGGCTTTGGTGGGACGATACGGAGTGAATGACGATTTCTTTGGCGTTGTGTTAGTCAGTCTTGAGATACTGAAATCTGTTATCCTCTTTTTCTTCTGTCCATTTTCGCTATCCTCTGGTTTGACTTTCAAACACTGTGTACATACTCTCTTTGGGGAACTCTGACTCGGCATAAACGACTTTCCACACTTGATACAGTTATCTTGCATAGTTGAAGCTGTGAAATAGAACACACACACATATATTCATAGAGAAAGACCCCTCCCACCCTCCCTGTTGTGATATTGAGAGGCATGCACAGGTCAAAATTTGTAGCGCATCACCAACAGTTGATGACGTAACGGCATGAGAGTAAAATTCTTGAAAGGACGTAAATCAACAAACGAACAACAATTCCCGTCATTATATCTTACTGAAACTTAAAAAAAATCCTTTTGGGAGTCATGACTGAACAATGTCAGTACCTCAATGTATTATCAAATTGTTTGATGTGAACAGAAAATCTTGAAATCTGAATTTTCAGTAAAACTTTTAAAACGATACAAATTTTTAGATTATGATTCGAAAATAACATGTTATGAATGCCATTATAAGGCGGTTTTCACGCGACATTGATACCAAAGTGGTTTCCATAGCATAACTATTCTTAAATTTCAGCGAACACTCTTCAATAAAGTCGAATGATTGACTAGAAAGCGAAATGATTGTAAAAAGTGATCGTCGGGTTGTACAAGAAGTGAAGATTACCTTCATGCGTTTTCATGTGAGTTTTAAGATTGCACTGGAGGGCGAATTTCTTCCCGCATAGTATGCACTCATGTGGTTTATCTCCTGCAATAAAGAGACGAAAAGTATGATCAAACTAAGAATAACGGGTAAAATATGTGAAACTTATTTTGACTACGTCCTATTTCCTCACTGACCGGAACACTTCAATGCATTAAAGGGATGTTAATGACCACGACAAATCGGAAATATATGGAGCTGTAGAAAATCTCTGATAAGGAGAATCTAGCTTACTGCATTCTCGAGATAAACTCACCAGAATGAAGCAGAACGTGATTTTTCAGGTTCGTTTGCTTGCTGAATCCCCTGTGGCAGATTTCACATTTGAAAGGCCAGGAACCATTATGCACGTACATGTGACTACGAAGATCTCCCGGTGTGGGGAAGGATTTTGAGCACAGTGTACATTTATGAGGTTTTTCCTGTAATGATCCAAATCTTATATTAATCTACAATAATTGTAAAACCTATCACAACTTCATTTAACATCGTGTATTAAAAGAAATAAATTAAAAAAAAAAAAAATAAGAAAATGATAATAATAAATAAATAAAAAATGATATGGAAAGTACATGTTTATAAAGTCTCTAGAATTTAAGAAAAATTCTTTGTAGACTCCGAATAAGTGCACATGACCTAAGAACTGAAATAGGAAGATAAAAAAAAATGTTAGAAAATTCCTTTAGAAAGAAACAAAAGAACATGTGAATTATGAAAGTTAAACTGTATAGAAGATTGCTTTGTTTTTGTTGTTTTCCGCCACACTCAACAATTTTTCAGTTATCTGGTGGCGTCAAGTTTGGTGGAGGAGAGAACCCAGATACAATGTACCCGAGAAGAGACCACCGACCTTGCGAAAGTAAACTGGCAAACTTTCTCACATATATCGGCGCGAGCGAGAATCGAACCCGCGCCGACTAGAGGTGAGAAGTCTTGTGATTTTGAGCGCGATGCTCTAACCACTCAGCCACGGAAGATAAAATGCATTTCCTTACCGAATGCCAGTTCTATGTTAAAGAGAGAAATATGTTGTGTGGGGTTTTTTTCCCCAGGAAACACTAATTCTCAACAAGAATTTTATGTATTTAAATATAAAGATAAATTTATATGGTTGATGGTTAAATAAGACAAACCAGTAAATGTGAAATTGGGTGAATATTTAGTTAAAACTTTCAGAAAAAGAAGTAATGTTATAAAACTGCAAAACTGACCTATTATTCACATGTTGGTACATTTACGATCATTTCGTGTAACACTAATACTGTCCACCCCCTTTTGTGTACACCCGATTTGCAAAACATGTCACTTGTTTCCCCATATGCTACACCTACATATAGTTGGTATTTTTTTCTAGAGTTTCTTTCTTTAGCTGTTTTTTGCTATTATGCCTTCTGGACCCAAAGTTGGAATAAACTTATTCTATTTTAGATAAGTTATTATTAAGGACCCCTCAGACAGTGAAAATAATGTTTTATTCACCTGGGTAAAAGTCAATACTGACCTGTGCAGAATATGATATGGTTATCTGATAAATATGTTGCGTATGTACCTTGTCATGGGTCATCCTATGGTAGTAGAGGTTTGAAGACGCAGTAAAACGCTTTCCGCATACTTTACACACGTGCGGCTTTTCTCCACTGTGGATTCGTCTGTGTGT